>JAJIBD010030933.1:0-24361 GCA_021461705.1 Cryptotis parvus
GCCAAGAGTCCGGCTCAGAAAAAGCACCCGAAAAATCACACACCACCACGTGAACTGGCCGTCACCAGGCTGACCACATCCATCCTTCCTTCCGTCTCCCCTCACTTTCTCTTTGCGTGGTGGTGGGCGTCAGGGCTTCCCGCTAGGGTCCCCCAACAATATTCCGGGGAAGCGAGTTACTCTCTACCTTATAAGCTGGCGAGTGGATGAAAAACTCTCAGGAATCCGGCGCAGTTTTAAAAGGAAACTTTACTATCACAGGTTACAATATACAATCCAACAGGAAAACTCCACGGACTCTGGGTTTCAGCTAGGCCCCAGCCACGTGAGCTAGATGGCTGCCACCCAATGTTGGGGCCCAACAGAGGGCGGAGAGGACGGAGGATGCTGAGCAAAAAGAAGAGGCCCAAAAGAAGCCAAAATGGCAAGGACCCCCGGCTCTCTCTCCCAGCTTGTTATAGATGAGAAATCCTGGACCAAAACTTCCCAGCCTCGGCCATTTGTAGGGCTATGCTACTTCTAGAGATGAAAGCAAGGGTAAAGCTTGAACTTTCTATTGAAATGCAGCACTTCAGGTGGCCGCTTCTTTCTATAAAACTTTACAGAACGCAGGGCTGATTCAGGCACCTCCATAGCCCAGAGCTGGGAGGGGCTGCAAATGAAGATAATGGCTGGAGCTTAAAGTGGGACCAGGTCCCCAACAGTGGGGTAGCTGGGCTTAGTAGGCGATCCCAACGTACTGAGTGGGTAGCTGAATGGCGAAAAGTGGGGGCGATCCCCAATACAGTCTCTTGGCTGGAGCTTAAAGTGGAAGTCCCCCAACGAGTGGGGCACTCAAGCGGAGTGCTTAGGAGTCAGGGGCAGACTCTGGCTCTGTAGCTCCAGGGGGTGCAAACTCCTGGTAGGGGTTTGGGGCCAAGTAATGGCAGCCGTGCGGCCCTCCGCTAATAGAAGCTCTGAGAAGGCAACAGAGCCTGGCGCCCAGTGTCTAGGCAGTCCTTTTCCGGCCATACTGAGAGGCTGCGGGAAGGATTCTTCAAACTCTGTGTCGCCACAGAGGCTTCATGGGGAGTCTAAAACTGCATTTGCTGCTCCGGCGATGTGAGCAGCTGAAGTGTGGGGCCGAGAGTGACAGCACAGCGGGAGAAGGCATTTACTGCTGCATGCTGCGGTTTCGATTCACGGCATCCGCACCCAGGAGGGTGCCCCAGCTCTACCAGGAGGTAACCCCTGACATTGCTGGTGTCAAAGAAAAAAAGAAAAAAAAAGAATCCTCAAGAAGTGAAGCTGCTCCCTTTTGGAACATTCATTCTCAAACACTTGCTCCGGGGCGGGGGTGGGGAGGCACAGCCAAACCCAGTAATACTCTGGGCGCTGCCCCAGCCGCCTGAGAGAGGGAAGAGAGCGGCTGTGTGGTACTCTCAGCCGAACTGCCCCAGCCCCTGGGCGAACTCCGAGGGAAAAGGCAGCTGTGGGCCGAGGCACTGGGCCCCGCAGGAAGCACCAGGAGAGGGAGGATTCACACCGCGGCTGTTTGTTCGTCTGGTTGGCGTGGGCGAAGGGGAGGGGAGGAGAGGAAAAGAGGCTACCGCAGGTTCCCAGGGCACCTTCTCTTCCAAGAGGGCTCTGCCAGCCCCCGGCCCGGCAGCTCAGGGCTACATCCCACACTGGTCAGTCCTGCAGCGCGAGCAGGCAGGGCCCCGGGCGTTCAGAGAAAGCTGCCTCCTCCTGCTCACTGCCCTGCGCTCTCACCATCTGGGACCAAAGGCCCAGAACTTGAGCCCAGCCCTCTGCACTTTACAACTCTGTCTCGGACGTGACCCAGGGTGAGGGAGTTTCCCTGCTGGATTTTTCCAGTGGAGTGAATTCAGCATCGTCACTAAGCCATGCCGAGTAGAAGCAGCAGATCCTCACGCCCAGAAGTGAGAGTCTCTGCTCACATTAAACCAATTATTTAAAAATGTCCAGGGGGTGGTAACACGAGAGCCGGCCGCGGCTCACCGAGGAGGATTTTGTACAAGAAGCTATGTGTGGAGCTTAGGCGTACCAGGAGGAACCGCAAAGGGGCTAAAACCAGCTGCAGCTGCGGGTGGGGGGGACCCCGGAGTTCTGGCTTTCTCCACCAGCACCCGATCCCGCGGCACCACAGCCAGCCTGGCAAGCTGAGAGGAATCAGGAGCACGAAGCGCCTGTTCTCCACCAAGGAAGGTCCGACGAGGCTTCTCTGCCCTCTACTCGAGTCGGGTATGTGCCGGCTGACCCCTTCTCCAACACAGCTTCCTGCTCCAGAAGAAACACCAGTCGGAGTGAACACGCTAAAGAGTATTTCCACGGCGCAAACTTTTATGTGGCGAGCAGCATTTGCTTTGCAACCTTACTTTGAGCAAGACAGGATCCTGAGTCGAGGTGTAAAGGAAACTGGCCTTAGATTCCAGAAACACCTCACCTACCTGCCAGCCTGCGCGGGGCCCCTTACAGCCCTTTAAGGAAGGAATCTCTGATGAACCAGGAAGGGCGTGGGGAGTGAGATTGCGTGGGCGAGGGGGCAGCTCTCTCACAGAGAGAAGCATGCGGTTGGGGCAGGAGCCTTTTGCTGGCGCCAGAGAGGAGAGCGCCTCGCCCTGCGTGACCTGGCCAGTCCTGATGCCTGACTGAAGCCCTTAAAATTGCCCAGGCATTGGCCGCAGAGACAGAGGGCAGGCGGGAGCACTGAGGCATCAAGTAACTGGGAGACCTGGGGAGGGTTCATGCTAGATTAGCAAGCTCCCAAATCTAGAAGAAGCAGAGCTGCTTTTGTCACCAATCTAAAGACAGTCAGGGTGCAGGTGAGCTGCTAATACGGAAGTGCAGGGCGCGTACAGAATTGCCACGAGGACAACGAGCGAACACGGGTCTGCCACGCGATGAAAGCCTTGAGACGCGAAACCACGTGCACACGCAGCCGCTTTGGAGGGGCGCCGATGCCCTTTCCTCGGGCGAGGAGAGCCAGAGGCTGTGCTGCTCAGAGGGCAGCGGCCAGAGGAGGCCCACACAACCAGAGGCCCAGCGGCTTCTACGGGACTGGGGCTGGCGGCAGGGCTGCAGCAGGGGCGGAGGCGAAGCCGTGCGGGAGCAGGAGCACTTTGCCACACACGGGAGGCCAGAGGGGTGGGAGTACTGGAGCGCCCCCCAACTGGCCCCTCTCACAGCCAACTGGCTTTGCGAAGTACTGACTTCAGGGCTGCCTCAGAGCCACACCAGCGTGGCTACCAGGTGTCCGAGTAGCCACAGGGGTGTCTCCTTTGGGTACCACTGCCCCTCAGTGATGGACACAAATGTACTCTAAACAGGGGAGCGGGGGAGAAGCTGGAATTCACCAAGAGCGGCGCATGCAGGCTGAACTACAGCGAACGTGGGAGAGGAGGAGGCGGGAGGACGACCCGGCGGACGGTACAGGCCGATCCACCTGTAAAGAGGACGAGCGGGCAGCCTGGCAGGAGCGGTCTGGTCCCCCAAGACCGGGAGAATGGGGCGAGGGGCCTATCTCCACGAGACCCAGGACACATTACGAAGCTCTCCAAGACCTGTCCCTAAGACCCTGGCTACAGCTTTCGGTCCAGCACCCACCCTCCCTGCCATCTGTTTGGCGGCTCACACGGCCGTGGGCACCTCTCTGGATTTTGCGGGTGGCCGAGGCTCGTGCCCACGCACTGACCCTGCCTGTGCAAATACTTTTCTCCCGCCCACATGGCACCCGGCCTTTAAGAATTCCTTGAGAAGTGGCGTGACGCGGGCTACAGATCCGCCGCTGCCCCTGGCTCGAGCGCCAAGAAGGAGCACAGCAGACGGCACCCCGCGGGCCTGAGGAACAATTCTGGAACTCGGCGCCAAGCCGTGGAAATAATCGTCGCTGGAACTGAAACTGAAGCCAGCAGCAGAGCCAGATCAGCAAGTCCACACAGCGTGAGACTAGGTTGGCGGCTCTGAGCGCACAAAAAAACTCTGGGCGTCAAAGAAACTCTACCAGGGCAAAATGGCGGTCGGCGGCATTGAAGGGGGCGAGGAGTCTGCGGCCAAACTTCAGGCGCGGATTTTAGAAGCGTTTTATGGGGATGTGTCTTTGTTTTGCTTGGAGTCCACACGGCAATGCTCAGGGGGTTTACTCACGAGGCTGCCACACTCACAGGGATCCTGCTCCTGGCGGTGCTCGAGAGGACCATATGGGATGCCGAGGGGATCGAGGCAAGGCCGGCACAGGCCGGCCGCGTGTAAAGAACAAAGCAGCCCTACCCACTGGGCTGCGCTCCGGGCCCCAATGGGATTGTCTTTGATCCCCTTAATTTTCACCTGCTGCCAGAGCCAAAAAAGAGGGAAAAAAAAAAAAGAAACCACTAGCTAGCATGGCAAGATAAGAGCGTTTCCCAAATGACAGGCTGCTCCGCCTAAACAGTTTCTTTCAGGCGTCCACCACACGCACCTATGAAGCAGGGCTTCGTTCTCACTGAGCTGGGGGCGAGGAAGGGGTGCGCCCGGTGCGCGGCGCCCCATAGGCTGCTCACGAAGGGGAGACCCGCGAGCGCCACGGCGCCACCTGAAACAGCACTCCCACGGGAGACCTTATGGCCTTCCTGGCGCCACGCAGAAAGCGCAAGCCCGGGGAGACCACGGCACCTGAGGCGCCTACGTGCCCAGCTCCACGCGGGGAGACCATGGCGCGCGGCGCCGCAGGCAGCTCCCGAAAGGAGACCACGGCGCGCGCGCTTGCACCAGGCGCTCCCGCGGGAGACCCACGGCGCCTGGCGCCCCACATGAGCTGGCTGGGGTACGATGCCACGGCGCCCCACGCCAGGCAAGCTCCAGGGAGACCACAGCATGATGCCCCATGAGGCAGCTCGGGGAGACCCACGAAGCGCCTGAGCGCCCCGAGCAGCTCCCGGAGACCAGATATGGCGCCGCGCAGGCAGCTCCCGAGGGGAGACCACGGCGCATGATGCTACGCCCAGGCAGCTCCGGAGGCGGCGCACACGGCGCCGCGCTGCAGGCCACCTTCCCGCGGGGGACCACAGCGCGCGGGACCACTTGAGGCAGCTCAGGGAGACCGATGCAGGCCCCACCGCCAGGCAGCTGGAACACGAGGGACCACAAAGCACGACAGGCGCCCAAACAGAGACTCACCTGGCTCCAACCATCAGTGGGAAACACCAGGAAGCCTCCAGAGAGAAAGAATCTGTACTGCACGAAGCGCCAGGGCTTTTTACTCAGTTTGCGTCACCCCTGACCCGCCAGACACCCCGGCTAGCCCACCAGTGACTTACAGCAGCAACATAACCATGGCTCACCACCTGGCCGGGATGTCAGAGACATGTCGACCCCGGCTTTGAGCTCAAGGCTTCCGCGCCTTGTTGCTGCCATTGCCAGAGGCTTTCTACTCTCTGCCAGCGAGGAGCCGGGGACTCAGCGGCGGAACGCCCTTTCTGCGGCCTGGTTGGCAGCCGTCAATGCAGCGCCTTGACTGGGGGGCTTTCACTTGCACGCCCAGGAGTGGCAGAGGTGAGTTGAATAAGTGTTTATTTGGCTGCTTAGGTGACTACTTGCCTGTGATATACTCAGGGGGTTACTCCTGTTCCGCCCTCAGGATGTTCCTTTTTTGGGCTATTCTGGCAGCGAAGCACATGCGCACCGGAGACCATGAACTATATTCAGGAGGGGCGTCTCCCGGGTGCGCGCGGTGCCACCAGAGGTCCCAAAGCACCGGCAGGGGCTGATCCCACCCGGCTACTGCTTTGCGACGTCATCACCCTTTGCCATGATGTGGACATTGACTCCAGGGGAGGAAAGGCTGGCGGCGCTTGCTGGCAAGTACACCCTGATCTGCCCACTGACGCCACCGCCCAGAGGTCCTCAGGAACGATTCCTGGACTTAGAAATGGATTCTGAGAAATGGACTGACCTCGGTCACGGGTCTGACGCGGCAGGAGCTCAGGTGGCTCTTCATAATAGCGCAGAGAGACGGAGTGTGCGGTCCCACAGGCTCAGACTGTGAGTGTTATGACAGACACTAAGGCGGTTTTCTAATCTATTCTGAGATCTTTGCTTATTCTTGAAAAGAAACTTAAAGAAACGGTGACATGCCAAGGACGATTCTGAGTCTCTTACGAAGCACCGTTGCTTTAAACCACGCCCCGCGCCGTCGGCGGGCGCTTGCCTGAAAGTACCAGGTATTCAAAGTCTCCTCAAGAGAGCCGCCTATTAATTGGTTTGAGAAAATTAGAAATAATTATTTGTCAAGTAATTTACCGTTAATTGGTGGATTTGGTGTTGAACACCGAGATATTTGTAGAAAATGAACATGGTACAACTTAAAAACTGACTAGAAGCCCTTTAAATTTAGGTAGGTACAATAAGCGGCTTGATAACCGCAGATGAGGAGAGGAGATCCCAGTCGCGCGTTTCAGCTCAGTAAAAGGTTGTGACTTTAGCTATCTACCATTCCGAGATATCAGACAGTGAAAACAAGCAATATAATCCAGTGCCTGCTACGGGCTGGGAAAGGAGGGAGACCGAGGTCTGGCGTGGTGAGCACACACTGGTGGTGGACCGCCGGGGCAGGCTTTACGGATCCACGGGGTTTAAATAAAGTAACACACAAATGGCGCCTCACCACCGGCGCCTGTCCCGGCTCTACCTGCCCTTCCTTCTCTCTGGGCTGCTACCATCATGCATCCCTGGTCACTCGTGACTTCTTGTAACTTCAGCAAGGGCCTGTTTTATTTTTTCTGTTTTGTACTATTGAGGTCACCTCGGTGATGCACCAGGGAAGTTACTCCACTCTGGCTCTGCACTCAGGGGTCACGCTTCTGGCTCTGCCTCAGGGGTCACTCCCTGGCAGTGCTAGAGTGGGATGCTGGAGACCAAACCAGGGTCAGCCACATGCTTGATCCAGTATGACCTGTGGGCTGGCTCTGGACTGTCCAGCTCGAGGAGACCTCATTTTTATTTTTTTAAGCAAATAGATGGTCTCTTACATAACTCATAAACGAACTTAACATGCTTTTTGCTTTACAGGACACTGTTACATCACAGAAATATACACACCCACACACCACCACGCCCACACCCACGCCACATACACACAGCACAGCACCCCACTTTGTCCATACACCCCACACACCACGCGCATACTACATACACCATGCACACATACCACTTTGCACACTTACTTTTTATACCACACACACACACACACCCAGCACACACACAAAAAGACAACAATCTTGCCTCCCTGGAAAAATCTTTCCGTATTTCCCAGAAACAAAGGTTCATCTTGGTTCCTGAGACTGGTTTTCCTGAGTCTGACTTTTTCATCATGGAAATACTGGCAAAAATAATTTCTTGCCACAAACACTTGTCCGTTTCCGGGTACTGCAGTTGCTTGAGGGCTGGAGAAACTGGCTGCAGCCCGCGTTCGAACTGCCAAAGATCCGTGGGCACCATGGGGAGACAGGGAACCTGGAAATGAATCTGTAACAGGAGGCAGGCACACAGCGCAGGGGAGGCCCAGAGAGAGCACGGAAGGCAAGAATAGGAAGTAGCTCCCAGCCTTGAGAGGCGCGGCCTGCCGCAGTTTGCTTGGCGAGGTGGCGCTCAACTTTCTCAGGAAGTGGCGAGGGAGCTGGAACCGCCACTCCGGGAACAACCCGGCAAGCACACACTGTCCCAGCTGGGGTATAACAAGGAACCTGGCAAGAGGCTCAGGACGAGGAGCTGAGCTGTGCCGTAATCTGGCTGCGCTTCAGCGTTCACTGCACTGGGAATTACACGCGTGTGCCTCTTTTTGGGGTCGTGCCTGGGCACGGAGGTGACAACAGGACGTGGTTTGCTCGCTCTTATATATACTGAACTCCGAATTTCCTTTAAATTCCTTTTAAGTAACATTATGTCTTTTTCCTCAGAAGGCGGGGGCTCAGGCTCCCTCCTGGTGGGCGAAGTGCCGTGAAAGGAAGCCGGGGATCGAGAGCCTGGCCAGCCGCACCAAAGGCCCAGCGCCTGCCCGCTGTGTGGCCTTTGCTCCAGTTCTGCTTTTTTTCCTGCCGAGCAACCGGGGCTGCTAACACTGACACAGGAGAGGCTGGAAAGTGGATCTGCAAGGTCAGAACAGCAGCTTAGAAACCAACCACACTGCACACTGCAAAGGAATTTTACAATTTCATCGACTCTAGCAGCAGCTTCAGGAAAACTAATGGTGACAGCTTGATTTGCATGAATCTTGACATATTTCTTGAACCGGGATTATGTGACAGAGAGAGGTGGAATTCGAAAAGCTCAAGGCCCCATCTTGCCTATATACCTGCGCTCTGACTCAGAGCTGGGTTCGGGCGGGCGATGAAGCACTTTTTTTTTGGCAAGAGCTAAGAGACCAGCTGGAAGCACAGGCCCCCTGCCGCTCCTCACGCCACCGAGAGCCACGGGGAGTGGGCTACAGCAGGGACGCAGGCTGCCCCATTGGGACAGGTAATATGAGCAATTCAGCCCCCAGAAAGTGCTTCAGTCAAATGACCAGAAAAGCAGATCCCTGCCAGCAGTGAGGTTCCTGTTTTACCTCTCTCCTCCCCAACAGCTGGACAGAGAACGAGATGTGGAACCTTTATTTTAAAGTGGCTTTAAGGTCACACCGGGGAGTGCTCAGAGGCTCCTCCTGACTCTGTGCTTTCAGGAGCTGCTCTGGCGGTGCTATTTATGGGATGCCCGGGATCAAACCGGGAACCGGCTGCGTGCAGGCCAAAACACCACTCCCGCTGTGCGCTGCAAGCCTGGGGCTCTCCACAGAATTTATGGAAGGCAAGATTACAGGGAGAGCGGGCATGTGACCACGCCGCTCCACCAACCCGGCTGCCTGGACAATGCTCCTGGCGGCTGCACCCTTGCAGCGCTCATGTGCTTTGGGCAACAGAGAAACAAACAGAATCACCACTTCAGGAGCACAATGGATTACGGAGTAATCGACCCCGGAAGAAGCAAGGAAGCGCTATGGGTCGGGAGCAGGGGGTGAGTGGAGGCAGCGGTGCCGACGGCGTTTCCGGGCACCCCTGGGGCTTTAATCAAAGGCTTCACCAGCTGCCGATGTGACTCCGACACTTCAATGGCTCGTGCCGCAAGGGCCCCAGAGACGAACTCCTGGGAGAAGGCGAGCAACGTGCTCTCAGAGTGTTTCGATCTGAGAACAGGAGCCGGGACCTGGAGTCAACCGCGAGAGCCGGCCCTGAAAAAGACAGAGGCCCCCTTCCCACCCAGTGAGGCTGCTATTTTGTGCAAGGGAGGGCTGCTCGGGGGCAAGAGCCGGCTGAGGAGTGGCCACAGCCCTCCACTGACCTGTGCCCCGTCCTCCCCAGTGGGGGCAGCCACTGAATACTGCACCTTCTCCAGGGCATGGGGGCACCGACCCTTTGCACCGCTCAACAAACACCAACCGGTCACCACCGACCACAGCCCTGGTCACCGGGGCTTCACCTTTCGGTGTGTCTTCAAGAAAGGGCCAAACACCCTCAGCCAAGACTCAAGCGTGGGAGGAGAGGCAAGGGCCACCGCGGGTGAGGAGAAGCCACCGGCTGAGATGGGCACCACCACCACAGGGTGAAACCAGGGGCCCAGAGTTCGGTCGTGCCAGAGGCGCTGCGGCCGAAAATCAGCCCTCATACACAGAGCGAGTGACCGGGTGAGTGGGGCGGCAACCTGAAAGAGACTCCACAGAGGCCGGGCCTCAATCTAGGAGCACCCGAGGAATCGCATCCGCGGCCGCCAGCACCGTCGAGACCCAATAAGCTCAAAGAGTGCTTATTTCAAATCTTTGCCTCTGGAGCTTCCCACCCTACCAAGCCACCAAAGCACATGCAGGGGGATTACAGGGCAGAAAGCAAGACAAGGAGGAGGAGGGTTGGGGAACCGCAGGGATCACGACCATCGGCGCCCTGAGCACAGGCAGGACACGGCACGCGGAGGAATCGCCATGCCCGGTGGAGGAGCCTGAGCCCGCGGCCAGCGAACACTGAAGGCCCAGTTCTTTCTCAGCGCCCAGGCTGGTGATCTCCAGGCATGGGGAATGCTTTGCTCGGCCCTTGCGGGCCGGCAGGGCCTGCAACCACCCTACTGAGTAGAGGAGTTCAGAGCTTCCAGGAAGGAAGCGGAGCCCAGCATGCCGGGATAAGATGAGCGTCATGCTGGGGAGCATGCGGAAAAAGAACCAGCAGCGCGCTTCTTCCAGCAGGGGGCGCCGGAAAAAAAAAACTAAGATGGGCCCCAGCCCGGTCAACCCACTTTCACCAACTCACTAGATGCGTGAATGTGAGACCACCACTGACTAACCAGGCATAAAATAACCGTTAATCTTGGTCAGTCTCTGACCGACCAAAGCACCTGAAGGCTAAAATATCAGCCCGAAGAGCTTAGAGGCAGCGAGCCCAAAGGGCCACTCCACACACACAGGAGGCGCCCAGAAGGGCCTACTCCTCCCTAAGCTAACGACTGGCCTTTCTGTGGTGTCCACCGTTGTTGCTCCCTGAAAGCGTCCAGAAGGCCCACTACTAACACCTGGTCTCAGCTGCTCTCCCCACACCAGGCGAGTGTGATTAACTTGAAACACAAAAAAACGGCGCTCGGAGACTTGCTCTCCGCCGGCTTTTTCCGCCAGATGCGGCTCCCAGAGCCCGGCAGCTGTGTGCCACTCCACGCGGCCTGACCCTTATCATGCGGTTCTGTTTGTCTTTGTAACACGAGTTTACAATCAGGCGGATGAGAGGTGGGACCCGGAAAGCCTTCCGGCCACGCTGATGGCGAATCCCACCACATACGGATGCTTTCTGCTAAATTGAAAGAGCTGAAGCGTTGGTCGGCGCTTTATCGGCGCCACGGCGTGAACCAGCCGTAAAAGCTCTGGAACAAAAGCAACTTGAGCCACATTTCCATGGGCTGCCCCGGTCCTGAGTACACAATCCCCCTGAATAAACAACCACATCTACTTCAGTTAAAATCTCAAAGAAACAATGTCAGAAGCTTCAGCTGGAAAGAACTTGAGAGGTCGGAGAGAAGGCCCGCGGGAGCACGGTACACGGCTCGGGGCTCTGGCTGTCCCCAACCAGTATCACGACTCTCCAGCCCCTAGAAGGTGCTGTTTTGCATTTTTAATTCCTTTATGACCTAGTTGGGAGACTTCATAGTAATGATCACCCAAATGCTTAGACCTCCCTATATGAGACCATTTTAATTTACGTGAGCCCCAAACTTTCCAGAACCCCACTTTTCTTCCCTTGCGGAGGAAGGGCAGGGAGCCACATCCGCGGTGCTGGGGCGCATGCGGCTACCATGCTCACTGTGACCTAAGGCGGGGGTGGAGGACCCACATGTGCTTCCAGGAACTTGAACCGGGAACACGATTACTAACACGGCTGGGTGCAAAGCGTTTTACCTCCTACGATCATTTTGTTCGAAGGGACCATGACCTGTCACAGGCACCACCACATTCCAGGAGTCGTCTTGGGCTCTGCGAGACAGAGAACTTCGGGACCCCATAAATAGCTGCGTGCTTTCCCGGGGCTCTGCAGCATCTGCCCCCAGAGCCCCACCATCTTTCTTGGGAAAGATCCTCTAGAGTGACGGGGTGAGGAGAGGGAAGGTGGATGGGGGCGTGGGGTGCAGTCGTCATATTAATAATACCATGCTTGAGTGCGGAGCATACTGCGGAACCCTCTGAGCCCAGGCGTCACTCAAGGAAGAAAAGAAAAGCGCACTTTGGTTCAGGGCTGAAGAGGGCACAGCGGGCAGGGAGCTAAGGGGAGCACACGTCCACGGCGACGCGGGAGCCAGGTTTTTACCCAGACTACAAATGGCCCCAAAGGCTTCCCCCAGGAGTCAATACCTGCTTTAGGTAGAAACGGCCCCCAAAGAAACCAGAAAGAACCCCAATTGCATACCATCTTTTAGAAGAAGGGAAGAAGGTTTTTAGAGCTTCCACCTTCTTTATTCTGGTAGTTTTTGCACTCCCAGCACCTGTGAAGGCCGCGCTTTACCCCGCAGTTGCTTGTCAGTCTGAAACACAACTGGCTGCCGGTAAGGAGGCTCATGCTGGCGGAGCCCTCGCGGCCGGCTCCAGTGATGGTCTGCAGGAGGCAGAACGTGTCCCTGAGGGTTGTTTCCAGCCTAAGAGGAGACCCCGGGCCTGTACGCCCGCAGGAGTATGCTTTACCCACAGGCACTCACCTCCAAACCCAACTCTCTTCCTCCACTTCCTGGTGCGCTCCACCACGAAGAAGGCCCCGAGCTCACGGCAGCACCGCGGCGTGGGAAGCATGCCTGGCCCAAAAGCTGTCTTAGGAACTCCAAAGCACCCGTTCATGACTTTAATTTTCACTTGAAAAAAGCAAAAATATCCGCTTTGCGTTCACGGCTGAGAGGAGGCTTCCTGATAAGCGGGTGCAAACCTGCGGCCCAGAAAGCTTAGAGGCCAGCGCGGCGCTTCCTCGGGGTGAGAGGCACTTCCTTCTCGAGCGTGCGTCTCGGTCAGGTGTGGCTGAGCACAATTCACCGGCTCTGCTTTCACACCATCTGGCAACAGCTTTTCAATAAAGGCAGCTGACACTTTTCACACAACACTTTTTTTATTTTGGACCACACCTGGCTTGTGCTCGGGGTCACGCTTAAACTCAGGAGTATTCTAGCGGCGGTGCCTCAGGACATATGGGGGAGCCAGGGGATGTGGCGAATTCGGCCGCACATGCAAGGCAAGCGCCCTCCCCCGCTGTGCTATGGCTCCCAGCCCACACACAACACTTCTTATGTAAAACAGTTTTTCTTCCCAACGGCTTGAACACAAACTTTTTATATACAGCCGCGGCTGTTCATCCAGTTCGCAAAAGCTGACTGGGGAATTTACTAGAGAACTGGTCAACCTTAACTGGACCGAGACAGTCCGGATTCGAGTGGCGTGCCCAGCACAGTCTGCATGGGTCCTGGCACAGAACCCTGAGTGATCTGAGTCAGCGAAGTCTAGGGCCGACGGCACAACCTCCTTGGACCCAAGACTGACCCGGCCCAGCACAATACGAAGGGTGCTTTGAGTGGCCCTGGGTTCCCTCACGAGGTGAGGCTCGGAACTTGGCGGAGAAAAGCACTTTCTCAGTAAAACCACAGGCAATCATTAGTAACAGAAGAACCGTCCTGGGAGTATTACAGCTTCACTGCCCCACCCCGAGCACAAAGCCTAGCACCCCTACTGGTGAAAGCGTCCACAGCAAGGGCCTGAGGCCTGCATTAGGCCGCCTGGGGGCCCAGAGAGAAAAGGCTGAATTCGCAGTGAAGCTCACCACATGAACTCCGCTTAGGAACGCTGTGAAAAACCCCGTGATCTCAGTGCATGAGAGACTGGGCGTGGCGGCTTCCTGGCCATCAGGAAGGGGTCAGTGAGGTCAGACTGGGACCCGTGGTCAGTCAGGAAGGACTGGTGTGAAGTCAAGTGGACACAGCTGGGGTCACTATCAGTCAGGAAAGATGCTGTATGAGGAGTCAGGCTGGGCGCCGTGGTCGATCCAGGAAGGACGGTATGCTTTTCAGGTCAGACTGAGGCTGAGCACAGCTTTGCGGAGCAAGCGAGGGGTCCCTCACGATGGCTCTCCACCCAACAAGCGGGAAGACCTGCAGGTAGCTGAACAGCTTCCCGAGTGTTTGTTTCATCGCTGGGGCGTCAGGAGCCTGACGTTGGCCAGCACCTCCTAACGAGGAAGGAAGCAGGGCTGGTGAGGCTGACTCGAAGCTGGGCTTCCAGCAGCTGCCAGAGAAGAGCTCACAGCATGAGCTTGAGGTTTCTACGAGGAGGGAGGAAAGAGGGGAGGAGGAAAGGAGAGAGAGAGAGAGGCGGGAACAGAGGCAGAACCGATCACGAGGTGCCAGGGACCCACCAGAGACCAGCAGCGAAACACCTGCCTCCCAGAAGGCAAGAGCGAGCTCGGGTGGCAGAGCAAAGGGGGCCACCAAGTTCTCCGGAAGTCCACTGTGGAACAGGCGTGCAAAGGGACGAGAAGCAGTATCTTTATCTATGCGATACTTTGCTTTTTTAAAGGTATTTTTAAAAGGAGCCTTGCGTGACTGGGGGAGCCGCCGTACTGTATGCAACCAGCTCGGCTCGATCCTGGCATCCCCTTACGGTCCTTCAAGCCCCGTCAGAGATGATCCCTGAGAGCACAGCCAGGGAGAAAATCCTCGACTGCTGGGTTTGGCCCAACCTTACCCCCCCCCCATGTACAAATTATTTCACACAATGTGGTAGGTGCTATAATTTTAAGTCATCAAAAATAACATCCTTCAAAAAATTCCCAGAAAGGATCCTCCAAAAGTTGCAATCCTATATATGCATTACACTTTTATTTTAACTTTAATCAAACTTCAGTAGTTTTCTTTTTTTCTCTTTTGTGGGCCCAGGCTCTTTAAAAAAGCTGTGCTCTACCACCCTGAAACTAGCATCTCTGAAGAAGGAGCTTACAGGTAGCATTTTAATTAAACTCAATTTCAAAATAAACGGCAGAGGAGCGACCCTGCAATGCCGCCTACCGTCCCGAGCGCGTGGGCAACCAGAGAAGAGGCTGCGGCTCCAGAGTTCCGTGGGTGCGGTGCCCAGCGCACGGATACCACCTCAGCCAAGGCCTGCTTGAAGCTGCTGGTTGGGGTCTGGGCAGAGTTCACGAAAGGTGTCTCGGGACATCCTGCCAGACGGCAGATACCGGGGAAGGCAAACTACCGAGGGGGCGGGAGGAGGGCCCGAACGGCTCGGCGAGGCTGGCTGGCGCTGGCACCGTGAGCTGGTCTAAATCCACGCAGCTTTACTGGATTGAAAACAGGCAGCTGGTCTCAAGCCGTGACTTCATGACGGTTAGCTCCAAACCAAACAGCTCACCACGCCCACATCTCTGCACGGTGTACCCTAAAACCAACCCAGGACTTTGAAAGATTACATTGATCCAGGACGGGGCGAGTGGGGAGCCAAGAGTTTATTACGCTTCTCGCCCTGACCAAAATGTACCTGGCTGACCCTGAGAAGTCCACGAGGGAAAGTAAAGCCGCTCTGAAAAGGAGCTTCAACATCTCTCCACGCCTGGTGCACAGGAAGTCTGGGCCGAGGTCCCAGGCTTTACGACACTTGGCCTTTGCTGGAGCACTGCCAGGAATGAAGAATTGCCCTAGCTTTGGGCTCTGCCAGAAGGTGGAGGCCCAAAAGTGGCACACAAAAAAAAGTTAATGAAAGAACATTCCGGGGTCCGGGAGGAGAAACAGCCATCAAGGGGGAGCACAGGCACCAGGCTCCAGCCAACACTTGAGGAGACGGCGGTGGCCCCGGCACTTTACAATGATAGCCGCCTCTGCACGCGCTGATCACGAGGACAGCTGGGCGCACCCAACACTCAGAAACTTGGCGCTGTGTGCGGGGGAAAACCTTCGAGTGCACTAGGTCTCGGGAGACAGCACCTTGTTCTCCCCCTTCTTTTCTCTTCCGTTTGGCTGGAAATTTCTTGGAAGCTGAAAGAAACCCATTTGTGCAAGGTAAATGAAACCTTGGGCAGGAAAGGGCAGCCTAACCAGTGCTCTCACCCAAATAATGCAAGCAACTGAGCTACAAAACCAGGGGGTCTTCCTAAGACTGGAACAATCTAATCAACACCGCACAGCCCTGAGAAGTAACTACATGGCTCACTCCGCAAGAGCTCTAGACAAACTATATGCCTGCACCCTAAAAAGGGGGCATCTGTAAAGGCGTAGTTTCACTAAGAAGAGATTTTCATTAAATATGTAAAAAGAAAAATCAGAAGGCACTTTAAGGAGAATAAGGCGAACTGGCCTGACTCAAGGAGCAAAGAGCAGGCATGCCATACTGCTAAAATACCATGAGGTTTTTAAGAGCAAGGATTTTGCAACTACGAAAACAGGGACTCCCACGAAATGGACCGGAGTACAGTGAAAGGCGCAATCCCTGGATTCTTGACAAAGAGACCTGAGGTTACCCAGGAGGCGGGGAGGCGACACTGACCCCAGCTGTTGAGACAAGTTTAGCTGATAGAATGTCGGCACCTCCCACGCATCAGGAGGAGACGGCTTCCAAGAGAAAATACCTCCCCCAAAAAAAAAAAAAGCTTTGCTTTAAGCCAGAAGATGGAGAGTAAGACACTGGCACTTGCGTACGAGGCGGCCCCGGTTCGATTCCCGAAAGCACCATACGGAGATCCCCTGAGCATGCGGCAGGAAGTGACCCAGAGCAAGCCGAGGAACAAAGAAAGGCTGGGCACTACAGAGGATTGTGGCCCGAACCGCGCCCCTCAACATTATTTTTCGAGTGCTGGGAGGAGGATTAGATCCCAGGCACCACATGGCCCTGTGGACACAGATGGGGGGCACCCAAGGCCCCAACACTGAACCACCCGCGGAAAGCAAACTCACTGGGGCGGGCTCCACTCTGGGGCACACCGCGAACAGAGTTAGCCATGTTCTGGGCGCGCGAGCATGCATGTTCGGGCACATGTGATCAGGCATGCGACCTCTGGAGCGAAAGCATGTGATCAGAGGAAGGCATTATGTTAATGAGCATGGGGCTTCAGGCATGTATGTTCACAAAGGGGCTGGGGCGGTAGCTCTGTGAGTATGAATTACTTGCTCTGCATGTGGAGCCCTGGGTTTAACCCCTGAAAACACATGAAATATATGTAATATATTACATATGGGGGCTGTGCCGTATCATGTTTTTAACCCTAAGCTACATGAAATACATGTAATGCTACATGGGCTGTGCCGTATCATGTTTAACCACTGAGAACACATGAAATACATGTAATGACCTATTACATATAGAGAGGGACTGTGCCGTATCATGTTTAACCCCTGAGGAACACATAAGGAAATACATGTAATGCACATATAGGAACTGTACGTCCATCACATGTTTAACCTGAGAACACCTAGAAATACATGTATTGCTACATATAGGGCTTTCAATGCCGTATCATGTTTAACCCCTGAAAACACACTTTGAAACCCATGTAATACTTTATATAGGGCTGTGCCGTTTGCATGTTTGCCCCTCGAAACAGCTGAAGCCTGTAATGCCTTATAGGGCTGTGCCGTATCGTATTTAACCCACGAAAAAACACATAGAAATACATGTAATGCTACATATAGAGGCACCAATGCCGTTTCATGTTTAACCTGAGGAACACATAAAATATGTATAATGCTACATATAGGAGCTGTGCTGTTTCATGTTTGCCCCGAGGGCACATATGAAATACATGTATTGCTACATATAGGGAGACTGAAAGCTGCCGTATCATGTTTAACCCTGAGAACACATGAAATGCCAGTAAATGTGTCTACTACATATGGGAGCTGTGCCGTATCATGTTTGCAACCTGAGAACACATGAAATGATACGCCATAAAATACTTTACATATAGGGCTGTGTCTGTTTCATGTTTAAAGCCCTGAACATAATAAATACACCATATAAATACTACTTATAGAGGGCTATGACGTTTCATGTTCCCCAACCCCTGAAGAGAACACATGAAGCCATGTAATGTCACTACATAATATAGGGCTGAATGCCGTATCATGGTGTTTAACCCCTGAGAACATATGACCATAAATGAATGCTACATATAGGGCTGCGTGCACCATTATCCATGTTTAACCACACCGAGAACACACGAAATACATGTATTACTTTACACTTACTAGGAGGCTGTGCCGTCGTATTTAACCCCTGAGAACACGAAATGCATGTAATATTAATACTACATATAGGGCTGTGCCGTTTCATGTTTAAAAACCTGAGAACACATGAGGAAATACATGTAATACTACATATGAGGCCTGTGCCGTTTCATGTTTAAACCTGAGCTTTTACACATGACATGTGTGCTACATATGGGGCTGTGTGCGTTCTGCATGTTTCACCCCTGAGAACACATGAAATACATGTAATACTACATATAGGGCTGTGCCGTATCATGTTTAAAACCTGAGGAACACGCCAAATACATGTAATGCTACATATAGAGGGCTGTGCCGTATCATGTTTAACCCCTGAGAACACATGAAATGCATGTAATGTGCTACATATGGGAGCTGTGGTATCATGTTTAACCCCTGAGAACCGCATGAAATACACATACATATAATGCTACATATAGGGCTGTGCCGTTTCATCCATTTTTCACCCCTGAGATTTTTACCCGAAATCCATGTAATGCTACATATAGGGACTGTGCCGATTCATTTAAAGCCTGAGAAAATACTGATACATGATGCTACATATAGGGCTATGCCGTGCATCATGTTTAACCCTGAACATATGAAAGCCATGTAATGCTACATATAGGGCTCGTAAGGTTTCGTGAACACCCCTGAGAACATATGAAATACACATGTAATGCTACATATAGGGCTTTGTGCCGTGTCATGTTTAACCCTGAGAACACATAAGAAATACATGCAATGCTACATATAGGGCTGTGCCGGTCATGTTTAAAGCCTGAGAACATATGAAATACATGTAATACTACATATAGGGCTATGCCGTATCATGTTTAACCCCTGAAAACACTTATGAAAGCCACATGTAATGTACTACATATAGGGCTGTGCCGTTTCATGTTTAAAGCCTGAGAACATATGAAATACATGTAATGCTACATATAGGGCTGTGCGTTTGCATGTTTAAAAACCTGAGAACATATGTCATGCCAAATACTACCATATGGGAGACTGTGCGTTTCATGTTTCACCTCCTCCAAGGAGCTGGGAAGCTCCGGGCCCTGCAGAGAACACACTGGGAATGTCAGGATGTCAAGGAGCTGTGCGGCCTGAGAAAGCTCAAGAAACACCTGTTTAAGCGGGACCCGTTCGTTTAGGTTTTTCTTGAGAGGCTTGGTGCTCACTTTTGTCCATTGTTATATTAACTACTTTGGTGGGAATGCAGAAACATGCTTTGTCCCGCCTCTCTGTTGGTTTACTCTGTGGGGGAGCCAGCTGACTTCCACTTGGCACACACAAGTGAACCCACAAGCACCACTGAGAAGAAGCCGAGAGCCTAAACAGCAAACTGTTCAGCTGGAGCGCAGCTCGGCTTCACAGAAATTTAGTTCCAGATTTACTTGTCCCCAATTTCAAAGGCGTGTGTACAAAGATGTCAACCATGGCATTACTTTAGCGAGCAATTTCTTCAGAATCGAACCAGGAAACAGCTGGGATGTCAAATCCTCAGAGGGCGAGAGAGCGCACGTCAGTGACCCTGTCCAGGACCACAGTAACCAACCGCACAGTGGTGCACAGACAGGTGTGCGTACGAGACAGAAGACAGCTTAACATGCAGCTGGCGGCCAGAGGATCATGTGGGGCCCGTGGAAACAAAGTCTCCAGCGGGCCCAGAACATCTGAAGAAAGGGCGCGAGGAGCCGATGCCCCAGGGAGAAAATGGAGAAGTATGGGTCCGAGGACTGCTTAGTCTTTTCTTAAATTGACTTTGTTGAGGTTTTTCCCCACAAAGCAAATATATTACTGGCATATTAAAACCCGTGACTCTTGCCGGGGGCTGGAGAGTAGAGCAGGGTGGAGTCCCTGCCCCACACACAGCCAGCTGGGTTCCGCTCGGCCCGGGACCACCCTCCAGGAGACCTTGTCAGGGGAGAGGGATCTGTGAGCAGAGAGAGGGGCAGGAAAAAGCCCTGGGCACCACCAGATGGCGCCCAAGCGAAGCAAGTAAAAACAAAGTACGAATCCTATTATATATGGAGGGGAATTTAAAAGCGTTAATTTATTCCACTGCCAGAGTGGACTGGCTGGGCCCCACAGCTGAGTGGCCGAGTGTGGGAGAGAAACCAAAGAGGACCCTAAGGTAAAAACAAGACTACAACGGGCTGGAGTCTTTGAAGCTCTACTTGAACCTGCCCTAGCAAAGGAAATGAACCAGTCGCGAGTTCACAGGCGATTTCACATTACAAGTAACATTTTGGGGCTTTTAAAGGAAACTCTGGAGTTTCTATCCATTAATATATAATTCTTTCCTCATTCAAAAAAAAAAATTATCAAAGAGAAAGAAATGGAGCGAAATCAAAGAGTGATGCCAGGTGGGTGGTCACTGCACTCCCCTGACCCGTGGCACTGGGACTGTCAGGCTATGGAAGTTCCAGACTGCCGCTCCAGAACCGAGTTCTCCTTCCCGGCTAGACAGCCTGAGGAAGACCTGCCGAGGAAGCAGGGGCAAGTCCGCTGGGGAGACATCCCTCTTCTACCTCGAGGGGCTTCAAAGGAGCCAAGCGGCCGGGGAAGGGCGATCCACTTACGAAGAGGAGGAAGCCAAGGGCAGTGGTGGGAGGCTTACCTCAGGGCCGAGAACCAGACCGTCCTGGCAGAGGTATAAAAGCTTCCACCTCAGGCACGAAAACTTTCCTACCAGAAACCCGCGGCAAAGGTGACCCCACGGGAGCCATTTCTAACGCAGAAGGCGGCGACCGTGGCCCCGGATCGGCCTCCTGTGTCAGGCAGATGGGTCCTCTCCCAGCCCACAAGAAGCCGGCTCTCCCAGGACCAGCGCAGAAGAGAATGTGTCCCATCTGCCTGAGGTCTGCTCGGAGAGGCGAGGAGCCTCGTGCTCTTCAGGATGAAGAAGAGCAGCCCCGGACCAACAAAAGCGTGTCGGGACAAAAGAAATGGAGACAACGTGTGAGGAGGACGGAAGGAGGAAGTAGCCGAGCTTCAGGTTGGAAATTTCAGCCACTGTGCCTGTGGACTGGCTGTGCAATTACCATGGAGACCGAAAACCACTGAGCCGGAGGCGGGTCTTCCCGGAGCTTACAGTCCCAAGAGGACGGCCTCCTCTGGGCTTCAGGCTACCACGGGGCCTGCGAGGGCCTCACAGATCTGTTACTGGGGACCCACCTAGCGCCCAGAAAGCATGCCGGGCGGGGTGCTGCGCGTCGAGGGTGGGCAACCTACTCCCTGTGCCTGGCCACTCTCACCCCACCTAGATTGCGTCGGCGTGCTTTGCTCGGAGACAGCTTGAGCACCGTCTGCGCTGCTCGACGAAGCGCTACGTGCAGCAAACTTCGGCGTGGCTCAAGTGCCGGGGATGTCGCTTTCCTGAGGGCGGCTGTTAAGCCTGGCGACCTGCAGCGATGAGGACGTCCAGCGGTGACCCTTACGAAGATTTTGGCGGGGCGGTGCTTTTAGCTGCGGTGCCGGGGAAGGATCTATGAAGCGATGGGCCGGCGTCGCGATCCTTTGTTTACATAAGTCCAGGGAAGAAACTCAGAGAAGGCTCGAACCTGCGTCAGTGATCTCTCTTCCGAAGATTGTATATATACTTGGGGAAGGGGCTGCGGCCTTTCAGCGAACAGAGGTGTCGCTACTCCTGGTAGTCTCCCGGGTTGACTGCCACGAGCCGGCGGTCCTGGCAGATGCTTCCTCAAAGAGGCCATACGATGTAAGTGAGGGGCTGAAATAGGGGTGGTGACGCCAGCTTTGGGAGCTGGGATGCTCCATCCACAAGCTAGAGGCCTTCCGAGACATGCTGCGGTCAAGCGATGATCGGCCACCGCCCACCCCTCACCTGACACCATGGCTCTCTGGCCTCTGACACTCTGTATCAAGCAAGTGGGAGAAGGCTGGGGACAGCCCTGGAATCCACACTGGCGATTCCCTCCGCAGCTATCTCAAAGGCGCCCTGCTGTTACCGCCAGCTTCTGTTGCTACGAGAGCTGGAGCGCATCCTTTCATTGTTTGGGTGAGAACTTGCCCTGCAATTTAAGTCTGCATTATTAGCGTGGGATCGAAGGCTTCCGGCTGGGTAAGGGAGGCCTGTGGAAAAGAGCTTAGAAGTACACTTTGCGGGTAAAAGCCCAACCGTGAATACAAAAATTTATTAAGGACATTAGCTGCAACTCCTCGGTGAGCAGACAGCAGCGAAGACAGAGGAGCAAATCTTCACCATGGCTGATATGGGAAGTCGCAGTGGTCTGGAAGCGAACCAGCGCGCTGGCCTGCTCCCTCAGCGCCTCCGTACCAAGAGGGTCCCGCATCCCACCAGCCTACGGCACATTACCTGGGGGCTGAGAAACTCAAGCAGAGGAAAAGCCAGAACCAGGAGGGGTTGAGTCCATGAGGTCAAAGTTGCAGGGAAGGCCCCAAGCCTGGAGGCACGCACTGACACGCTGCAGCGGCCAGCCAAACGATGCCAAGCACCCCACAGGTGTGATTGCTGAGAGTACAGACCCAGGAGAGGGAGCCTGAAGTTCTGCCAAGTATACGACTAAAACCAAACCCAAGAAACACCAGATGCACGGGAGAGGGGGCGGGCGATAGCCCAGTGGGTAGGAGCTTGCCTTTACACGCGGCCCGACCTGTGCCGATCCAGGTGCAGATCCCCAGCATCTAAAAGTCCAGAGCACCGCCAGGGGTAATTCCTGAGTGCAGAGCCAGGAGAGAACTTACCTGAGCATTTACTTTGCGGGCATGATAAAAACCAAAAAAAAAAAAAAAAAAAAAAGAGGCACGCAGAAGAAAGGAATTGCAGCCGAAGGTGGCTGCCTCACGAAGGACAGCGCTTTAGGCAGGCTACCGTCTTGAGCGGCTGACCTATCCAGTGCCTGAGAGGCTGCAGCTAGGCGTCAACGCGCATCCCCCAGTAGCAGAATAAAGTCTCCCTCTGTGCTGTGCAGCCCATAACCATAACTAAGATGTTATTGCAGAAGCACGACCCCTGTGAGGCCCTGGCCCCATGTATGGAACACGGGGAGGAGGAGGACTGCGTTCATGCGGCCACTGTGGCCAAAGGACCGGCCGGACCTACACGGAACATGAACCATGAAATGGGTTGGGTCCCTCTCAGCGGAGCTGGGCAAAGTCAAGAAGCCTGCAGGAAGCCGAGAGAGCTCAGCAGCCCGGGGACCGCCGCCCAGCGACATCGCGACCAGGACACAAACACCACAGCCCAGGCTTCAGCGGCTTGAACACAAGCTTACCACAGCCGACATCAGCGACGGGGACACACAAACGCCTACAGCCGGAGCCCAGCGCCGGACACCAACACCACAACCCGACATCAGCGATGGACACAAAACTTTTGCACTGACATCAGCGGCGGACACAAACTTACACGCCACGAAGCTGACATCAGCGACGGACACAAGCTTACCACAACCGACATCAGCGACGGACACAAGCTTACCACAACCGAGCATCAGCGACGGACACACCTAAAACACACACGCAGCCATTTGCGACTGCATCGGCGGACACAAACACCGCAGCCTGACATCAGCAATAGAACACAAGCTTTTCCCACAGCCGACATCAGCGACCGGACACAAACTGCAACGCAACAGCATCAGCGGCCAGGACCCACTGAAGCTTACACTGGCTTTGACATCAGCCGATGGACACAAGCTTTATCGACATCAACCATGGGACACCCCAACCGCAGCTGAGCATCAGCGAAGAGGACACACAAACACCGCCAGCCAGACACATCCAGCGGCGGACACAAATACCGCAACTGACATCAGCCTGACCCGGACACAGCCCACACAGCCCGAGCTCAGCGGCGGACACAAACACACCACAGCCGGCAGCATCAGCGAAGCGAACACAGACACCACAGCCCGACATCAGCGGGGACACAAACACATAGCTTGGCGTCAGCGCGGACGCCCAAACACGCAACTGACATCAGCGATGGACACAAGCTTACCACAGCCCGACATCAACAGCGGACACACAAACACCGCGGCGACATCAGCGACGGACACAAGAAACACCACAGCACGACATCAGCGGCGGACACAAAAGCGCCGCGGCCCAGGCATCAGCGGCGGACACCAGGCTTTCCCCAGGCTGAGCTCAGCGGCCCGGACACAAGCTTACTTACAGACGTATCAGCGATGGACACAAAAACACCGCTTACTGATCAGCGAGACCGGACACAAACACCGCCCAGCGACATCAGCGGAAGAGGGACATGAACCCACCATAACTGACATCAGCGATGGACCACTGAACTTTTCCCACAGCGAGCCCGACATCAGCGACGGACACAAACACCACAGCCGTCTGCGGCGGACACAAACACCGCTTTTGACATCAAGCGGCGGGGACACGAAACACACTTAGCTGACCAGCGATGGACACAAAAAACACCACAGCCGACATCAACAGCACGGGGACACAAACACGCAGCTGACATCAGCGGCGGGACACCGAACACCGCACTGACATCAGCGATGGGCGCAAACACCATAACTGACATCAGCGATGGACACAAAACACCACGGCCGACATCAGCAGCGGACACAAACACCGC
>JAJIBD010030936.1:0-33272 GCA_021461705.1 Cryptotis parvus
TAAACCTGTCATCCAATAATTGGGTAGTAATTTGATTGTGCCAAATAAATATGTTTTATTTTGTAAGGAAACAGCAAACTATTTTCAGTGTCTACACAATTTTAAACCTTCACCAGCAGTGCTTGAATGTTCCTGTTGCTACCACATTTTAACTACTGTTTGATATTGCCATAGTACTGAATGTTAACCATTTAGTAGGTGTGTAGTAGTTTCTCATTGTGTTTTAGTCTGTGTTTCTCTGGTGACATTTGTTACCTTTATGCTTATTTACCATCAATAAATGTTCTTTGGTGAGGTTTCTTTTTAGATCATTTAGCCCACTCTAAAATAGTGTTCTAAAATAGTGTTCTTCATGTTGAGTTATGTTAAAGGCAAAGCGGCTATCTTCTGTTTTTGGAGGGATGGCACACTGACCACCAGATATCTTCAGTATTACCCAGCATTTTTTTTAAATTTTTTATTATACCACCGTGAAACATATAATTACAAGGTGTTCATAATTGGTTCTTAGTAATACAGTATACCAGCATTACCAGCACTTTGCTTACAGTTTTTCAAGAACGATTTCCATGTTCAGGACTGCAACCAGAACAACTCCTTCCTAGCAACTGTGCTTGTGTACTTTATATAATTCCACCTTCCTAAAGCTGTTCTGTTGTCTGATTTGTTACAATATATCTAAATAAAATGCCTAAGCTCCTGACCCATCTGATTAGTTACAAATGTCACCAGAGAAGGACCAATCAGATCACCTATTACAAGTGTTGGGGAATGCCGCCAGGGTCCCCAACAATGTCGGAAGCGAGTTCCCTTCTACCTCGCAGCTGTCGGGGAATGGATGAAGACTCAGGAATCTGATGCAGTTTTAAAAGGGAGTTTACTATCACAGGTTCCAATATACAATCAAGAGCAGGGAAAACCTCCAGACTCTGGGTTCGAGCTAGGCCCCAGCTAGTTGTAGGCCAAGATGGCTACCACCATATGTTGAGCGCAACAGAGAATGGAGAGGACGGAGAAGCAAAATGCCAAGGGAAGCCAAAATGGCAAAAAGGGGAGAGCTTCTTTTATTCTTGCAGCTTATTTTATAGCTAGAAATCCGACCAAACTTCCCAGCCCAGCCCAGAATGGGCTGGGCTATCTAAAGATAAAAACAGGAAATAGTTCTATAGAAATGCGTAGCACCTTCAGGAGACCTTCTGGCTGTTTACAAGGACCCAGAGCTAATTCAAAGCCTCTAGCAGAGCTGGGAGGAGCTATAAGCTAAATGTAACTTCCCTGGGAGGGAGGGTCAAATGTCCTCAGGTAATTTCTCCCAGCACCTCACCTAATATCTTTTTATATGCTAATGTCTTGAGCCAAGATCTACCTGGAAAAGCCTTTATAGGGTAGAGAAGGGGGTTTCTGAGATGGCATGTCTCTGTACCAAAGACTAATACTAATGCCAGTTAAATATTTCTCCAAGCCTTCACAAGTCTCGTCTACTTCACTCATTTCTCTCTGGTCTAATTACTTAGGGATCCAACGTTGGCCAGGGAAATATGCTAATAAGATCTAGGTAGTTCCACGATGATTGTGTTAGCATAAGAGAATATTTATACCAGCTAGTACAGAATACATGGTCAGATAAACTGCCACATTTAGACTACCCCCTTATCTACGAAGTGATTTTCAGGAGGCAATTCAGAGCAGATGCAGAGGCTCTTAGAGGAGTCCTGTAACATACAAGGACCACCAAGATGGCATATGTTGGAGGACAGGTTTAGCTATTCTGGGAGTTTTGTTGTTTTGCTCACTCCCAGCTTAATCTACTTAAATCAAGGTTCATTATAATGAGACTTCTCTTCTATGTAAACACTGCTAGAGGGTGTGGCAGTTACAGAAGTCACCTTGATCGAATAACTTCTGACTTATACATCTACTAAGACTTCTATGTTTTCTAGATTGGGTACAGCTCCTCTTTATACCCACTGCACCCAACATGGGACAGTTAGAACTTACCAGGAGACTACCACCCTGGCTACGCTGAGACTATAGGAAGACTATAGGAAGGATCATACTAGTTTGCTCTAAGCAGGCGAGTGTGACCCTTTCAGTACATGAGAACAAAATACTCAGAATCACCCTGGTGCAGATAATAATAAGGACCTTGTGGGTACCATCTAGATTACATGAAGCTCATGAAGTTAAGATGTATTACTTTTACCCCAGCCCCCTCTCTCTCCAGTGTTTTACATAAGAGATAATCTTGGGATTATAAGGTATAAACCTTTGTTTATACCTGCAATAGGAGTGTGGCACTACACTCTGTTTAGAGTTCTTTGTTGACATGCCCCTCCCGGTTGGATTACTTTGGTGTATATAAGGGGCTGACTTGAGGCCGCTTCACTTTTGCCTTTTCGGCCTTTTAGCTTTTGGTTTTTTGGCTCCTGTGGCTTTTGGCTTTTGGCTTTTCGCTCGTTGGTCTTTTTGCTCCTCTTCTGGGTAGGACTCAGCTCGGGTGAGATCCCCTCTCTCTTTGGTGGGAGATTAGGCTCTTTTGTATGGTCTAAGTTTGGACCAGAGCTAAAGTTTGTTCATTATATTGGAGTGCTATAGAAGAGCTTTTGTACTATTAAAAGCCTTTTTGGAACTGCACCGGACTACGTGAATTTTCATCTGTTCTCCCGGTGTCCTCGGAGGGTAGAAGAGAACCTCTGTCCCGACACTGTCTGGGACCCTGGCGGCGTTCCCGACAGGTATATATAGAAGGTGAATGACACCCTCACTTCCATAACAGTTCATCTTATATTTTGGTCAATTGTTATTTATCAGATGTGTTTTACAAGTATTTCCTCTCAGAAACTGATATGATTTTTTTCTCTGTTTGCCTTTAAGTCATATGCAGGATACTCAGGGTTCACTTTTTGGAGGGCTCAGCGAACCATATGGGGTGATTGGGATCAAAGCTAGGTCAGCAGGGTGCAAGACAAGTGCCCTACCACTGTGCTATCTCTCCAGCCCAGGAGAAATTTTTTCTAATTATTTTAACTTTGTCCTTTTCAGAGCAGAAGTTGTTCATTTTAATGTATTACAGCTAATGGTATGGATTGTGTCTTGTTGATGAATCCATAAATAAGTGATCATATACCGAAATCTTCTATATTTTCTCCTAAATTACATATAGAAGTCTTATAGCTTTACATTCTGCATTTAATTTCTCAACATCAAATGTCATGCTATAAATAGATTTTTTAATAGTGTTTATCAGAGTAGGAAATTTCCCTGGCTTATTAAAGAGTTTCATCATGTAAAGGTGCTGATAAATGCTTTACTGAACGACATTTGTGAGTCAGGATGTGCAAATGCTTTTCTTCATAACATTTATTAATAAAATTATATTATTTTATTGGCCTGTTGATTTATGGATAAATCAAATATTATAATTCTGGGTTATAATAAATATAATAATTTGGCACTCCCAAGCAGTGCTCAGAGAAACTAGATGACACACCTGGGATATGCTTTAACCAAGCCTGACAGTTCAACATTAAGGATTTCACAGAGCAGCACTGCTTAGCACACCTTGAAAATGCCAGAGATTCAGTTCTGGTTTCTATACATGCAATCCATGAGCTCTTAGCCTAAGCTCCTCACCTCTATCTAGTAAATGTTTAGTTATCCTGGGGTCGGCAGTATTTCCCCCAGTTGTTCAGTTCTCTATGGGTTGTTTATTTCTGTGAATTGTTTTATGCTTTTTTTTTTGTGGAGTGGTGATGCTCATCAACATCACCTGGTGATGCTCTGGCTCTGCATCATCAGGTGTAATTCCTTATGGGATCGAACCTGGGTAGGCTGTGTGCAAGGCAAATGCCCTGCCCACTGCACTATTGCTTCAGCCCCTCTGAGAATCCTTTTTTTTTCTTTTTGGGTCACACCTCAGCGTGCTCAGGGGTTACTCCTGGCTCTGCACTCAGGAATGATTCCTGGCAGTGCTCGGGGGACCATATGGGATGCCAGGGGATCGAACCGGCCGGCACAAGCCGGCGCATGCAAAACAACGCCCTACCCTCTGGGCTATCGCTCGGCCGCTGAGAATCCTTTTAATAAATGATCTCACGGAATTTTTTCCTTTTACTTGTACTTATTCTATTAATAGATTCATTAAAGGCACTCTTCACTTCTCTTACTAGTGATTTTAGCATTTAAAAATGAATTTGACACTTTGGTTGTTTCCAGATTCTGGCTGGAACAATGTATGACCGAAACCAAATATGAACATCTTATGAACATCTTTGTAACTGTATATCTCACAGTGGTATAATAAAATATTAAAAAAATAAAAATGAATTTGAGCATTGTCACCTCCTTGCTTTCACTGCCAGCTGTTCTAGCATGATTTCTGCTTTATCTAGTTGTGATTTTAGTGTCCTAATCACACTTGTTTTCATTTTACATTGCCAGCCAGGTATGGTTTTGATGTTTGCTCAGCTTCCTCTAGTCTGGGTTTTTGTCTTTTCCCATGCCTTGTGACTTTTCTTAATAGCAGACAGTATGTACCAGGTGAAAGGAACTGCTTAAATAGGCCTTTAGGAATGTGATAATCTAAGGGGGAGGAGATGGGTCTATAGTTCATGAGTTGGTCTCAGTCTTTTTTGTGAACTTGCTGCTGGGCTTTGGCTTCATAAATGTTGTTATTTTCTCCACTTGAGATGGAGAAGGATGACAGAGTAACATCATTTGGCTCTTTCCCTTCTCCCACATGGAAGGTACTGAAGTGGGATTTCCTTTTTCCAACTAACTTCCCAGGTCAATTAATTTAAATAACCCCACAGATCAGGTTCTTGTTAACCAGTTTCCCCTGAGGTCAGGCCAGGTGCTCTGGTGTATTTCAAAGTGGTTCATTTTCTTCCTCTCCTTTTCAGGAGTATGAGAGTTTTTTCTCTGATGTATATTAGAGAAACCTGGTTGACTCTAGGCAGGATTCACAGATTTGGGGGTCCTGGGACGACGACTCACCCCCCCATCCCTCCCACCCCCGCCAATGAAATCTTAACTCTTAAGAGTTGCCTGCATTGAGCCTTTAGCAGTTTGGCAATGACAGTGCAGTTTTTCCTAATCCTGCCCCTGGTTCAGACGGGTCTCCTTGTGGTTCTCTGCTAAGGTAAGAGACTATTTCTGCCTCCTGTCTGCTTATCTCATGGGTGGGGGGAGGGAAGCACATTTCCTACTATGCTTACTATGCTGTCCTCCTTTTATGGGCGCAGTTGAATGGTTGGCCTTTCATTTTTCCATCTTTATCTTGTTGTTATAATGATTTCATGTCCTCTAAGACACTTGTTATGCTTTACATGTTCATTTTCTTGATTTGTAAATGGTGTCTAGCACAATTATATTAAAAAAAAATTGATGGATTTAAAACATCACGTTGGTCTCCCAAAAGCGAACATTATACTTTGTGTTTCCTCTTGGATTTAATGTATGGCTGAGTTTTTTTTTTTTTTTTTTTAAACGGGGTCAGTGGGCTGGAGCACAAGCTTTGCATGCAGGAAGCTGGGGTTTGATCTCCAGTACTACATGGTGCCCCCAAGTACTGACCAGGAGTAGCTCCTGCACACTGCTGGAAATGCTTGGTCAGACCCAGGTCCTTGGACACGCTATTTCTCAATGGTATCGATTGCTTATTTGTCTTCCCAACGGTGGCACATTTTTTCCCCTCAGTTCTGTCCTGTTTTTTTGTGGAGTTTTTGGTTTCTTTCTTTTTTTTTTTTTTTGGTTGTTTTGATTTAGGGATCTTGTGGGCTACTCTTAGCTCTGTGTCTGGGGATACCCGCAGAGGTTACTGGGAACCTTGTGCCAGTGAGGTCAAAGTTGGGTGAGCAGTATGCAGAGAAAGGGCCTTACTCTGCTTTCTCTGACCCTTTCTCCTCAATTGTATGAGGGTCTTTTTAAAAAATTTCATTTTATTGAATCACCACGATGCAATAAACTGTTACAAGCTGTTTGTGATTGGGCTTCCAGTCATACAGTGTTGCAACACCCAGTCTATCTGTCCACCAGTGCACATTTCCTAACACCACTGTGCCCGTTTCCCACCCACAACTCCCCACAACCTGCCTCTATGACAGGCATCCATCCTCTCATCTTCATCCATCTCCTTTTCCTCTTCTTCCTCCTCCCTCCAGACACTGAAGGGTTATTAAATATACATCCCTTTTCCTACATTCAATAGTCATTTCTAGTCTAACATTAGTATTTACAATTATTGTTAAACCACTCCCTTCTCTGTCTTACCTACCGTCCACAATATGGGGTTATTTTGGATAAAGTCAAATACTCCTATCACTTAGGTTTTGCTGCTAAATTCCTTCTTATTTCAGGATCTTAAATTACTCGTGATCGCACTGTTGAGCATTTGCTTACCTATTTCGGTGCTAAAGCTTTCCAAGTTTTGTTGTAAGTTTTAGTTTAATTTGGGTTCTTTCTTCCCTTCTCCTGGTTCACTCTGCATCATAGAGGTCAGAATATCTGTTAAGTAACTCAACTACACTTTAGTTTTGTTCTTGTTGACTCATCTACCTGCTGTACTCTGTTGTGTGGGACACATTGGAGGGGGAGGAGTTGCTGAGGTTGAGGATGCTTTTGCTAGCAGTGAATCCTGAGGCCATTGACCATGCATGGTGCGTAATCACCCACTTTGAAACAAAACCCAGGACCACAAGTCAGTTTATAAATTTAAAATTAAAAAATGAATTTAAGGAAACTTGGTTTAGGATTTAAAAGAAATTGTATTAGCTCTGTGTACTCATTTTGGGATAAGTGAATTGAATCTTCTGCATAAAATTGAACATACCTAAGTAAGTATTCTAAGACATATTCCAAAAATATGTGTTTTTTTTGATAAAATGGCCACCTTTTTCTCATTTGCTTTTTTGGTCCACACTTGGCAATGCTCAAGGGTTACTCCTAGTTCTAAAGTCAGTATTATTCCTGGTGGTACTCAGGGGACAATATGGAATGCTAGGATAGAACTTAGGTTGACTGCATCCAAGGCTAATGCCCTACCCATAGTGCTGTTGCTTTGTTAAATTGATCCACAACCTCACAGATTTGGCTATACAAATGAAATGTTTTGTTAATTTTTTTTTTGCAGTAATCTTGTGTTATCATTCACTAAAACTCAGTTCAGTATTTTGTATGTATGGTTATAGTAGCAGGGTTTTTATTTAATTTCTCTTTAAAAAGAATGACCTTACGTTGTTTATGCTTATGAGTCTTTGGTAGACATAAATTAAGAAAAGAACTTCTAAGTTTGTTAACAGCTCCTAGTATGAATAAATATTGCATATAATTTATCCCGTAAACCAGCATGGCATTTGAGGATTTTATTTTTATAATTTTATGTTAAATTACATAGATTTATAAATGTTAATTGGCCTGTATTTCTTAGATAAACTCATCTTAATAATTTATGGATTTTATTGAGGTTTAATCTTATACTTACAAAATTTTCTTTAGTAATGAGGTCTTTTAAGATGATCTCTTAGCAACTTTCAAATACAGTTGCTAAGAGATCATTCTTAGATTACCATATTTTATATACCCATATCTGGCTTTAAAATTGGAAACTTGTCACTTTTGTTCACCTTAATCCATTTTCAACAATGTCACCATGGCCTCAAATCTCTGACAATCCCCAATTAGTTTTACATATCTGTGATTTCAGTGTTTATTTTTTATTGCACATGTGATGTGTCCTACACTGACTTAAATTTACTTAGCATGAGTCATAATTCCATAATTCTTTGTCTTAAATTACAAAAAAATATTTTTATGGATCAATAATATTCTATTGTGAGGCTAGAGAATATACTACAGTTGTTAAGATACTTGACTTCAATATGGTATAATTTGATCCCTGGAACTTAAAAGGTTTTCTGAGCATGGAGGCTGAATATTGTCCCTTAAGAATATAAATATATTGCACATATACATTCATTTGTTGATGGAAATTTATGAACATTTAGCTTGTTTTTGTATCTTTTTATGTTGGGAGCAACACTACAGTAAGAGTGGGAGTAAGTATATATTTTTTGAGTTAGTATTTTTATGTCTTTTGGATAAACACCTAGATGTTTAAGTGCTGATAATATTACTTCTATTTTTAATCTAAATTTGCTGTTTTTAATACTTTGCAAATAACAGCTTATCACTATGTTAGAAAGAATTTTTGTATTCTTTATGTTCAGAATTATGTCTTTTTAATTTATTTTCCTTTTTGAAACTTTTCATATTAGGTTTTCAAATTAAAATTATGGTGACCTCACCAAATAGTAAAGGAGTAGTACTTTTTTCTTCTCAGGGAAATGCAATTATTTGCTTTTTAAATATCCACTAGAATTGCCAAAAAATTGGGTTACTTCCTAGAGAATGTTTAATGTCTTCATTAGAACACGATTTTCCTAGATCTCTGGAAACTTTTGTGAGGATTTTTATTTAAATGTGCCAATTCAATTTGAGTTGTAATTATAATTTAAATTTGTCCACAGCATTCTGCTTACTTTCTAGTCTTTGTTTTTTCTGAAGTTGTTTCTTTTTTAATATGAAAATATCACTTGTACCTTTTACTTTTCCATTGATCCATCTTGCCAAAGATTGAAAATTTGTTTTTTTTCAAAAACATATTGATTTGTCATTTTTCCTTACCTTCAACTTTATTATCTCTCCTCCAAAGTTGGACTTTAATTTACAAATGTCAGCTGTCCTAAAATATGTACATAAAACTATTAACTATCTATCAATTGCTAAGTAATGTATAACAAAGCCACACACTATTATTTGTGCTTATATGCTGGTACTTTATGCTTTAATTATTTTAAATTACGAACATTAGTAATTAGAATATTACTTATTTTGTAGTATCCCTGAGCTGAAATAATTTTCACAGTAAGCTCTATTTTGCCTCAGTATAGCTTTCTTAACTTGTTATGCTTTTATTTAATTTCCTTGTGTATTTATCATTTATATTCTTAGTTTTATTTCTGCCATCTTATTTTTTGTTTTCTGATCATGTTTAATAGGTTAAATGATCTAACTTTTCTCCATTCTGTACAAGTAATTTATCTAGTATACTTTTATTTTTTTGTGTTCCTTTGCCTTATTTACTATTTTCGTTTCCATCTTGTTTTTGCTCTACCTATCTGAGCTCAACAATTCCTATCATGACCCCTTCAGAATCAAGTCTGCATAATTCTCTCCTTGTTCAGTGAGCAAAACTTATGACTTGCTTTTTCTCAACAGTTTTTTTTTATAAAGTTAATGGACGTCTTCTTAGAGGACCCCTATCTGGCAAATGTAGTTTTTTTTTTTTTGTGAAAAAGGTAAAAAATAATTTCTATAATTATACAAATGGAGATATTTTCCTTCTTGACTTGAACTTAGCAGCATATTGTAATCTACAGAGTTGTGTACCTTCTAGGTGGCCTCTAGATAATAGTAAATCTGATCTGTCAGTGACAGATCCTCAAGGAAATTTATCCTGCTAATAAAGTAAACAAGTTAGATTGTGAATCCTTCCTCAGCAAATCACAGCGGATGGGATCATCGCACTGTAAACCCACAGGGAGAGAACCAGGTAAGCTGTTCCCAGATTCATGACCCCTGGAACTTTGTTACAATTAAGACACTGCATTTGTAGTATTTTGATAGTGGTAGAAATTTATTTTCCCAGGGTACAATTATGGTAGTATATATAATTATTGTATATAATAAGTATATATAGCTGTTTTTTCATAACTTTGATTTGAAAGTTGTCTGGCTTGTATTTTAATTTAGAATTCAATTATCATTTCAGTTTATTATTTTGTGGTTTTGAGGTGATCTCTCCCAAATTTTGAAAGGTCTTTTATTTCTATATTCCCATTTTGGTCAATATTTTGACAATTTCTCTTTTAACTTAGACTGAGGATTATGTCATCTGGAATTTGAGTTTCTCAATCATTTTACCTACCAGAATAGTATTTCAATTTCTCTCTTCTGGAATTTTGATTTGGCTTAAGCTTTATTTTATCAATATGTTCTTTGTTTTTCTTTTTTTTTTGGTTGTATTGTTGCTGTATCTCTGTGTTCTTTTAAACAAATTGCTTCACAGCTATATGCCATTTTCAACTCTTTAGTTATGATTAATAAACTATATAACATACCTATTGAAAAAATTTAATAGCGATATTAAATTTCTACATCTCTAATTTGATTTCAACTGCCAATCTATCTTTGTGTTCACTTTCTCCTTATTCAGACTTTCATTCAAATATATTTCACAGTAATATTAAAAATGTAAGTTTGGATTATAAACACAGTTGGGATACCTTTTGATTGGTATGGTTTTGTGTTCTTGTTTTGAAGATATGCATTCATACTACTTATATCCTTTACCATTTTATACTTTATAATTCTGAGAGGATATCAATACTTGATATTTGAGAGTTGTTTTATGATGTCAATTCTTTAAGAATTGATGTCTAGGAAAAAATTTTCTGCCTCTGATACTTGGGGAAGTACCTAGTCTAATATTAGTGTTTATACAGGACCCTGTCTTACAGGAGGGGACTAGCTCTGGCTAATAAAGTCTCCAGGAATGTTTGTTCTTAATACAAAGTTCTTAATCCAAAATTTTAACTTGCATATTGTAATTCATACATTCCCTGAATATGAAATTCTTTACAAATCCCAAAACTGGAATGTAAATCTCCCATAAATGTAGAAGTGTATTAAGGTCAAAACCAAAATTTTTTGAATATTGGAATTAATAAATGATTTTATTGCTTATAGTCTTTTTATTTGTGTTTCCCCAGAACCTTTGGTTTGGCCTCTCATAACTCAAGTCGTTTTTTCTTTAAATTTTTCTCTAGGCACACATTAAAGTATGTTTTCAATTTTTTGTATCTTCTAGTTTTAGAAGCTTTGCAGAGGGGATAGTTTTTCAGGATATTTACTCTGCCAGTATTGTTAGAAAAGGAAGTCTCTGTCCACTCTTCACCTTCCTGTAACCAGGGTTTGCCCTCAGAATTTTATAGAATCTACCCTTTCTCGGGTCAGCAGTGATATCATAATTCCTAAATAAAGTAAGAACTCATCAGATCTCTTCTACATTTTTTGGCTTTGCAGCTATTGTCCAATTCTCTATGAATTAGTCTTTATATATATGCTGTCGCTCTCACATACATTAGGTGGTCAGTCAGACACACACTCTTTAGTTTAACGTGTATTGTTAGCTTTTAGGATATAAGGCAGTGTGAAAAATAATTTCCTGGTAGTCTATTTAAAAATATCAAGAAGCCAGGGGAACTTCCTCTGGTGCTCCTTTTGTATCGTAGAATATTGAACCTATGTCTGAATTCCTCTACCTCTACAAGAACTGCTTATTTCTGCTCAACCACTTACATGTTCTAAAATTATACCAGTGCACTTTGGAAATTGCTTGTTGCTTGGTTTTTTTGCATCTCATTTTCACAGTTGATTAATTTGCTTCTAGTTACTAGAGAATTACTAGTGAAAAAATGACTAGGTTCTTTTTTTCCCCAAGATTAACCTTCCAATTCTATGGGTGCTATTAAAATAAAATCAAATAAAGCTGTTTTTTGAATCACTGGAAGGTATTAGAGTCATAAGGCATGCTCATGGCCATAACTTAGGTGAGGTCTGATTTAAGCAATTGCCCTGATGGGTGGATATACTCTCATGAGTGGGTCCAACAATACCTAATAGAAGATCATTATAGTGGAAATAATGAAATTTGTGTCATTCTGTTAGCCCAATAAGATATACTACTCCATGCTTTGCAGTTAAATGTCCTTTTAATTAAAGTTTATATGTCCAAATTATATTTGGCTATAAATGTTACTTTTATTTCAGCAAATTCAGAGAAGGGATGACAGTAAAGATAAGCTTAAATACCAAGATTTGCACTGAACAATTACTAAAGTTGCCAAGAAACTAAGATGAAGCCTACGTTTAGAACTCCTGCCCCAGGGCCAGAAGAAAGATATCTCCTACCTTCCCTTCTTCTCTGGCTCTTCGTTTCCATGCTCTTGGCTGAATCTTCATTTGGTCTGTGCTCTAAGTACTGCTCTACTTCCAGTATATATTCTTAGTCATCATCTCATCTAGATGCTGCTCAACCTATGATGTTCTGGCATCAATCACTTGTGTTAACCCAGGTGACTTCCACAGATGAGCCATTACCTCCTCTACATTTCTGAGTTTAAGGCATGATTTCAAGTTCTTGGTTATATATCATCTACTTTTCTTTTTTTTTTTTTTGCTTTTTTTTTTGGGGGGTCACACCCAGCAATGCTCAGGGGTTTCTCCTGGCTCTGCACTCAGGAATTACTCCTGGTGGTGCTCAGGGATATGGGATGCCGGGGGATCGAACCCAGGCTGGCATGGGCGGCCGCGTGCAAGGCAAACGCCCTACCCGCTGGGCTATCGCTCCGGCCCCCTATATATCTACTTTCAAAGTTACTGAAAATACAATATGAGTCAAAGTGAACTTTGCGCCTCCATGTCAGCAGTCAGTCCCCATTGCAGCATTGCCTAGAAAACTTTCTCACTAATTCTTCCCTTCAAACTGCTCTGTAAAATTACGAAAATATTAAAATTGACCAAGAAATAAGCTGTGTAGTAAATAGCTGTACTTTTTGCCCACAATGCCAATGTGGACTGAAAAAATGTTGATTCTTCACTGCTTAGCAAAGAAGATAACATATTCCATAATATCAAAATTTCTTTCCTGAAAGTTCACATAACCTCTGGTTTACAGTTATTTCTTTCTGACTAATACTGCAGAAGGCTCATTTTAATAAAACAAGAATATTTATGCAGAAATACATATCAGTGAATCTGCTTAATTTGAAAAATAGATATAAGATATCAATCTGTATATATAAATGACATAGACAAATTAGAATAAAAAACATTCAAGTTACTTTTCCGAATTTCCAAATCATTATCTCTCTCTCTCTTTCATGGAGTAGAGACAAAAATCCCTGTTTTCATGGTTAAGAGAGAAACAAGAGTAATATAAAAAATCAATAAGGAACTTTCCTGCACTTCTTTGTTAGGTTTGTACATCACCCTCTTCCCTCTCATAACTGCAGTCCACAGTTTTCATATCTTCTGAGAAAAATAGGTGGGGAAGTATTTCTGGGAATTTCTGTCACTGAGGTTGGCCAGTCAGGTAAAAGCATGGAAAATAACTGAACCACTGAAGACCTACTTCTGTGAGAGAGAAGTAAAAAAAGTTTTTTTTTTTAAAGTTAAACCTAACATAAAATAGAAGTTGAGTTGCCAGGGGGTTAGATTCACTATTAAATCCTCCACTATTAGATTTTCTCATGAAAAAGCAGAATAAATGGAAGAAGTATTTGTTGTTACATTGGTGAAGTCCAAGACGAATCTTTTTATAGCCACCTCAGAGAAAAAACTGTAGAATGCCAAGTGCTTTGATATTTTAAACTTTAGCACCTGGGACAACAGGAAGGGGTGTAGCCAATCCTGCTAGCAGCACCCTTTGGAAAGGAAGCAGGGTGCACTCTTCAGAGCAGTTTATCATTTCCCTTTTTGAAGACAGGCAAAAATGTAGTGACCTTGCCACAAAACTTTTATTTGAATCCCAAATGATAATAATGTTTATATTTCTTTTATACCTATTTTTTTTGTTTTATCTTCATTTTTGAGGTCACAGCTAGCAGTGCTCAGAGCTTCTACCTCTGTGCTCAGGGATCACTCATAGCTCTTTGCTCAGGGACCATATATAGTGTCAAGGATCAACTAGGGCCAAATGCATGCAAGGCAAGTCCCATACCAGTTGTACTACTTCTCAAACTGCCTTTTTTTTTTTTTTTGCTTTTTGGGTCACACCCGGCAATGCTCAGGGGTTTCTCCTGGCTCTGCACTCAGGAATTACTCCTGGCGGTGCTCAGGGGACCATATGGGATGCCGGGGATCGAACCCGGGCTGGCTGAGGCCGGCGCAGTCCTAAGGCAACGCCCTACCCACTGGGCTATTGCTCCGGCCACTTCTCAAACTGCCTTTTATAGCTATCTTTTTAAAAATCTGCCATTTGGAGAAAATGACCCAAGAACTGGCTGGGGGTGACCCTAGTAAGCTCCCAGAATCATTGGCTGTGGGTAGCATTGCATTGTTTATCATGAAAATTTCAAGATTGTGAACTAGGGGAGACTCTAAGTATCCCTAAGACATTTTTTTTGGAGGCCCCTTTATCTCAAAAAACATTTCTCTGTAATGTAGCTTATTATACTGTGGGTTATGGTTATCTAAAGAATTGAAATCTTGTTTAAAACTTGGAGTTTGAGTCACAACCAGCAGTGTTTGAAGCACATGGATGGTACTGGGGCTGCCACATGCAAGATAAGCATCCTTAACTCAATACTGTCTCTCTGATCTGAAAATAAATAAAATAAATTTATCAGTAAATACTTATTTCTATTACAATGATATATACCTGTATACCTGGAATTATATAAAAATTTCTCAGTGAAAAGTGTTGCAACTAAAGAAGTTGAAGAAGGCTGGCTGTATAATACCATTAGGATTGCCCAGTGGTATTTTCCACGAAACTAGCATGGATAACTAACATGTTTTTTTAATTGAAGATTATAGGTATTGGTCTAGCGGGCTTTTGATGTGGGAGAGCAAGTTAAGTGTGACAAATGGAGCTAAAATTTTCTGTCCCATATAGTCCACATACTACTATAAATCTGCCACACTCAGCAAAAATTACTCTCTCCTTAAAATTAAAATAATTGAAGTCATAGCAACACTTGGGTCCTATGAGTATAGAATTAAATAATTTAATTGTTTGAACATATTCATACCTATCTTTAGTTGGTATACTATTTCTATTATATATTTATATAATATATATTTATAATTATATATTATATAGTTATATATACTACTATATATAATTATATATACTTATAAGTATATATACTACTTAGTTGTATAATAATAGTTGATATCCTACTATTAAGTAATTATAATGTATAAAGAGTTTTGCTATTACAGAGGAGAGATCAATTCTCCTAAGGATTCTATGAAATTGGGTGCTATTTTTAATTCTCATTTACAGGTTGAAACCATTGAGATTTAATCATTTGCCAAGTCTTGCAAGAAGTAAATGGTCCTGTGAGGATGTGAATAGAAACATCACCACCTATACCATAAACACTCAAACAGATCTCACAGGACCTGCTTGATTTATGTGTTTTACATGGAAAATAGTGCTATCAAGACAATTTTGCATTTAGTGTCTTAAGATGCATACATCTTAAAGTCCTGCCTTTCAATTGTCAAAATTCCTTTCCACTGAGAAAGTTATGTTGCCCTTGATTTGGAGAAAAATGATCCTTGGATCTAGGCACCAAAACTTCCTCCTAAAACTTGTTCACAAAGAGATTCAAAATTGAAATATGTTTCCTTTTTCCTTAGACTATTTCACATACCCTTCTAATTAAGTGGGAAAGTTTTATGTTGCAAGATTCACTTATTTCCTCTCTCACCCAGCCCCAAACTAAGAGATTTGGGGAGGGGAACCAAAACAGGATCTGCCACAGGAACAGGCCCTCTGTCATTCATCATCTTTGAAAATCATGTGTCATAAAATGTGTCATTAATTATCCTCTAAATTCAATGAAACAGCCCAGGAGATCTGGGGAGTTCTATTTCTAACTTCAAGTTCTAGTTTCAAAACTTGGCTCTTTTAGATTTGCAGGTGGACTTTGGAAATAATATCATGTTCTTCCAGATGACTAACATAAACGATATATAAACGAAAATATATATTTCTCTTTTTTGAAGATATTGAGATTTCAATGACTATCAATTATCTTTCCGTTTCAGCTTGCATACATATGAGTGCAGACACATATAGATTTTCCAGTTTCTGACCCGGCACAACACATAGTTATACATCTATACCCCTGTATATACATAAATATCATAGACATACAGATGCACAAAATATACTAGAAGTGTATATTCTACCACCGTGAGATACACAATTACAAAAATGTTCATGATTGAGTTTTGGTCATGCATTATTCCAGCACCCACCCATCCACCAGTGCCCTATTACCACCACCAATGGCCCCAAATTCCCTCTCTCTTTCCCCCAACCTACCTCTATAGCAGGTACTTTTCCTTTTCTTCTGTCTCTCTTTCTCTCTCTCTCTCTCTCTCTCTCTCTCTCTCTCTCCCTCTTCTTTTCCACATTGTGGCTTCCCCTACAGACATTTAGGGATTATCATGTAAATCCTTTTTGTATACATACAAACTGCTTTCTAGTCTGGCATTAATATTTCTCTCAAATTGTAGAACACTGGTATATATTTATATCCCATTAATGAGTGCATCATTCAGTATCCTGTCCTTTTCTTCTGACTAATTTTGCTCAGCATGATAATGAAATATCTATGTCCACCCATTTGCAGGTAAATTTCATGACTTCATCTTTTCTAAGAACTGCATAGTATTCCATTGAAATACACTAGAATTTTAAGTAAAGTCACTATTCATTCTATGTCTATAGAATTACAATCTTCTAGTTGTTCTGATATTAGAATCTAGTTATTCTCATATTAGAATGTAGAATTTTGCAAATTCCCACAATGGACTCACAAGCACAGAGGAAAATTGTAGTTTTAGAACATTTGCATGTTATTGACAGGTATTATCTGACAACTTAAGACAAAGAAATAGCAGTACAATCTTATGAACCTTAGAAAAGTGAAGTTAGGAGGCTCTTCCAAGGCACAGTGTCCAATAGAAGATGATATAATTTTCTTATATGGAAGCATATATTTCCTTTGGAAAAATGTATTGAAAGAAGGAATCTTTGTACTGAGAAAGAAGAATATCTAAGTATCTTGGGGGTGGGGATTTTGTGGTTACACCTAGAGATGCTCAGAAGGTTACTTCTTTCTCTGCACTCAAGAAGAATTCCCCCTAGCAGTGCTCAGGGAACTATATGAGATGCTGGGAATTGAACTTCGATCAGTGTCCTAAAAGCAAATACCCTACCCACGTTACTGTCACTCTGGCCCCAGAAATCTAATACTATCTTACATACTGGTACCAAAAATGAATGAAAGTCAAGCCACTTCCTTGGAAGAAAGTCATTTTTTAAACGAGAAAATTCTAAGAACTATTCTGGAAAATACCTTTGTCTAGTTTTTTTCTCTTTAAGTAATTTTTTCTCTCTTGGTTTTTAGGCTACATATGGCTGTGCTCAGGAATTATTCATGGTTTTTGTTCAGAGACTACTCTTGGTAGTTCACAAGGACCATTAAATTGTGCTGGGGAATAAACTCTAGTCAACTATGCAAAAAAAGGGAATCACTCAATGTACTATCTCTTGTATTATCTTTTTGGCACTCTTTCTAAAATACTTTTGATTATTTGCCATTTTAATATTCATATACTTTTTAAAGTGTGAAGGCCACAACTAGAGTATTCATGTGAGGCAAGCAGAAAGTACCCACTGTACCAGCCAATTGGCTCCTCCCAAACACAACTACTATAAGGGTACAGGGAGTGTTTCAGCATCCTGTCTATAAAATGTACTTCACATTTCTGCTCACATTATATATTCATACACACATATATGCATACACACATTATATATGCATACACATATGTGTATGCACACATTATATATGCATACACATATATCGGAACATGCAATGAATGAGGTATCGGTGGTGTTGGTGTCCTTGTCAACACGAACATGGCGTGAATATTAATTCATTTGAATGCCCTAACAAACCGAATAGGACGATTATACTTGAAGAGATGTGGCCCACTGCCAGCAATTTCTATCTTCATTGCCTACACACCAACATCCAAATACAAGGAAGAAGAAATTGATAAGTTCTACATAGAACTGGAGGAGTTCTATAAAAAGATCACACCTTGTACAAGATCATAGTCGGTGATTTTAATGACAAGATAGGACCGAGAAGATCAGCTGAAGAACTCCACATCGGGACCCATGCCTAGAATGGAATGAACAGGGTGAGAGACTATCTGAGTTCATCATGTCCACCAAAGCATTCATGGGAATTCACAGATCCAGAAGGCTGAATCAAAACATTGGACATGGGAATCCCTTGGTGGACAGTTCCACAATGAAATTGACCAAATCATCTTCAATCAACTATTTTGCCTGACAGTTGTTGCTGCCGTCCCAAAATTTCAAACTGGATCAGACCACCGTCTCCTTCATGCAAAATTCTACTTCATGCAATGGGGGAGAAAAGGCTGTAAAGTTTAAGAAGAGAACTCCTAGAAAGACCACCAACTGGGAACTCTTTGGCACCATTGTAGCAACATGGGAAGATACCATCATTGATGACATTGCGGGAGAATACAACCAAATGGTTCAGCACCTCCATGACTGTGCAAAGAATGCCGAGAGAGAAAAAAAGACAAAAGGACTCCTGTCTTCAAAAAACTCTCGACATGATTAGCCAACGTGAATTAGTAATACAGCTTATGAAGGATGTTGATGTATTGGGTTTGAACGCCTGTTTGGCTGGGGCTTCGATGACCGCTTCAGTCTCCATCAGGTCATGGGAATACACACACACACACACACACACACACACACACAGGCAAGATTTGAAGTACTGCTGATAAACTTCATTTATTGATAGAAAAATGTCATGATCTTTAGATTATAAAACCTTCCCTATTTATCAAATATGTGTATGTATGTTCATCAAATATGTATATGTATGTTCACTTAAGAAATTTTGACAAATAGTCTCAGTCTTAAAATTAGGCAAACCAAAAGCAATCAGAGCATGGAATAATGTATAACTGTTGTAGAAAAATCATAGTTGATTATCTCACCCACAGCAGACTTCTTCAGAAGTATTACTAAGTTGTCCCATAGCATATATAATGGAGCTAAATTTTATACTTTAAAAATTGAAGAAAGTATCTTATAATTTTGGCTTGACATGCTGTTCTTTAAATGTCAGTTGTTGCTTTTTTTTTTTTCAAGCCCCAAGGGCATAAAAATATGCATTGGTTCTTTGAATTTATGTGAAAATGGTAAAAAAAAACTTTGAATTTATTAGTGGTTGATGCTTTTGTGCTTATGAGAGCAAAAATCTGGCTGAAAGTTTTTGGCAAGTATTCAAGGCAGCATATAGTATAATAACTTATGGAGTTTGGAAAAAAATAAAAGCTGCTAAGGTATTACGTGTTTTACACTTGGCAAAAGTTGTAGGCTGAAACGACCCATACATTTTCACAGCACTTTTTACAATGGATAACAGATTTTCTAAGTACTTTTTAAGTACTGTGTATAAGAAGTGACAAGTAACTACTACATTGAACCCTACTGTAACCCTTTTTTGGGATCCTGAGATGAAAATGTCTCAAAAAAAAGAAGAGATTGTTTTATAGGGATATGGGTCCCTGGAACATCAGTATTTGGCCTTCTTGAATGTACTTAAGGAAATGTTATACTTTTTAAATTATATTCAAGATCAATATGGGGACATTTTCATTACTTTTAGCATGAATGAATATTTGGTCAACACCCCCTCTGTGCTGTCATCTACATAGGATACAAATAATAAGAGAAGACAGGATTGATAAATTCATTATACATATGTTCTCCCACGCCAGAACTGTACAATTTAGGCAAAGTAATATAGATTTCAAATGGGGAAAACACTTCTATGTTTCAGGGAAGTAACTAGCCATAAAAAGGACTTTCTTAATGTCACTCTCTAGTCTCTAAAGACTAGTTAACTATTCCTATTATCAAAACCAAATCAAAATAGAAATAGAATTTTATCTAAAGACAGAAGAATGATATGAATATAGCCATGTCCCATAATGGCTGGAACAGGTTCTAAGAACTATGTTTATCTCTGTATAAAATAATCTTATTTTGAAGGGAGTCCAATAATGAATAGACCAGTCTTTTCATACATGGATGGAAAAGTTCCTCTTTCTATTCTTCTATTATATCTGTCGCGGCTGATATGTTCTTTAAGGACTATTTATTCAGTGTTGTGAATGAGTAGCCACGAAGGCCTATGGTTAACTGGACATTCCGTATTCTTGGTGCACTTTAAGGAGGATAAACATGCGGTGTTCAGCTTTTGTATACTAGAGCGGAAACTAACTCAGTGCTTGTCACTAAGGCCTATCTGGAGATTTGGGCATTCTTCTTTCCTTTTGTAGGACAACATTCAGAAATTGCATCAAATATATATTTTACATGCTACTGGCAACCATAAAATATATTAGAACTTGGCAATTTCTTCTTCAAAACTTATGAGAGACCTTAAAAAGTGAACCTTGAAAGCCACAAGAGTTCAAATGAGAGAAATAAGAGGAAGAAAATTTTAGAATGAGGAACTTATGCTTACAACAGTGTCTAGAAAAATGAAACAGCTTGCATGTCAAGTTAATGTGCTGCAAAAACAAAAAAACTCAAGAGAAAAAGTGGTTGGTGTTGTATTTAAAGTCAGTGTGAGGAGGTAGGGTGTCTGGCTTCTGCATGGAGCCACCCAGGTTCGGTTTCTAGCACCCATGTAGTCCCATAAACTCTAACAGGAAGATAAGCCCTGAGCATAGCTGGGTGTGATCCTTGCCCTCTCCAAACAAGTCAGGATGAAGGAATTTTTGCAAATTTGATAGGAATTGGTTTTTATATCTCCAAAAGATATCCATTGCTGTTTTTCTTTCATATGAGCCTACTTTGTGTACTTCAGATTCCCACTTCACAGCAATCTTAGAAATATTGGATAAATAAGCCAAGTAATAGATATATCTGGTTTCCCTATTAAAATGCCTCATAATCCATTTGACATTTTCTATTCATCAGCCTAGGGACTTTTTTTTTATTTTAATGTATACAGTTTTTTCACTCATGGTTATTTTCTTCCTTTGGGGATTACATACAACTAGAAGGTTACATTTCGCATATTTGTAAATTCAAGAGTTTACCAAGTTAGCCAACACCACTATCAAGAATAGGAAATATTTCCATTCTAATAAAAACTTTTCTCTTTTTTTGTTGTTTTGTATTTCTACTGAACTCTTGTAGCTCCTTGTCCACATAGTTTTGCCGCCGTAGAATCTTGCATATGAACATTTGGGTTCATTGTTTTTTTTAGTTGACTTGGCCCTCCTTAGCACAATGGTACTTCATATATTTATCAAGTTGCTGCATATATTAGGAGTTATATTTTTTGAGTATTGTGAAGTAGTATGTACTGTAAGACGTGCTGAAATTTATTTTCAGCAGGAAGTTGATAAATATTTGAGTTCTATGGTATTTGGTTATGAAACATATTATGGATATTTGTATATATATTAATATGCAGATTTGCATAGAACAGTCTTAACAAATGCCATGGGTTTAATGTCCATATGTGGAATTATTAGATCACACTAAAAGTATGTTTTTATATAAGAAATGACCAAAATATTTTCTAAACATGCACAATTTTACATCAGAAATAAATCCATTTCTTAAAAAAAATTAATGATTATAATGTGTTGAGTAACATGTCTTTGGAGATAACAGGCTTTGCTAGTCTCATAAAATAATTGTCAAGAGAAATTCTTGCTCAATTATTTTTATGAAAGAATAGTTCTTCTTAAATATGTGCCTTGAATCTCACAAGTGAAACTGATATAGGGCTGACTTTTCTTGAGTTTTTTTCTTTCATTTTATTGGCTTATAATTCCGACAAGTAGCACTATTTACAAACTAAAGGGGTATGCAATGACTTGACTTCTACATATAAGGCAAAAATGATTATCATAAGTTAACAACCATCATATCAGATAATTTTCAAATAAAATTTCTTTTTTTTGAGGAAGGGAAAACATGTCAAGTGAAGTGCACAAAAATGTTTTGGGGTTCCACTGCTGATTCTTAGTAAACTGGGCCAGCAATTCTCAATGTGAGGACCCTAGGAGCCAATGCTGCAGTGCTGGGGATTGCCTGGTTCTTACCCGGTGGTACCAGGGACCTTCAAGGCTACACTCCACAACACTGGGGAAGAAGTAGGAGTATTATTAAGATAAAAAACTTATTAGTGCCATTTTATATATGTAGAATGCTAATACTGTGTCACTATATCACTAGTCCTCCCATTTATCATCGATTTGTTGAGTGGGCACCCGTAACGTCTCACATGTCCTGTCCCATGCAAAGTAGAGCCCAAGGGCGTTGCTTGCTCCAGGAACATAAAGAGCCTCAAACAATTTCATCACGGTCATGGGAATGAGGTGTAGTGTTACTGGTCGGTGGCAATATCAAGCTACGACACGGGTAGCGCCAGGCTCTGTGACTATTTACTCTCAACAAAATTTTTAAAATTGAAGGAGCACTAAATCTTCAAAGTAGTCATTATAAAGTGAGGTTATTTCCTAATTTGTTCTAAACATGAAACTGTTTTAGTTAAGGCACCCGGTTTACAAAGTAATTCATAGTTGAGTTTTGGGCAGCAAATGATTTAGCACCAATCCCATCACCACTTGTCAACTTTCCTCCACCAGCCTCCCCAGATTCCATCATGCCTTCAGCCTGCTGCCTTGACTGGCACCCCTTTAAAATTTGTTTGATGTAGTTTGGACCACATGCTTTTACTGATGTTGCTCTATGGTATGTGTATATAGCTTTTGAGCACTTCTAGGTATGTTCCAGTACCCCACCAATCACTTATTCAATCACTTTTTCATAGAATGGGAGATAGCAAAGATTAAATCATTTTGTGGCATACAGGGGCACGTAATATAGCTTCCATATAGTGTACCCCACAAGTGTACCCAAGGTCCTTGACACCGCCTCCCATTCTTCCTCATTGTGCACTCTTCCTCCCCTCCCCTACTCTAATACTCTCCTTTTCTGACCTTTTTCTATTTCCTCTACTATGGTGTCAGAGTTGATCTAACTATCCCCATGCTGGTGTTACCTCAACTCCATTTAATTTATACACCGCAGATAATTGAGATTATCTTGTGCTTGTCCCCCCTCACTTGGAATTACTTAACATGATATAGTACAGTTCCATTCAAGTTGCAGAAAACTGCCAGATTTTCAACATTCCTTGCATAGTATTCCATTGTGTATTTGAACTACACTTTCAATATCCTCTCATCTGTTGATGAACATCTAGGATTTATTCTTTATTTTGGCTATTATCTAGGTTGTGAGTAAATAATGCTGTCCATATATGTTTCTTTTCTGATGAATGATTTTGTCTTCTAAAAGTAGACACCCAAAAATGGAATTTCTGGGCCACATTGGCAGCTCAGTTCTTATAATGTACTTAAATATGGTACTATTTAAATATGGTTCTATCTAAGTATAAATACGACTTTTGTGGTGTATAAATATGGCTATATTATTGTCATGCTCAAAACATTCTCTGAAATACCAAATGAGCCGTTATTTCTGCTGAATGTTAATGATGATAACAGCATTTAAATTTACCTGATTAAAAACTCTTGTATTTACAAATATAAAGTATCATTTAACTTTAGTATATTACTATAACTATTAAGTGTTAAAATTGCTTGCATTGTAGTCATTATCTGATTTGGTAAGTCTGTTCTTACTTGTTTTTACATTAATGTTGAAACACTACATGACTTTTTTGGAAACTGCGATTTAATCACATATTTGATATATTTAATGAAAATTAAAAATTGACAGCAAAATCAATGCCCAATTCCTTGCCACATAATTTTTTTGGGCTGTTCCTTGCCCGAGTCATCCTGAACAGGTTTGGCAGGAAGCACTAGATTGAAGGGTCAACCACTTTGAGCAAGCTGGCTTCCGCAAGGATTCAGCCTATTCTGACCATATCCACGCAATGTAAGCTCATTGAAGTCTGTGGGGGGTTCAAGATGCTTGCTCTGTCTCATGTTCATTGATTTGAAGAAAGCCTTTGATTCTGTGGAGAATGAAACAGTCAACATGAAGCCCCACAGCCAAACAGGGTGTTCAAACCCAATACATCAAGATTCATGGGTTTGTATTACAGATTCACCACCAGGATCTCACCATTCTACAAGGAAGTGATCATTGATGATGTTCAGAGACAGGTTAAAGCGGGGTGATACCATTTCACCAAAACTCTTCAGCGCCACCCAGGAGCATGTTTTTTGGTTTGGTGAGAATGGGAAGGAATGGGAGTGAAGATAGATGGTCGACAACTACACCACCTCCGCTTTGCTGATGACATCAGTTCTAGTAGCCCAAATATTAATACAGAAATATAGCACAAGTACTGATTGACTTTGGGCGGGAAATGTGGTAAGATAGGTCTGCAGTTGAGGGATATCAACAAAACTATGTTCATGAGAAATGAACTGATTCCAGAAGCCCCATTCCACTCTCAGCGGAACTTTATCTCTAGATGAGCAGTTATATGTACCAAAGATTCAAAATTCGCTTATGATGAACAACCTAAAACCTGAGCTGTGCAGGAGGAAGAGAGCGGCATGGAATACCCTCAAAAACAATAAGAAATAGTAAGAAAAGACAAAGAATCTCCAGCTCCGGGCACATCTCTTCAGCTCCACCGTTCTCCTGCGTGTCATGCACCTCAGTGACCTGGGGCTCGGAAAGCAGGATGAGAATGCTATTGGGTCTCCCAAAGGAATTAAGAGTGCTATGCTTGAATATCACCTCCTACGTGCGAGAGAAGGAATCTGGGTTTAACTTCCGTCGCTGTTCCAGAGTCAGGAAGCTGTCTGCGTTGCCAAAGCGTCCCGAAATTCAGATGGCTGGACATGTGCGATTTAGAGATGACCACTGTACTAGAGCTATTACACCGACTGGATCCACGGGATGTCAAAAGATCCCTTGGCTGCCTACCTACAGAGAGGATGGTCAAGACTTCTTCAGGAACTATGAGAAAGAACAGTTTGAGGCTCTTCATATTCCTGAAGCAACCAGATGCCATTAGGCTATACTGGCACATGATAGAATCAAATGGAGATGTACTAGGTGCACCTCGAGCAAACCCGATGAATAACAGGATGTCAAGTGATCAAGTGAAGTGATCAAGTGATATGAGTTCTTTCACCTCCTATCTATCTATCTATCTATCCTATCTATCTATCTATCTATCATCTATCTATCTATCTATCTATCTATCTATCTATCTATCTATCCTATCTATCTATCTATCTATCTATCCTATCTACCTATCTGTCCTATCTGTCCTGTCCACCAATGCCTGCCTCTCTGTCTACCTGTCTGTCTGTATGTCTGCCTATCTATCTACATCTCTCCATCCATCTACTCCATCTCTCCATCTCTCCATCATCTCTCCAAGTCTCTCCATCTCATATCTCTCCATCTCTCCATCATCTCTATCTACACCTATCTAACTATCATTTACCTATCTTAGTATTTAGAACAGCTTATTTTTATTGAATCACCTAAGACCACAGTTACGAAGTTGTTCATGATTGCATTGGTTATTACCCACGGTGTTCAATGCTTGTCACTTCACCAGTGTACATTTCATCACCAGTATCCTCACTTTACCACCTACCCTCATCTCTGCCGGCCACCCCTATGGCATGTACTTTGAGAGAGAAAGAATAAAGGGAGATAGAAGAGAGCACAGTATTTTAAAGTATGTTATCCAGGGCCAGTCTAACTGTTTTTTTTTAATGCAAGCACTTATTAACTGTGTGGCCTTGGAAACATGATATAATCTCTATAGATCATTTTGGCAATTATAAAGGGAGATAAAAATACTAAATTATAGGGTCCAGAAAACCCTTGGCTCATTGACAGAGCTCTTGCCTTAGAAGACAACAGAGTCTTGAGTTGATCTTCTATGCTAGGCCAAAATCTGGAGCAGCATTACCTTTATTATCTAATTCCTTCACCCAAAAATAAGTGTATTTTCCAACTCACCAAGTGTGTATGAACCCAATGAAAATAAGTATTTAGAGTACCACAACAAAAACATGTCATCCTAGTGAGTATCCCACAACCAAGTGTGCAAACACCACAACCTGCTGATTACCACAGCAGACAATACTGGGAAGAAAGAGTGAAGCATGCCACCTATCTTATTTGGTTCTGGTGAAGATGTTTAATTAATACAGGTGTAAAGTTTTTAAAATCATACTTACAGTGAGTACACTTGGCCCAATTAACAAATATTAGATATTTTTATTAAAATATATGTAGATTTATTTGGCATTATCACAATTTGGAAAAAGGAAGGGAATAAAAAGAGGCAAAGCTTCATTAAAGAATTATAATAGAAGGTAATAGAAGATTCTTACCTAGTATGATGATTTCACAGTGACAATTGGGCCTAAATGGATTTAGGGGAAAAAAGATACAGTTCCGTTCAATGAAATATTGTCTTGCACACTTAAGACTATTACACATAACAAGATAAGCAAAAATATCATTTGACCTTAATTTACTTTTTTTTTTTTTTTTTTTTTAGGTCACGCGGCAATGCTCAGGGGCTTCTCACCGGCTCTTCACTCAGGAATTACTCCTGGCGGCGGTGCTCGTAGGACCATATGGTATGCCAGAGAGGGATCCAAACCCGGACCAATTAATGGGCTGGCTGCATTCAAAGACCAAGCACTTCCGCTGGACCGTGCTCCAGCCTGATCTTAATTTTTATACACAGACACATAAAGACCTTCCCCACAAAAAGATGGTTCATTACAATCAAGGCCCTGGTGGAAGGTTGCTTCAATTTAATGAATCGGTTTTTATTTATTTGTTTATCCATCCATCCAACCCATCCCATTTATCCAACCCATCAAACCATCTCAACCCACATCCAAACCATCCAAACCCATCCAAACCCGTCAAACCATTCAAACCCATCCAACCCATCCAACCCATCCATCACAAAAATGTTCCATTGTTTGGATTTTGTCCATCCAGTGTTCAGTACCCATCCCTCCACCAATTGCCCATTTACCACCAATGTCACCCGCTTCCACCCCCACTCCCTAGCCTGCCTCCGTGGCGGAGTTCTGCATCTCTTTTCTCTCTTTCTCCCTCTCTCTCTCTGTCGCTCCTTCTCACCCACATGGTAATGGATTGTAATATATATATGGGATTATCATGTGTATGAGTTTTGCCTATGTATTTGTGCTGGAAGTTCTATGTGACAATACTTTCAACAATTATTAGCATACTGTTCCCTTCTCTGTCTTACCTAAACCCTGCACTCCCATGTTTGTAGTAATTTCCACCTTTTGACAGACCCTCCTGATCCCAAGTTTCATCCTGACCTTGGATAATATATACGCCTTAATAGTGTATTATATGTATATACATATATATATATAATATGTCATGCAAATTAAATACAATCTGTCTATATCTGACTTCTCCTTCTGGCTGAAATTGCCTCAATATGATCCTCTCCGTGTACATCCATTTATACAGAATTTCATAGCTTCATTTTCCTAACAATGGCTCCAGAGTATTCTTGTGTAGATGTACAAAGTTTCTATATCCAATCATCAGGAATTTTCGGGCATCTGGTTTGCTTTCCAGATTCTGGCTATTGTGAATAGTGCCGCTATGAATATAAAAGTAGGGATGAATTGTTTCTGCTGTGTGTTTTTGGCTTCCCAGTGTATATTTAGAGTATTATGGCTAGGTCAAATGGGAGCTCAATTTCCCTACCACCAGTCTTTGGAGGGAATATCCATATGGTTTTCCCAAAGGCTGTAGCGCAGTTGAAACATTCCACTAACCGTTGATGAGAGTTCCACTTTACGCATGTGAATCTGATATTTTTTAATGTTCCATTTACATTAACCTGGTCTACTTTTCATACTCCCATAAAGAACTACTCCTTTCCACATTTCCCATTTGGAAACTATTGTTCTCCTGTTTCTTTTATCTATTTCAGAAAATTGACACTGGTTTCTTTCTTGCCACAGTTCCCGGTTTCACCTCTGCAACATACATTGTGCTTGTACTCTGCCCAGAAACATAACTTCCAGTTGTGTACTTGTCTTGTGATCATTCAATATTCTTGCCCAGCAAGACAAGTTTTCCTCCAGTCTGAAAATCATACTTAGGTGCTTGTGGTATAGCCAGGTTCAGGACTCTTTGCTTTCCTTTAAGTACAAGCTTCGCCACCATGTCCAGTGGATGCAGTCTTTCATGTGTTTTATTATCACTTGGTTATTTTAAACAAGCTAATGAATTATAGATGCCCTCAACTTTACAGCTGTTTGTTTTGAATCTGTTTCTCTTTAAAATGAGGTATAGAAAACAACACAGTAAAGAAACCCACTATACTTCAAATTTTAAAAAGTTTGTTTTTTCCCAGGACAATGTAATATGATATGTCACCATGTTCAGGCAGTGGTAACAAAACTCTGTACTAATTGAGTATTGTAGTGATTAGTACAAATAACTCAGACTCTACAGACTTCAAATATTTTTATTTTCCAGGGAGTGTATCCAACAACTTGCAAGAGATATAAAATAATTTGAAAGACAGGAGGCTTGAGGAGATAATACAGTAGAATTGCCTTGCATGCAGCTGACCTAGTTGAATTCCAGAGTAGTAGCGCCAGTTTCCCCTAAGCACTACAAGAAACGATCATATTATAAACAGAATTAAGAGTAAGCTCTGAGAGTAATGGCTGAGGAGTAGCCCCAAAATCAAAACAGAATAAGGGAGCCAAGTGATAGTCCAGTGCATGAGGTGTTTGCTTGCATGGCCCGACCAGATTCGATCCCGCGGCATCCCACGCCGCTGGTCCCCGAGCACCACCAGGAGTAACTACTGGAGTGCAGATCCAGGAGTTACCCTTGAGCTACATCTGTATAGACCCAAAAAAGCTTAAATAAAAATGAACAAACAAATGAATGAATGAATGAATACTTAGAGGACTGACTTTGTGTGAATGGTGTTTCATTCAACTGGGGAAACAAGTAAGTGTTCCAAAACACACTTAAGCCTGGCTACACTATGGCTGTAGTTGTTTAAAGACTAGAGTGCATTAAATGAACTTTTGCCCAAGATGTTTTCACTTTGTGATGGGTTTACATCAGCATGTAACCTTATCATTTATAAGCCAAGGAAATCTATTGAACAACACTCTGACTACAAAGAATAGTTCATCTAATCTACCCCCTTCTGTTTTCCTGCTCAGTTCTATCAGAAAATAGATCTCATTTCTCATAAAACTGGATGTACAAGATTTTTCAGATATTATGTTACTGAAATTCTTAACTAGTTTAGATATTTAGCAATAGATGCCAAAACCATTACTAAACCACAGTGACTTCTAAGTCCAAGATTCATTTCTCTTTGTGTAATATTTTGGAGATATAAACAAAATGCTATCTACATGCCAGAACATCCCACTAAAGTTAAATGATGACTTTTAAAAGCTCTTTTTATTATTAAGTCATCAGGTTACAAAGTTGTTTTATAATAGTTTCAGGAATGTAATGTTCTAGCACCAGTCGCGGCTCCAGTAATAACTACCCTCCATCAATGTCGCCCAAGTTTCCTCCCCTACTGCCATCTTTTCCTCTTTCAGAGCACATTATTCAGTTTGGTATTGAACTTTAGGTCCCTACTTATGTTTGGTTGACTGTATGGATTTAAATACTTGCCTTACCCTTAGTTACCCACCACTGGTATAGCCAAGGCCCCTAGCCTCCATCCTCTGGCTTTTCCTGTCCGCCTCTTTTTATGTTCCCCTGCTCTATTTCTTTCCTTCATCCTCATTCCTATAATCTAGGTTCAAAGGTAAATCTAGGTAGCCCTCCCTTTTGGGGTGTGTTTTCAGTTTAAATCATCACATTCGAGAATTTAAATTTTAGTTTCAGTTTCATAACTAATACGCTTTAGTGATACTAATGATTATCAATTAGTATAATTAACAATTCTATGCATGAACTCTCCTGGAGCTGCAGTTATTTGATTATAATCTGTGTCTCTTAGAAGATGAAGATTTCAAATAGGGACTAAATTAATGAGAGTCTGGGCTATTATGATGGTCTCAAGGAAGTAAATGTTTACTATGAAGATAATATTAGAATGTATCAGAGATTTCTCTTAGCAAGAGATTTTGAGAACTTTATATTTGAAAATATTTGAAACACCCTATGTATAATAAAGATTGGAAAACAAAGAAACAGATTACATATGGATATTCTTACAAAACAGTTGAGGCATGTGACCTAATGGAAGTCTGCGGGCTTCTTTCAGGGTTTTGTGATGCAAATGTGATGTTTCACTATACTGATCTTTGAATTGGTCATTTGACAGCAATGGTAGAAAATACTTTTTTGGTACCTCAAGACAAATAAAAGGCATCAAGCAGGGCATAATCTTTCACTCACAGTCACTTAAAGATAAAACACCTGTTTTACTTATGATTTTTAGTAAGTTTTTGTCTTCTGTTGTGCTGATTCTTTCCCTTGATACCTGGCCATGGTCAGGGGTTCTTAGGGTACCTCTGGATGCAAGGCACACTCTCAATTCACTAAAGCTCCATTTCTTGCCCTAACTAATTCAGTTTTATGGAAGTGACGGAAACACATGCCCCCCGCAGAGCTCTACCCCGTGGAGCCCTGGATGGTTGATGAGTCCTGACATAGAAAAGGCACAGACCCCTGGGATGAACCCGAGTACGGCAGAGCCTGGCTTACTGTAGAGTGTATTCAATATACTTTATGAAACAGTAACAATAATGGATCTCATTCTCAGCCAGATAAGAAGACACTAATTGCCTGCTCAAGCAAATCGACGAATGGGAAGATAAGTGACATGAAAGTGAAATTAAATTTTGTCACTACTCAAAAATATTATAGATTTATTACTTCTGTTTGATTTGAGGAAGGAATGAACATAGAGTCCCTTTCATGGCTTAGGATAGTGATTGTGTTGAAGAAAACTATTTTAATTTTATTGCTGGGAGTATTTGAATGACACCTGCTGTATTTTCTGTGGAATATGATTTGTACTTACAAAGAATAGTCCAGCTCACATGGGTAGATAGGAGAATGAAGGACAGGCCACAGACAATCAACTAGGCTAGATGAAATATTCAGTGCTCTTTTTTAAATATTAAATGTGAATAGTAATCTATGGTGTAGAGAGAGTAAATCCAAAATACTCAGCAAAATCTCTTACATCCCCAGGCTGCAATGTGTTACCAAGGTTTGGGGAATGAAGGATTTAAGGAGGAAGCAGGGGATTTAAATTATGGAGGGTAGTCTGAGGAACATTCTGCCCACACTGTGTTTGCAGGTGTGGCTGCCCGGCTGCGTTGGCAGGTGGCAGACAGGAGAAAGGTTTGTCTTCAGCCAGGACTCGTCGACCCTGGATATTTGACTGGTCTGACATAAAAAAAGATTTGGATCCCTGGGATTAACCCAGAGTCACAGCAGAAACCTGGCAAGCTACCCATGGTGTATTCAATGCCAAAATGGTAACAAAAATGAACCTCATTTTAAAAAATGAGAGACATTACTGGCACCTGCTCCAGCAAATCCCTTTGAACTGAATGGGAAGACAAGTGATTACAAGTCATTCACAACTAATAAAGTATAAGAAATGAATAAAATCAGGAAAAGAAACCCAGAGGGTAGTGGGAGCAACTAATGGTAAGACACCCATGACTATATTTTGTTGGATGGCAGGCACAAGCTGGCAAAGGAGCTTTAATATTTTACCCTCACGGCTTAATCTATTTACATGTTCTTAAGCTGGAGTTCATAGTAATGAGATCTCTTATATATGAACAGCGATTGGAAACAGCAGTACAGAAGTAATAGAATATTTCAGACCAGGCTGGCTTTAGTATTGTCTGCGTGCATCACACTAAAGACTTATAGTGTATGAGATTAGGCTGGCTCCTCTTTATACCTACTGGATTGGCGCACGGGTTGGTTAAAATTTACCAGGAACTACCATCCTGGCTAAATTGAGACTATAGTAGGAATGATGGCACCAGATTGCCCTCAAGTAGGTGAGTAAAATATTTTCAGTATGCAGAGAACAAGATAACCAGGAATCATCCTAGTGCAGATCATAAATAAGAAGGATCTTGTAGGTACCATCTAGATTACATGCAAAACCCATGAAATTCAGATGTATTACTTTATACCAGCCCCCCCTCTCTCCAGTATTTTACATAGAGATAATCTCATAATCTCAGAAGAAGGGATTAGTCGCGGCATAATCTTTCTTTAAGACCTGTAATGAAGTGTAGCACCACCCTTCTATCCCATGATCCATACTTGAATCCACGTATTTATCGATTTGCTCGTGGGCGCCAGTAACATTTCCATTGGACCCTATCCGCGTGCCAATGTACGGCCCGAGTGGCATCCTGGTTGATTCAGGAATATGAAGAGCCTCCAAACACGTTCCTTCCAGGGTCTTGACAAGACCCTTCTATACTCTTCTACTATTTAGAAGCAGTTTAGGGTTGTTTGATGAAGCTTGAGCCTCTCCAGAAATTAGGATTTCTTTTGTGTATAAGGGGACTGACTTGATTACTGCCCTCCTCCCTGGTAGGACTCTCCTCTCTGGTGGAGCTCTCCTCTTTTGTGGGACTTCTCTCGTGTGGAATCCTCTTTGGTGGGACCTCTCTGGGACTCTCTGTGGATTTGAATCCTCTCTTTGGTAGGAGACTTGGACCTAGTGTATGGTCTAAGTTCTGACCATACAATAAAGGTATTCCATTATATTGGATTGTGGTGCTGAGCTTTTGTGTTGAGATCCCTATTTTGAGATTTATGTCTAATCATTTTTTCAATGCCATCTTAATAAAATCCTGCTTAGGAAGTTTACCTAAGGAAATAATATTTGTTAGCTATCCAGCTAAATGAGATATTTATCACTGCATGATTAACATACTGAATGATTTAAAAATACCAAATTGCAGATTTAGAGAGAATAACAATGATTTATGACTCACACACCCTATCTACATGTCACCGCATGTACAAAGGCGATATGCTTGAGAGTCTGTGAAAAATATTTTGACATGGTAAAATATTTTGTTTCTGACATGGTAAAATATTCAAGGAAGAGTTTGTTCAAAATCAAGTCACCACCAAGTCACCAACAAGTAAAACCCCCATCATCCAACAAGACATCAACAAATACAAGAGCGCAAGTAATCCCTGACTGCCGGAGACTTTGGAATAGCAACTGATGTAAAGTGCCAAAACTTCCTACAACTAC
>JAJIBD010030937.1:0-165346 GCA_021461705.1 Cryptotis parvus
TTGTTTTGCTCACTCCCAGCTTAATCTACATAAGTCAAGGTTCATTCTAATGAGGACCTCTCTTCTATGTAAACACTGCTAGAGGTGTGGCAGTTACAGAAGTCACCTTGATTGAATAACTGGCTTATACATCTACTAAGACTTCTATATTTTCTAGATTGGTAGCTCACTCTTTATACCCTGCACCCAACATGGGACAGTTAGAACTTACCAGGAGACTACCACCTGGCTACGCTGAGACTATAGGAAGACTATAGGAAGGATCATACTAGTTTTTCTAAGCAGGCGAGTGTGACCCTTTCAGTACATGAGAACAAGATACTCAGAATCACCCTGGTGCAGATAATAATAGAAGGACCTTGTAGGTACCATCTAGATTACATGAAGCTCATGAAGTTAAGATGTATTACTTTACATCAGCCCCCTCTCTCTCCAGTGTTTTACATAAGAGATAATCTTGGGAGCATTAGGTCTACCTTTGTTTATACCTGCAATAGAGTGTGGCACTACGCTCTGTTTAGAGTTCTTTGTTGACATGCCCCTCGGTTGGGTTACGTTGGTGTATATAGGGGCTGACTTGAGGCCCGCTTCACTTTGCCTTTTTGGCCTTTTAGCTTTTGGTTTGGCTCCTGTGGCTTTTGGCTTTTGGCTTTTTCCGTTCGTTTTTGCTCCTCTTCTGGGTAGGACTCAGCTAGGTGAGCTCTCTCTCTTTGGTGGGAGATTAGGCTCTTTTGTATGGTCTAAGTTTGGACCAGAGCTAAAGTTTGTTCATTATATTGGAGTGCTATAGAAGAGCTTTTGTACTATTAAAAGCCTTTTTTGGAACTGCACCGGACTCGTGAATTTTCATCTGTTCTCCCGGTGTCCTCGGAGGTAGAAGAGAACCTCTGTCCCGACACTGTCTGGGACCCTGGCGGCGTTCCCGACAGGTATATAGAGAGGTGAATGACACCCTCACTTCCATAACAGTTCATCTTATATTTTGGTCAATTGTTATTTATCAGATGTGTTTTTCAAGTATTTCCTCTCAGAAACTGATATGATTTTTTCTCTGTTTGCCTTTAAGTCATATGCAGGATACTCAGGGTTCACTTTTGGAGGGGCTCAGCGAACCATATGGAGTGATTGGGATCAAAGCTAGGTCAGCAGGGTGCAAGACAAGTGCCCTACCACTGTGCTATCTCTCCAGCCCAGGAGAAATTTTTTTCTAATTATTTTAACTTTGTCCTTTTCAGAGCAGAAGTTGTTCATTTTTAATGTATTACAGCTAATGGTATGGATTGTGTCTTGTTGATGAATCCATAAATAAGTGATCATATACCGAAATCTTCTATATTTTCTCCTAAATTACATATAGAAGTCTTATAGCTTACATTCGCATTTAATTTCTCAACATCAAATGTCATGCTATAAATAGATTTTTTTAATAGTGTTTATCAGAGTAGGAAATTTCCCTGGCTTATTAAGAGTTTCATCATTAAAGGTGCTGATAAATGCTTTACTGAACGACATTTGTGAGTCAGGATGTGCAAATGCTTTTCTTCATAACATTTATTAATAAAATTATATTATTTTATTGGCCTGTTGATTTATGGATAAATCAAATATTATAATTCTGGTTATAATAAATATAATAATTTGGCACTCCCAAGCAGTGCTCAGAGAAACTAGATGACACACCTGGGATATGCTTTAACCAAGCCTGACAGTTCAACATTAAGGATTTCACAGAGCAGCACTGCTTAGCACACCTTGAAAAATGCCAGAGATTCAGTTCTGGTTTCTATACATGCAATCCATGAGCTCTTAGCCTAAGCTCCTCACCTCTATCTAGTAAATGTTTAGTTATCCTGGGGTTTAGCAGTATTTCCCCCCCCCCAGTTGTTCAGTTCTCTATGGGTTGTTTATTTCTGTGAATTGTTTTATGCTTTTTTTGGGGAGTGGTGATGCTCATCAACATCACCTGGTGATGCTCTGGCTCTGCATCATCAGGTGTAATTCCTATGGGATCGAACCTGGGTAGGCTGTGTGCAAGGCAAATGCCCTGCCCACTGCACTATTGCTTCAGCCCCTCTGAGAATCCTTTTTTTTTTTTGGGTCACACCTCAGCGATGCTCAGGGGTTACTCCTGGCTCTGCACTCAGGAATGATTCCTGGCAGTGCTCGGGGACCATATGGGATGCCAGGGATCGAACCCGGGCCGGCACAAGCCGGCCGCATGCAAGGCAAACGCCCTACCCTCTGGGCTATCGCTCCCGCCGCTGAGAATCCTTTTTAATAAATGATCTCACGGAATTTTTCCTTTTACTTGTACTTATTCTATTAATAGATTCATTAAAGGCACTCTTCACTTCTCTTACTAGTGATTTTAGCATTTAAAAATGAATTTGACACTTTGGTTGTTTCCAGATTCTGGCTGGAACAATGTATGACCGAAACCCAAATATGAACATCTTATGAACATCTTTGTAACTGTATATCTCACAGTGGTATAATAAAATATTAAAAAAATAAAAATGAATTTGAGCATTGTCACCTCCTTGCTTTCACTGCCAGCTGTTCTAGCATGATTTCTGCTTTATCTAGTTGTGATTTTAGTGTCCTAATCACACTTTGTTTTACATTTTACATTGCCAGCCAGGTATGGTTTTGATGTTTGCTCAGCTTCCTCTAGTCTGGGTTTTTGTCTTTTCCCATGCCTTGTGACTTTTTCTTAATAGCAGACAGTATGTACCAGGTGAAAGGAACTGCTTAAATAGGCCTTTAGGAATGTGATAATCTAAGGGGAGGAGATGGGTCTATAGTTCATGAGTTGGTCTCAGTCTTTTTGTGAACTTGCTGCTGGGCTTTGGCTTCATAAATGTTGTTATTTTCTCCACTTGAGATGGAGAAGGATGACAGAGTAACATCATTTGGCTCTTTCCCTTCTCCCACATGGAAGGTACTGAAGTGGGATTTCCTTTTCCAACTAACTTCCCAGGTCAATTAATTTAAATAACCCCACAGATCAGGTTCTTGTTAACCAGTTTCCCTGAGGTCAGGCCAGGTGCTCTGGTGTATTTCAAAGTGGTTCATTTTCTTCCTCTCCTTTCAGGAGTATGAGAGTTTTTTTCTCTGATGTATATTAGAGAAACCTGGTTGAAGCTCCTAGGCAGAGTTCACAGATTTGGGGTCCTGGGACGACGACTCACCCCCATCCCTCCACCCCCCGCCAATGAAATCTTAACTCTTAAGAGTTGCCTGCATTGAGCCTTTAGCAGTTTGGCAATGACAGTGCAGTTTTTCCTAATCCTGCCCCTGGTTCAGACGGGTCTCCTTGTGGTTCTCTGCTAAGGTAAGAGACTATTTCTGCCTCCCCTGTCTGCTTATCTCATGGGTGGGGAGGAAGCACATTTCCTACTATGCTTACTATGCTGTCCCTCCTTTATGGACGCAGTTGAATGGTTGGCCTTTCATTTTTTCCATCTTTATCTTGTTGTTATAATGATTTCATGTCCTCTAAGACACTTGTTATGCTTTACATGTTCATTTTCTTGATTTGTAAATGGTGTCTAGCGCACAATTATATTAAAAAAAATTGATGGATTTAAAACATCACGTTGGTCTCAAAGCGAACATTATACTTTGTGTTTCCTCTTGGATTTAATGTATGGCTGAGTTTTTTTTTTTTTTTTTAAACGGGGCCAGTGGGCTGGAGCACAAGCTTTGCATGCAGGAAGCTGGGGTTTGATCTCCAGTACTACATGGTGCTCCCAAGTACTGACCAGGAGTAGCTCCTGCACACTGCTGGAAATGCTTGGTCAGACCCAGGTCCTTGGACACGCTATTTCTCAATGGTATCGATTGCTTATTTGTCTTCCCAACGGTGGCACATTTTTTTCCCCTCAGTTCTGTCCTGTTTTTTTGTGGAGTTTTTGGTTTCTTTCTTTTTTTTTTGGTTGTTTTGATTTAGAGATCTTGTGGGCTACTCTTAGCTCTGTGTCTGGGGATACCCGCAGAGGTTACTGGGAACCTTGTGCCAGTGAGGTCAAAGTTGGGTGAGCAGTATGCAGAGAAAGGGCCTTACTCTGCTTTCTCTGACCCTTTCTCCTCAATTGTATGAGGGTCTTTTTAAAAAATTTCATTTATTGAATCACCACGATGCAATAAACTGTTACAAGCTGTTTGTGATTGGGCTTCAGTCATACAGTGTTGCAACACCCAGTCTATCTGTCCACCAGTGCACATTTCCTAACACCACTGTGCCCCGTTTCCCACCCACAACTCCCACAACCTGCCTCTATGACAGGCATCCATCCTCTCATCTTCATCCATCTCCCTTTTCCTCTTCTTCCTCCTCCCTCCAGACACTGAAGGGTTATTAAATATACATCCCTTTTCCTACATTCAATAGTCATTTCTAGTCTAACATTAGTATTTACAATTATTGTTAAACCACTCCCTTCTCTGTCTTACCTACCGTCCACAATATGGGGGTTATTTTGGATAAAGTCAAATACTCCTATCACTTAGGTTTTGCTGCTAAATTCCTTCTTATTTCAGGATCTTAAATTACTCGTGATCGCACTGTTGAGCATTTGCTTACCTATTTCGTGCTAAAGCTTTCCAAGTTTTGTTGTAAGTTTTAGTTTAATTTGGGTTCTTTCTTCCCTTCTCCTGGTTCACTCTGCATCATAGAGGTCAGAATATCTGTTAAGTAACTCAACTACACTTTAGTTTTGTTCTTGTTGACTCATCTACCTGCTGTACTCTGTTGTGTGGGACACATTGGAGGGGGAGGAGTTGCTGAGGTTGAGGGATGCTTTGCTAGCAGTGAATCCTGAGGCCATTGACCATGCATGGTACGTAATCACCCACTTTGAAACAAAACCCAGGACCACAAGTCAGTTTATAAATTTAAAATAAAAAATGAATTTAAGGAAACTTGGTTTAGGATTTAAAAGAAATTGTATTAGCTCTGTGTACTCATTTTGGGATAAGTGAATTGAATCTTCTGCATAAAATTGAACATACCTAAGTAAGTATTCTAAGACATATTCCAAAAATATGTGTTTTTGATAAAATGGCCACCTTTTTCTCATTTGCTTTTTGGTCCACACTTGGCAATGCTCAAGGGTTACTCCTAGTTCTAAAGTCAGTATTATTCCTGGTGGTACTCAGGGACAATATGGAATGCTAGGATAGAACTTAGGTTGACTGCATCCAAGGCTAATGCCCTACCCATAGTGCTGTTGCTTTGTTAAATTGATCCACAACCTCACAGATTTGGCTATACAAATGAAATGTTTTGTTAATTTTTTTTTTTGCAGTAATCTTGTGTTATCATTACACTAAAACTCAGTTCAGTATTTTGTATGTATGGTTATAGTAGCAGGGTTTTTATTTAATTTCTCTTTAAAAAAGAATGACCTTACGTTGTTTATGCTTATGAGTCTTTGGTAGACATAAATTAAGAAAAGAACTTCTAAGTTTGTTAACAGCTCCTAGTATGAATAAATATTGCATATAATTTATCTGTAAACCAGCATGGCATTTGAGGATTTTATTTTTTATAATTTTATGTTAAATTACATAGATTTATAAATGTTAATTGGCCTGTATTTCTTAGATAAACTCATCTTAATAATTTATGGATTTTATTGAGGTTTAATCTTATACTTACAAAATTTTCTTTAGTAATGAGGTCTTTTAAGATGATCTCTTAGCAACTTTCAAATACAGTTGCTAAGAGATCATTAATATAGTTACCATATTTTATATACCCATATCTGGCTTTAAAATTGGAAACTTGTCACTTTTGTTCACCTTAATCCATTTTCAACAATGTCACCATGGCCTCAAATCTCTGACAATCCCCAATTAGTTTTACATATCTGTGATTTCAGTGTTTATTTTTATTGCACATGTGATGTGTCCTACACTGACTTAAATTTACTTAGCATGAGTCATAATTCCATAATTCTTTGTCTTAAATTACAAAAAATATTTTTATGGATCAATAATATTCTATTGTGAGGCTAGAGAATATACTACAGTTGTTAAGATACTTGACTTCAATATGGTATAATTTGATCCCTGGAACTTAAAAAAGGTTTTCTGAGCATGGAGGCTGAATATTGTCCCTTAAGAATATAAATATATTGCACATATACATTCATTTGTTGATGGAAATTTATGAACATTTAGCTTGTTTTTGTATCTTTTATGTTGGGAGCAACACTACAGTAAGAGTGGGGAGTAAGTATATATTTTTGAGTTAGTATTTTTATGTCTTTGGATAAACACCTAGATGTTTAAGTGCTGATAATATTACTTCTATTTTTAATTTAAATTTGCTGTTTTTAATACTTTGCAAATAACAGCTTATCACTATGTTAGAAAGAATTTTGTATTCTTTATGTTCAGAATTATGTCTTTTTAATTTATTTTCCTTTTGAAACTTTTCATATTAGGTTTTCAAATTAAAATTATGGTGACCTCACCAAATAGTAAAGGAGTAGTACTTTTCTTCTCAGGGAAATGCAATTATTTGCTTTTTAAATATCCACTAGAATTGCCAAAATTGGGTTACTTCCTAGAGAATGTTTAATGTCTTCATTAGAACACGATTTTCCTAGATCTCTGGAAACTTTTGTGAGGGATTTTTTATTTAAATGTGCCAATTCAATTTGAGTTGTAATTATAATTTAAATTTGTCCACAGCATTCTGCTTACTTTCTAGTCTTTGTTTTTTCTGAAGTTGTTTCTTTTTAATATGAAAATATCACTTGTACCTTTTTACTTTTCATTGATCCATCTTGCCAAAGATTGAAAATTTGTTTTTTTCAAAAACATATTGATTTGTCATTTTTCCTTACCTTCAACTTTATTATCTCCTCCAAAGTTGGACTTTAATTTACAAATGTCAGCTGTCCTAAAATATGTACATAAAACTATTAACTATCTATCAATTGCTAAGTAATGTATAACAAAGCCACACACTATTATTTGTGCTTATATGCTGGTACTTTTATGCTTTAATTATTTTAAATTACGAACATTAGTAATTAGAATATTACTTATTTTGTAGTATCCCTGAGCTGAAATAATTTTCACAGTAAGCTCTATTTTATCTTAGTATAGCTTTCTTAACTTGTTATGCTTTTATTTAATTTCCTTGTGTATTTATCATTTATATTCTTAGTTTTATTTCTGCCATCTTATTTTTTGTTTTCTGATCATGTTTAATAGGTTAAATGATCTAACTTTTCTCCATTCTGTACAAGTAATTTATCTAGTATACTTTTATTTTTTGTGTTCCTTTGCCTTATTTACTATTTTCGTTCCATCTTGTTTTGCTCTACCTATCTGAGCTCAACAATTCCTATCATGACCCTTCAGAATCAAGTCTGCATAATTCTCTCCTTGTTCAGTGAGCAAAACTTATGACTTGCTTTTTCTCAACAGTTTTTTTTTATAAAGTTAATGGACGTCTTCTTAGAGGACCCCTATCTGGCAAATGTAGTTTTTTTTTTTGTGAAAAAGGTAAAAAATAATTTCTATAATTATACAAATGGAGATATTTTCCTTCTTGACTTGAACTTAGCAGCATATTGTAATCTACAGAGTTGTGTACCTTCTAGGTGGCCTCTAGATAATAGTAAATCTGATCTGTCAGTGACAGATCCTCAAGGAAATTTATCCTGCTAATAAAGTAAACAAGTTAGATTGTGAATCCTTCCAGCAAATCACAGCGGATGGGATCATCGCACTGTGAAACCCACAGGAGAGAACCAGGTAAGCTGTTCCCAGATTCATGACCCCTGGAACTTTGTTACAATTAAGACACTGCATTTGTAGTATTTTGATAGTGGTAGAAATTTATTTTTCCCAGGGTACAATTATGGTAGTATATATAATTATTGTATATAATAAGTATATATAGCTGTTTTTCATAACTTTGATTTGAAAGTTGTCTGGCTTGTATTTTAATTTAGAATTCAATTATCATTTCAGTTTATTATTTTGTGGTTTTGAGGTGATCTCTCCCAAATTTTGAAAGGTCTTTTATTTCTATATTCCCATTTTGGTCAATATTTTGACAATTTCTCTTTAACTTAGACTGAGGATTATGTCATCTGGAATTTGAGTTTCTCAATCATTTTACCTACCAGAATAGTATTTCAATTTCTCTCTTCTGGAATTTTGATTTGGCTTAAGCTTTATTTTATCAATATGTTCTTTGTTTTTCTTTTTTTTGGTTGTATTGTTGCTGTATCTCTGTGTTCTTTTAAACAAATTGCTTCACAGCTATATGCCATTTTCAACTCTTTAGTTATGATTAATAAACTATATAACATACCTATTGAAAAATTTAATGACGATATTAAATTTCTACATCTCTAATTTTGATTTCAACTGCCAATCTATCTTTGTGTTCACTTTCTCCTTATTCAGACTTTCATTCAAATATATTTCACAGTAATATTAAAAATGTAAGTTTGGATTATAAACACAGTTGGGATACCTTTTGATTGGTATGGTTTTGTGTTCTTGTTTTGAAGATATGCATTCATACTACTTATATCCTTTACCATTTTATACTTTATAATTCTGAGAGGATATCAATACTTGATATTTGAGAGTTGTTTTATGATGTCAATTCTTTAAGAATTGATGTCTAGGAAAAAATTTTCTGCCTCTGATACTTGGGGAAGTACCTAGTCTAATATTAGTGTTTATACAGGACCCTGTCTTACAGGAGGACTAGCTCTGGCTAATAAAGTCTCCAGGGAATGTTTGTTCTTAATACAAAGTTCTTAATCCAAAATTTTAACTTGCATATTGTAATTCATACATTCCCTGAATATGAAATTCTTTACAAATCCCAAAACTGGAATGTAAATCTCCCATAAATGTAGAAGTGTATTAAGGTCAAAACCAAAATTTTTGAATATTGGAATTAATAAATGATTTTATTGCTTATAGTCTTTTTATTTGTGTTTCCCAGAACCTTTGGTTTGGCCTCTCATAACTCAAGTCGTTTTTCTTTAATTTTTCTCTAGGCACACATTAAAGTATGTTTTCAATTTTTGTATCTTCTAGTTTTAGAAGCTTTGCAGAGGGATAGTTTTTCAGGATATTTACTCTGCCAGTATTGTTAGAAAAGGAAGTCTCTGTCCACTCTTCACCTTCCTGTAACCAGGGTTTGCCCTCAGAATTTTATAGAATCTACCCTTTCTCGGGTCAGCAGTGATATCATAATTCCTAAATAAAGTAAGAACTCATCAGATCTCTTCTACATTTTGCGGCTTTGCAGCTATTGTCCAATTTCTCTATGAATTAGTCTTTATATATATGCTGTCGCTCTCACATACATTAGGTGGTCAGTCAGACACACACTCTTTAGTTTAACGTGTATTGTTAGCTTTTAGGATATAAGGCAGTGTGAAAAATAATTTCCTGGTAGTCTATTTAAAAATATCAAGAAGCCAGGGGAACTTCCTCTGGTGCTCCTTTTGTATCGTAGAATATTGAACCTATGTCTGAATTCCTCTACCTCTACAAGAACTGCTTATTTCTGCTCAACCACTTACATGTTCTAAAATTATACCAGTGCACTTTGGAAATTGCTTGTTGCTTGGTTTTTATTGCATCTCATTTTCACAGTTGATTAATTTGCTTCTAGTTACTAGAGAATTACTAGTGAAAAAATGACTAGGTTCTTTTTTCCCAAGATTAACCTTCCAATTCTATGGGTGCTATTAAAATAAAATCAAATAAAGCTGTTTTTTGAATCACTGGAAGGTATTAGAGTCATAAGGCATGCTCATGGCCATAACTTAGGTGAGGTCTGATTTAAGCAATTGCCCTGATGGGTGGATATACTCTCATGAGTGGGTCCAACAATACCTAATAGAAGATCATTATAGTGGAAATAATGAAATTTGTGTCATTCTGTTAGCCCAATAAGATATACTACTCCATGCTTTGCAGTTAAATGTCCTTTTAATTAAAGTTTATATGTCCAAATTATATTTGGCTATAAATGTTACTTTTATTTCAGCAAATTCAGAGAAGGGATGACAGTAAAGATAAGCTTAAATACCAAGATTTGCACTGAACAATTACGCAAAGTTGCCAAGAAACTAAGATGAAGCCTACGTTTAGAACTCCTGGCCCCCAGGGCCAGAAGAAAGATATCTCCTACCTTCCCTTCTTCTCTAGCTCTTCGTTTCCATGCTCTTGGCTGAATCTTCATTTGGTCTGTGCTCTAAGTACTGCTCTACTTCCAGTATATATTCTTAGTCATCATCTCATCTAGATGCTGCTTAACCTATGATGTTCTGGCATCAATCACTGTGTTAACCCAGGTGACTTCCACAGATGAGCCATTACCTCCTCTACATTTCTGAGTTTAAGGCATGATTTCAAGTTCTTGGTTATATATCATCTACTTTCTTTTTTTTTTTTTGCTTTTTTTTTGGGGGTCACACCCAGCAATGCTCAGGGGTTTCTCCTGGCTCTGCACTCAGGAATTACTCCTGGTGGTGCTCAGGGATATGGGATGCCGGGGATCGAACCCAGGCTGGCATGGGCCGGCCGTGCAAGGCAAACGCCCTACCCGGCTGGGCTATCGCTCCGGCCCCTATATATCTACTTTCAAAGTTACTGAAAATACAATATGAGTCAAAGTGAACTTTGCGCCTCCATGTCAGCAGTCAGTCCCCATTGCAGCATTGCCTAGAAAACTTTCTCACTAATTCTTCCCTTCCAAACTGCTCTGTAAAATTACGAAAATATTAAAATTGACCAAGAAATAAGCTGTGTAGTAAATAGCTGTACTTTTGCCCACAATGCCAATGTGGACTGAAAAAATGTTGATTCTTCACTGCTTAGCAAAGAAGATAACATATTCCATAATATCAAAATTTCTTTCCTGAAAGTTCACATAACCTCTGGTTTACAGTTATTTCTTTCTGACTAATACTGCAGAAGGCTCATTTTAATAAAACAAGAATATTTATGCAGAAATACATATCAGTGAATCTGCTTAATTTGAAAAATAGATATAAGATATCAATCTGTAATATATAAATGACATAGACAAATTAGAATAAAAAACATTCAAGTTACTTTTCTGAATTTCCAAATCATTATCTCTCTCTCTCTTTCGGAGTAGAGACAAAAATCCCTGTTTTCATGGTTAAGAGAGAAACAAGAGTAATATAAAAATCAATAAGGAACTTTCCTGCACTTCTTTGTTAGGTTTATACATCACCCTCTTCCCTCTCATAACTGCAGTCAACAGTTTTCATATCTTCTGAGAAAAATAGGTGGAGAGTATTTCTGGGAATTTCTGTCACTGAGGTTGGCCAGTCAGGTAAAAGCATGGAAAATAACTGAACCACTGAAGACCTACTTCTGTGAGAGAGAAGTAAAAAAGTTTTTTTTTAAAGTTAAACCTAACATAAAATAGAGAAGTTGAGTTGCCAGGGGGTTAGATTCACTATTAAATCCTCCACTATTAGATTTTCTCATGAAAAAGCAGAATAAATGGAAGAAGTATTTGTTGTTACATTGGTGAAGTCCAAGACGAATCTTTTTATAGCCACCTCAGAGAAAAAACTGTAGAATGCCAAGTGCTTTGATATTTTAAACTTTAGCACCTGGGACAACAGGAAGGGTGTAGCCAATCCTGCTAGCAGCACCCTTTGGAAAGGAAGCAGGGTGCACTCTTCAGAGCAGTTTATCATTTCCCTTTTTGAAGACAGGCAAAATGTAGTGACCTTGCCACAAAACTTTTTATTTGAATCCCAAATGATAATAATGTTTATATTTCTTTTATACCTATTTTTTCTGTTTTATCTTCATTTTTGAGGTCACAGCTAGCAGTGCTCAGAGCTTCTACCTCTGTGCTCAGGGATCACTCATAGCTCTTTGCTCAGGGACCATATATAGTGTCAAGGATCAACTAGGGGCCAAATGCATGCAAGGCAAGTCCCATACCAGTTGTACTACTTCTCAAACTGCCTTTTTTTTTTTTTGCTTTTTGGGTCACACCCGGCAATGCTCAGGGGTTTCTCCTGGCTCTGCACTCAGGAATTACTCCTGGCGGTGCTCAGGGGACCATATGGGATGCCGGGGATCGAACCCGGGCTGGCACAGGCCGGCCGCGTGCAAGGCAAACGCCCTACCCACTGGGCTATTGCTCCGGCCACTTCTCAAACTGCCTTTTATAGCTATCTTTTAAAAATCTGCCATTTGGAGAAAATGACCCAAGAACTGGCTGGGGTGACCCTAGTAAGCTCCCAGAATCATTGGCTGTGGGTAGCATTGCATTGTTTATCATGAAAATTTCAAGATTGTGAACTAGGGAGACTCCTAAGTATCCCTAAGACATTTTTTTGGAGGCCCCTTTATCTCAAAAAACATTTCTCTGTAATGTAGCTTATTATACTGTGGGTTATGGTTATCTAAAGAATTGAAATCTTGTTTAAAACTTGGAGTTTGAGTCACAACCAGCAGTGTTTGAAGCACATGGATGGTACTGGGGCTGCCATATGCAAGATAAGCATCCTTAACTCAATACTGTCTCTCTGATCTGAAAATAAATAAAATAAATTTATCAGTAAATACTTATTTCTATTACAATGATATATACCTGTATACCTGGAATTATATAAAAATTTCTCAGTGAAAAAGTGTTGCAACTAAAGAAGTTGAAGAAGGCTGGCTGTATAATACCATTAGGATTGCCCAGTGGTATTTTCCACGAAACTAGCATGGATAACTAACATGTTTTTAATTGAAGATTATAGGTATTGGTCTAGGCGGGCTTTTGATGTGGGAGAGCAAGTTAAGTGTGACAAATGGAGCTAAAATTTTCTGTCCCATATAGTCCACATACTACTATAAATCTGCCACACTCAGCAAAAATTACTCTCTCCTTAAAATTAAAATAATTGAAGTCATAGCAACACTTGGGTCCTATGAGTATAGAATTAAATAATTTAATTGTTTGAACATATTCATACCTATCTTTAGTTGTATACTATTTCTATTATATATTTATATAATATATATTTATAATTATATATTATATAGTTATATATACTACTATATATAATTATATATACTTATAAGTATATATACTACTTAGTTGTATAATAATAGTTGATATCCTACTATTAAGTAATTATAATGTATAAAGAGTTTTGCTATTACAGAGGAGAGAGATCAATTCTCCTAAGGATTCTATGAAATTGGGTGCTATTTTTAATTCTCATTTACAGGTTGAAACCATTGAGATTTAATCATTTGCCAAGTCTTGCAAGAAGTAAATGGTCCTGTGAGGATGTGAATAGAAACATCACCACCTATACCATAAACACTCAAACAGATCTCACAGGACCTGCTTGATTTATGTGTTTTACATGGAAAATAGTGCTATCAAGACAATTTTGCATTTAGTGTCTTAAGATGCATACATCTTAAAGTCCTGCCTTTCAATTGTCAAAATTCCTTTCCACTGAGAAAGTTATGTTGCCCTTGATTTGGAGAAAAATGATCCTTGGATCTAGGCACCAAAACTTCCTCCTAAAACTTGTTCACAAAGAGATTCAAAATTGAAATATGTTTCCTTTTTCCTTAGACTATTTCACATACCCTTCTAATTAAGTGGGAAAGTTTTATGTTGCAAGATTCACTTATTTCCTCTCTCCACCCAGCCCCCAAACTAAGAGATTTGGGAGGGAACCAAAACAGGATCTGACACAGGAACAGGCCCTCTGTCATTCATCATCTTTGAAAATCATGTGTCATAAAATGTGTCATTAATTATCCTCTAAATTCAATGAAACAGCCCAGGAGATCTGGGGAGTTCTATTTCTAACTTCAAGTTCTAGTTTCAAAACTTGGCTCTTTTAGATTTGCAGGTGGACTTTGGAAATAATATCATGTTCTTCCAGATGACTAACATAAACGATATATAAACGAAAATATATATTTCTCTTTTTTGAAGATATTGAGATTTCAATGACTATCAATTATCTTTCCGTTTCAGCTTGCATACATATGAGTGCAGACACATATAGATTTTCCAGTTTCTGACCCGGCACAACACATAGTTATACATCTATACCCCCTGTATATACATAAATATCATAGACATACAGATGCACAAAATATACTAGAAGTGTATATTCTACCACCGTGAGATACACAATTACAAAAATGTTCATGATTGAGTTTTGGTCATGCATTATTCCAGCACCCACCCATCCACCAGTGCCCTATTACCACCACCAATGGCCCCAAATTCCCTCTCTCTTCCCCCAACCTACCTCTATAGCAGGTACTTTTCCTTTTCTTCTGTCTCTCTCTCTCTCTCTCTCTCTCTCTCTCTCTCTCTCTCTCTCTCTCTCTCACATTGTGGCTTGCCCTACAGACATTTAGGGATTATCATGTAAATCCCTTTTTGTATACATACAACACTTATTTCTAGTCTGGCATTAATATTTCTCACAAATTGTAGAACACTGGTATATATTTATATCCCATTAATGAGTGCATCATTCCGTATCTGTCCTTTTCCTTCTGACTAATTTTGCTCAGCATGATAATGATAATATCTATGTCCACCCATTTGCAGGTAAATTTCATGACTTCATCTTTTCTAAGAACTGCATAGTATTCCATTGAAAATACACTAGAATTTTAAGTAAAGTCACTATTCATTCTATGTCTATAGAATTACAATCTTCTAGTTGTTCTGATATTAGAATCTAGTTATTCTCATATTAGAATGTAGAATTTTGCAAATTCCCACAATGGACTCACAGCACAGAGGAAAATTGTAGTTTTAGAACATTTGCATGTTATTGACAGGTATTATCTGACAACTTAAGACAAAGAAATAGCAGTACAATCTTATGAACCTTAGAAAAGTGAAGTTAGGAGGCTGTTCCAAGGCACAGTGTCCAATAGAAGATGATATAATTTTCTTATATGAAGCATATATTTCCTTTGGAAAAATGTATTGAAAGAAAAGGAATCTTTGTACTGAGAAAAGAATATCTAAGTATCTTGGGGGTGGGGATTTTGTGGTTACACCCAGAGATGCTCAGGGTTACTTCTTTCTCTGCACTCAAGAAGAATTCCTCCTAGCAGTGCTCAGGGAACTATATGAGATGCTGGGAATTGAACTTCGATCAGTGTCCTAAAAAGCAAATACCCTACCCACGTTACTGTCACTCTGGCCCCAGAAATCTAATACTATCTTACATACTGGTACCAAAAAATGAATGAAAGTCAAGCCACTTCCTTGGAAGAAAGTCATTTTTTAAACGAGAGAAATTCTAAGAACTATTCCTGAAAATACCTTTGTCTAGTTTTTTTTTCTCTTCTAAGTAATTTTCTCTCTTGGTTTTTAGGCTACATATGGCTGTGCTCAGGAATTATTCATGGTTTTTTGTTCAGAGACTACTCTTGGTAGTTCACAAGGGACCATTAAATTGTGCTGGGGAATAAACTCTAGTCAACTATGCACAAAAAAGGGAATCACTCAATGTACTATCTCTTGTATTATCTTTTGGCACTCTTTCTAAAATACTTTTGATTATTTGCCATTTTAATATTCATATACTTTTTTAAAGTGTGAAGGCCACAACTAGAGTATTCATGTGAGGCAAGCAGAAAGTACCCACTGTACCAGCCAATTGGCTCCTCCCAAACACAACTACTATAAGGGTACAGGGAGTGTTTCAGCATCCTGTCTATAAAAATGTACTTCACATTTCTGCTCACATTATATATTCATACACACATATATGCATACACACATTATATATGCATACACACATATATGTGTATGCACACATTATATATGCATACACACATATATCAGAACATGCAATGAATGAGGTATCGGTGGTGTTGGTGTCCTTGTCAACATGAACATGGCCGCGAACATTAATTCATTTGAATGCCTAACAAACCGAATAGGACGATTATACTTGAAGAGATGTGGCCCACTGCCAGCAATTTCTATCTTCATTGCCTACACACCAACATCCAAATACAAGGAAGAAGAAATTGATAAGTTCTACATAGAACTGGAGGAGTTCTATAAAAAGATCACACCTTGTACAAGATCATAGTCGGTGATTTTAATGACAAGATAGGACCGAGAAGATCAGCTGAAGAACTCCACATCGGGACCCATGCCTAGAATGGAATGAACAGGGTGAGAGACTATCTGAGTTCATCATGTCCACCAAGGCATTCATGGGAATTCACAGATCCAGAAGGCTGAATCAAAACATTGGACATGGGAATCCCTTGGTGGACAGTTCCACAATGAAATTGACCAAATCATCTTCAATCAACTATTTTGCCTGACAGTTGTTGCTGTCGTCCCAAAATTTCAAACTGGATCAGACCACCGTCTCCTTCATGCAAAATTCTACTTCATGCAATGGGGAGAAAAGGCTGTAAAGTTTAAGAAGAGAACTCCTAGAAAGACCACCAACTGGGAACTCTTTGGCACCATTGTAGCAACATGGGAAGATACCATCATTGATGACATTGACGGAGAATACAACCAAATGGTTCAGCACCTCCATGACTGTGCAAAGAATGCCGAGAGAGAAAAAGCCACAAAAGGACTCCTGTCTTCAAAAACTCTCGACATGATTAGCCAACGTGAATTCGTAATACAGCTTATGAAGGATGTTGATGTATTGGGTTTGAACGCCCTGTTTGGCTAGGGCTTCGATGACCGCTTCAGTCTCCATCAGGTCATGGGAATACACACACACACACACACACACACACACACACAGGCAAGATTTGAAGTACTGCTGATAAAACTTCATTTATTGATAGAAAAAATGTCATGATCTTTAGATTATAAAACCTTCCCTATTTATCAAATATGTGTATGTATGTTCATCAAATATGTATATGTATGTTCACTTAAGAAATTTTGACAAATAGTCTCAGTCTTAAAATTAGGCAAACCAAAAGCAATCAGAGCATGGAATAATGTATAACTGTTGTAGAAAAATCATAGTTGATTATCTCACCCACAGCAGACTTCTTCAGAAGTATTACTAAGTTGTCCCATAGCATATATAATGGAGCTAAATTATACTTTTAAAAAATAGTTGAAGAAAGTATCTTATAATTTTGGCTTGACACGCTGTTCTTTAAATGTCAGTTGTTGCTTTTTTTTTTCAAGCCCAAGGGCATAAAAATATGCATTGGTTCTTTGAATTTATGTGAAAATGGTAAAAAAAAAACTTTGAATTTATTAGTGGTTGATGCTTTTGTGCTTATGAAACAAAAATCTGGCTGAAAGTTTTTGGCAAGTATTCAAGGCAGCATATAGTATAATAACTTATGGAGTTTGGAAAAAATAAAAGCTGCTAAGGTATTGCGGTTTTACACTTGGCAAAAGTTGTAGGCTGAAACTGACCCATACATTTTCACAGCACTTTTACAATGGATAACAGATTTTCTAAGTACTTTTAAGTACTGTGTATAAGAAGTGACAAGTAACTACTACATTGAACCCTACTGTAACCCTTTTTTGGGATCCTGAGATGAAAATGTCTCAAAAAAAAAGAAGAGATTGTTTTATAGATATGGGTCCCTGGAACATCAGTATTTGGCCTTCTTGAATGTACTTAAGGAAATGTTATACTTTTTAAATTATATTCAAGATCAATATGGGGACATTTTCATTACTTTAGCATGAATGAATATTTGGTCAACACCCCCTCTGTGCTGTCATCTACATAGGATACAAATAATAAGAGAAGACAGGATTGATAAATTCATTATATACTTATGTTCTCCCACGCAGAACTATACAATTTAGGCAAAGTAATATAGATTTCAAATGGGAAAATACTTCTATGTTTCAGGAAGTAACTAGCCATAAAAAGGACTTTCTTAATGTCACTCTCTAATCTCTAAAGACTAGTTAACTATTCCTATTATCAAAACCAAATCAAAATAGAAATAGAATTTTATCTAAAGACAGAAGAATGATATGAATATAGCCATGTCCCATAATGGCTGGAATAGGTTCTAAGAACTATGTTTATCTCTGTATAAAATAATCTTATTTTGAAGGGAGTCCAATAATGAATAGACCAGTCTTTTCATACATGGATGGAAAAGTTCCTCTTTCTATTCTTCTATTATATCTGTCACGGCTGATATGTTCTTTAAGGACTATTTATTCAGTGTTGTGAATGAGTAGCCACGAAGGCCTATGGTTAACTGGACATTTCGTATTCTTGGTGCACTTTAAGGAGGATAAACATGCGGTGTTCAGCTTTGTATACTAGAGCGGAAACTAACTCAGTGCTTGTCACTAAGGCCTATCTGGAGATTTGGGCATTCTTCTTTCCTTTTGTAGGACAACATTCAGAAATTGCATCAAATATATATTTTACATGCTACTGGCAACTCATAAAATATATTAGAACTTGGCAATTTCTTCTTAAAAACTTATGAGAGACCTTTAAAAGTGAACCTTGAAAGCCACAAGAGTTCAAATGAGAGAAATAAGAGGAAGAAAATTTTAGAATGAGGAACTTATGCTTACAACAGTGTCTAGAAAAATGAAACAGCTTGCATGTCAAGTTAATGTGCTGCAAAAACAGAAAAAACTCAAGAGAAAAAGTGGTTGGTGTTGTATTTAAAGTCAGTGTGAGGAGGTAGGGTGTCTGGCTTGCATGGAGCCACCCAGGTTCGGTTTCTAGCACCCATGTAGTCCCATAAGCTCTGCCATGAATAAGCCCTGAGCATAGCTGGGTGTGATCCTTGCCCTCCAAACACGTCAGGATGAGGAATTTTTGGCAAATTTGATAGGAATTGGTTTTTATATCTCCAAAAGAGATATCCATTGCTGTTTTTCTTTCATATGAGCCTACTTTATGTACTTCAGATTCTCACTCACAGCAATCTTAGAAATATTGGATAAATAAGCCAAGTAATAGATATATCTGGTTTTCCTATTAAAATGCCTCATAATCCATTTGACATTTTCTATTCATCAGGCTAGGGACTTTTTTATTTTAATGTATACAGTTTTTTCACTAATGGTTATTTTCATTTGGGGATTACATACAAGTAGAAGGTTACATTGCATATTTGTAAATTGAGTTTACCAAGTTAGCCAACACCACTATCAAGAATAGGAAATATTTCCATTCTAATAAAAACTTTTCTCTTATTTTTGTTTTTCCCATTTCTCCTAATTCTTGTCAGTCTTATGTCCCTATAGTTTTGCCTCCTGTAGAATGTCATGCAAATGAAATTTCAGTGTTTTTTTAGTTGACTGGGCCTTCCTTAGCACAATGCTTCATATATTTATCCAAGTTGCTGCATATATTAGCAGTTATATTTTTTTAGTATTGTCAAGTAGTATGTACTGTAAGACGTGCTGAAATTTATTTTGTAGTTGATAAATATTTGAGTTCTAGTGTTTGGTTATGAAACTATATTATGGATATTTGTATATATATTAATATGCAGATATTTGCATAGGAATGTTTTTAACAAGTATGGGTTTAATGTCTATATGTGGAATTATTAGATCACATAAAAATATGTTTTATATAAGAAATGACCAAAATATTTTCTAAACATGCACAATTTTACATCAGAAATAAATCCATTTCTTAAAAAAATTAATGATTATAATGTGTTGAGTAATATGTCTTTGGAGATAACAGGCTGCTAGCCTCATAAAATAATGTCAAGAGAAATTCTTGCTCAATTATTTTTATGAAAGAATAGTTCTTCTTAAATATGTGCTTGAATTTACCAGTGAAACTATATAGGGCTGACTTTTTCTTGGAGTTTTTTTCTTTCATTTTATTGGCTTATAATCGACAAGTAGCACTATTTAAACTAAAGGTATGCAATGACTTGACTTACATATAAGGCAAAATGATTATCATAAGTTAACAACCATCATATCAGATAGATACCAAATAAAATTTCTTTTTTGAGGAAGGGCATGTCAAGTGGTGCACAAAATGTTTTGGGGTTCCACTGCTGATTCTTGGCCAACTGGGCCAGCAATTCAATGTGAGGACCCTAGGAGCCAATGCTGCAGTGCTGGGGATTGCCTGGGCCATACCGGTGGTACTAGGGGCCTTCAAGGCTGCACTCCACAACACTGGGGAAGAAGTAGGAGTATTATTAAGATAAAAACTTATTAAAGCATTTTATATATGTGATCACTGTGTCACTATATCACTGTCTTCCCATTTATCATCGATTTGCTTGAGTGGGCACCAGTAACATCTCCATATGTCCTGTCCCATGCAAGTAGAGCCCAAGGGCATCTGCTTGCTCCAGGAACATAAAGAGCCTCAAACCATTCCATCAGGTCATGGGAATGAGGTCTATAATTGTTACTGGTATTTGGCATATCAAATACGACACGGGTAGCTTGCCAGGCTCTGTGATATATTAATTTCAACAAAAATTTTTTAAATTGAAGGAGCACTAAATCTTCAAAGTAGTCATTATAAAGTGAGGTTATTTCCTAATTTGTTCTAAACATGAAACTGTTTTAGTTAAGGCACCCGGTTTACAAAGTAATTCATAGTTGAGTTTTGGGCATGCAATGATTTAGCACCAATCCCATCACCACTGTCAACTTTCCTCCACCAGCCTCCCCAGATTCCGTCATGCCTTCAGCCTGCTGCCTTGACAGGCACCTTTAAAATTTGTTTGATGTAGTTTGGACCACATGCTTTTACTGATGTTGCTCTATGGTATGTGTATATAGCTTTTGAGCACTTCTAGGTATGTTCCAGTACTTCGTACACCAATCACTTATTCAATCACTTATTCATAGAATGGAGAGATAGTAAACGATTAAATCATTTTGTGGCATACAGGGGCACGTAATATAGCTACATATAGTGTACCCATAAGTGTACCCAAGGTCCTTGACACCGCCTCCCATTCTTCTCATGTGCCTCTTCTCCCTCCCCTACTCTAATACTTTCCTTTTCTGACCTTTTTCTTCCTCTACTATGGTGTCAGAGTTGATCTAACTATCCCCATGCTGGTATTACCTCAACCATTTAATTTATACACCGCAGATAATTGAGATTATCCTGTGTTTGTCCTCCTCACTTGGAATTACTTAACATGATATAGTACAGTTCCATTCAAGTTGCAGAAAACTGCCAGATTTCAACATTCCTTGCATAGTATTCCATTGTGTATTTGAACTACACTTTCAATATCCTCTCATCTGTTGATGAACATCTAGGTTTATTCTTTATTTTAGCTATTATCTAGGTGTGAGAGTAAATAATGCTGTCCATATATGTCTTTTCTGATGAATGATTTTGTCTTCTAAAAGTAGACACCCAGAAGTGGAATTTCTGGGCCACATGGCAGCTCAGTTCTTAAGCATGTACTTAAATATGGTACTATTTAAATATGGTTCTATCTAAGTATAAATACATTTTGTGGTATATAAATATGGCTATATTATTGTCATGCTCAAAACATTCTCTAGTAAATGTTCGTTATTTCTGCTAATGTTAATGATGATAACAGCATTTAAATTACACTGATTAAAAAACTCTTGTATTACAAATAAAGTATCATTTAACTTTAGCATATTACTATAACTATTAAGTGTTAAAATTGCTTGTTGTAGTCATTATCTGATTTGGTAAAGTCTGTTCTTACTTGTTTTACATTAATGTTGAAACACTATGACTTTGAAGTGCTGCGATTTAATCACATATTTGATATATTGTGAAAAAAATTAAAAATTGACAGCAAAATCCATGCCCATTATACCACATAATTTTTTTGAGCTGTTCACTTGAGTCATCCTGAACAGGTTTGGCAGAACACTAGATGAAGGTCAACCACGCGAGCAAGCTAGCTTCCGAAAAGGATTCAGCACAATCGACCATATCCACATGATAACCAAGCTCATTGAAGTCTGTAGGGAGTTCAAGATGCTGCTCTGTCTCATGTTCATTGATTTAAAGAAAGCCTTTGATTCTGTGGAGAATGAAACAGTCAACGAAGCCCTAGCCAAACAGGGGTGTTCAAACCCAATACATCAAGATCCTTCATGGGTTGTATTACAGATTCACCACCAGGATCTCACCATTCTACAAGGAAGTGATCATTGATGTTCAGAGACGGGTTAAGCAGGGTGATACCATTTCACCAAAACTCTTCAGCGCCACCCCCGAGAACATCATGCAACAATTAGAATGGGAAGGAATGGGAGTGAAGATAGATGGTCGGCAACTACACCACCTCCGCTTTGCTGATGACATCGTTCTAATAACACCAAATATTAGCCAAGTGGCACAAATGCTGGCCGACTTTGACCGAGAATGTGGTAAGATAGGTCTACAGTTGAATATCAACAAAACTATGTTCATGAGAAATGAACTAGTTCCAGAGGCCCCATTCACTCTCAACGGAACAAACATCTCTGAATGCAGCAGTTATATGTACCAAGGTCAAGAAGTCAACATGATGAACAACCTAAAACCTGAGCTGTGCAGGAGGAAGAGAGCAGCATGGAATGCCCTCAAAAACATCAAAGAAATAGTGAAAAAGACAAAGAATCTCCAGCTCCCGGGCACATCTCTTCAGCTCCACCGTTCTCCCTGCATTAATATACACCTCAGTGACCTAGGCCCTACGAAAAGCAGGATGAGAATGCTATTTGGGTCTCCCAAAGAGGAATTGAAAGTGCTATGCTTGGAATATCACACCTCCCTGCGTGCGAGAGAAGGAATCTGGAGTTCCAACTTCCGTCGCTGTTCCAGAGTCAGGGAAGCTGTCTCGTTTGCCAAGGCGTCGAAATTCAGATGGCTGGACATGTAATGCGATTTAGAGATGACCACTGTACTAGAGCTATTACCGACTGGATCCCACGGGATGTCAAAAGATCACTTGGCTGCCTACCTACAAGATGGTCAGACTTCTTCAAGACCTTGAAAGAACAGTTTGAGGCTCTTCATATTCCTGAAGCAACCAGATGCCATTGGGCTATACTGGCACATGATAGAATCAAATGGAGATGTACTGGTGCACACTCGAGCAAACCGATGAATAACAGGATGTCAAGTGATCAAGTGAAGTGATCAAGTGATATGAGTTCTTTTTCTATCTATCTATCTATCTATCTATCTATCTATCTATCTATCTATCTATCTATCTATCTATCTATCTATCTATCTATCTATCTATCTATCTATCTATCTATCTATCTACCTATCTATCTATCTGTCTGTCTGTCTGCCTCTCTGTCTGTCTGTCTGTATGTCTGTCTCTATCTCCATCTCTCCATCATCTCTCCATCTCTCCATCTCTCCATCATCTCTCCGTCTCTCCATCTCTCCATCTCTCCATCTCTCCATCATCTCTATCTACCTATCTACCTATCATTTACCTATCTTAGTATTTAGAACAGCTTATTTTTATTGAATCACCCTAAGATACAGTTACAAAGTTGTTCATGATTGCATTTCAGTTGTACAGTGTTCAATACTTGTCCCTTCACCAGTGTACATTTCTTATCACCAGTATCCTCACTTTACCACCTACCCTCATCTCTACCCAGCCTACCCCTATGGCATGTACTTTGAGAGAGAAAGAATAAGGGAGATAGAGAGCACAGTATTTTTAAAAGTATGTTATCCAGGGCCAGTCTGCTGTTTTTTTTTAATACAGCACTTATTAACTGTGTGGCCTTGGAAACATGATATAATCTCTATAGATCATTTTGGCAATTATAAAGGGAGATAAAAATACTAAATTATAGGGTCAGAAAATATGGCTCATTGACAGAGCTCTTGCCTTAGAAGACAGCAGTCTTGAGTTTGATCTTCTATGCTAGGTAAAATCTGGGCAGCATTACCTTTTATTATCTAATTCATCACCAAAAATAAGTGTATTTTTCCAGCTCACCAAGTGTGTATGAACAATGAAAATAAGTATTTGAGTACCACAACAAAAACATGTCATCCTAGTGAGTATCACAACCAAGTGTGCAAACACCACAACCTGCTAGTTACCACAGCAGACAATAAAAAGGAAGGAAAGAGTGAAGCATGCCACCTATCTTATTTGGTTCTGGTGAAGATGTTTAATTAATACAGGTGTAAAGTTTTAAAGTCATACTTACAGTGAGTACACTTGGTAATTAACAAATATTAGATATTTTATTAAAATATATGTAGATTTATTTGGCATTATCACAATTTGGAAAAAGGAAGGAATAAAAGGGCAAAAGCTGTTAAAGATTATAATAGAAGGTAATAGAAGGTCTTACCTAGTATGATGATTTCTGATGACAATTAGGCCTAAATGGATTTAGGGGAAAAAAAGATACAGTTCCGTTCAATGAAATATTGTCTTACTGCCAAAGACATTACATAACAAGATAAGCAAAAAATATCATTTTGACCTTAATTTACTTTTTTTTTTTTTTTTTTTTTTGGGTCACACCCGGCAATGCTCAGGGGCTTCTCTTGGCTCTTCACTCAGGAATTACTCCTGGCGGTGCTCATGGGACCATATGGTATGCCAGGGATCCAAACCGGACCAGTGTGGGCTGGCTGCATTCAAGGCAAGCGCCCTACCCGCTGGACCATTGCTCCAGCCCCTGATCTTAATTTTTATACACAGACACATAAAGACCTTCCCAAAAAGATGGTTCTCATTACAATCCAAGGCCCTGGTGGAAGGGTTTGCTTCAATTTGTGAATCTGAGGTTTTTATTTATTTGTTTATCCATCCATCCAACCCATCCAACCCATCCAACCCATCCAACCCATCCAACCCATCCAACCCATCCAAACCCATCCAAACCCGTCCAAACCCGTCCAAACCCATCCAACCCATCCAACCCATCCATCACAAAAATGTTCATGTTTGGATTTTGTCCATCCAGTGTTCAGTACCCATCCCTCCACCAGTGCCCATTTCCTACCACCAATGTCACCGATTCCACCCCTCCCCTAGCCTGCCTCCGTGGCAGGTTCTGCATCTCTTTTCTCTCTTTCTCCCTCTCTCTCTTTCTCTCTTCCTTCTCTTACATATTGTGGATTGTAATATATATACTTAGAGGTTATCATGTGTATGATTTTGCCTGTATTTAATGCTAAGTTCTATGTGACAATACTTTCAACAATTATTGGCATACTGTTCCCTTCTCTGTCTTACCTAACCCCTGCTCTCACATGTTTATGGTAATTTCCACCTTTGACAAGACCTCCTGATCCAAGTTTCATCTGACCTTTGATAATATATATATATGTATATATATATATATATATATATAATTTATGTCATGCAAATAAATGCAGTCATTCTGTCATTCTATATCTGACTCTCTCCTTCTGGCTAATTTCACTCAATGTGATCCTCTCCATGTTCATCCATTTATAGGCAAATTTCATAACTTCATTTTTCCTAACAGCTGCATAGTATTCCATTGTGTAGATGTACCAAAGTTTCTTTATCCAGTCATCAATTTTCGACACTCTGGTTCTTTCCAGATTCTGGCTATTGTGAATAATGCTGCTATGAATATAAAAGTAGGGATGGTGTTTCTGCTGTGTGTTTTTGGCTTCCCAGTGTATATTCCCAGGAGTATTATGGCTGGGTCAAATGGGAGCTCAATTTCTAGTCTTTGGAGGAATGTCCATATAGTTTTCCCAAAAGGCTGTACCAGTTGACATTCCCACTAACAATTGATGAGAGTTCCCTTTACCCCGCATGTGAATCTGATATTTTTAATGTTCCATTTACATTAACCTAGTGGTCTGCCATACTCCCATAAAGAACTACTCCTTTCCACATTTCCACATTTGGAAACTATTGTTCTCCTGTTTCTTTTATCTATTTCAGAAAATTGACACTGGTTTCAACTCATGTACAGTTTCCAGTTTCACCTCTGCAACATTGTGCTTGTACTCTGCCCAGAAACATAACTTCCAGTTGTGTACTTGTCTTGTGATCATTCAATATTCTTGCCTTAAGACAAGTTTTCCTCAGTCTGAAAATCATACTTAGGTGCTTGTGGTATAGCCAGGTTCAGGACTCAGCTGCTTTCCTTTAAGTACAAGCTATACACCATGTCAGTGCGATCTTTCATGTGTTTTGTTATCATGGTTATTTTAAACAAGCTAATGAATTATAGATGCCCTCAACTTACAACTGTTTTGTTTTGAATCTGTTCTCTTTAAAATGGTATGAAAACAACACAGTAGAAACCTGTACTTCAAATTTTAAAGTTTGTTTTTTTCCCAGGACAATGTAATATGATATGTCACCATGTTCAGTAGTGGTAACAAAACTCTGTCCCTAGTCAGTATTGTGGTGATTAGTACAAATAACTCAGACTCTACAGACTTCAAATATTTTTATTTCCAGGAGTGTATCCAACAACTTGCAAGAGATATAAAATAATTTAAAAGACAGGAGGCAGGGAGATAATACAGTAGAATTTGCCTTGCATGCAGCTGACCCTAGTTGAATTCCAGGTAATGCATATGGTTCCCTAAGCACTACAAAGAACGATCCTTATAAACAGAATTAAGAGTAAGCTCTGAGAATAGCTGAGAGTAGCCCCAAAATCAAAACAGATTAAGGGGCCAAGTGATAGTCCAGTGCATAGGGTGTTTGCCTTGCATGTGGCCGACCGGGTTCGATCCCCGCATCCCATATGGTCCCCGAGCACCACCAGGAGTAACTACTGAGTGCAGATCCAGGAGTTACCCTTGAGCACTTCTGTATAGACCCAAAAAGCAAATAAATGAACAAACAAATGAATGAATGAATGAATGCTTAGGACTGACTTTGTGTCAGATGATTTCATTCAACTAGAGAGGTATGTAAGTGTTCAAAACACACTTAAGCCTGGCTACACTAAGCTGTAGTTGTTTAAAGACTAGGTGCATTAAATGAACTTTTGGCTTAAGATATTTTTCACTTTTGATGGGTTTATCAGCATGTAACCTCATTTATAAGCCAAGGGAAATCTCTATTGAACAACACTCTGACTACAAAAGAATAGTTCATCTAATCTACCCCCTTCTGTTTCTGCTCAGTTCTATCAGAAAATAGATCTCATTTCTCATAAAACTGGATGTACAAGATTTTTCAGATATTATGTTACTGAAATTCTTAACTAGTTTAGATATTTAGCAATAGATGCCAAAACCATTACTAAACCACAGTGACTTCAAGTCCAAGATTCATTTCTCTTTGTAATATTTTTAGATATAAACAAAATGCTATCTACATGCAGAACATCACTAAAGTTAAATGATATTTTAAACTCTTTTTTATTAAGTCATCGGGATTTACAAAGTTGTTTATAATAGTTTCAGGAATACAATGTTCTAGCACCAGTCGCAGCTCCAGTATTAACTACCCTCCATCAATGTCGCAAGTTTCCTCCCTACTGCCATCTTTTCCTCTTTCAGGCACATTATTCAGTTTGGTATTGAACTTTAGGTCCCCTGCTTATGTTTGGTTGACTGTATGGTTTAAATACTTGCATATACCTTAGTTCTACACCACTGGTATAGCCAAGGCCCCTAGCCCTGTCCTCTGTAACTTTCTGTCCACCTCTTTTTATGTTCCCCTGCTCTATTTCTTTCCTTCTTTGTCCTCATTCCTATAATCTAGGTTCAAGGTAAATCTAGGTAGCCCTCCCTTTTGGGGAGTGTTTTTCAGTTTAAATCATCACATTCGAGAATTTAAATTTAGTTTCAGTTTCATAACTAATACCAGCTTTAGTGATACTAATGATTATCAATTAGTATAATTAACAATTCTATGCATGAACTCTCTGGAGCTGCAGTTATTTGATTATAATCTGTGTCTCTTAGAAGATGAAGATTTCAAATAGGGACTAAATTAATGAGAATCTGGGCTATTATGATGGTCTCAAAGAAAGTAAATGTTTACTATGAAGATAATATTAGATGTGTCAGAGATTTCTCTTAGCAAGAGATTTTGAGAACTTTATATTTGAAAATATTTGAAACACCCTATGTATAATAAAGATTGGAAAATAACAAAGAAACAGATTACATATGGATATTCTTCTAAAACAGTTGAGGCATGTGACCTAATGGAGAAGTCTGCGGGCTTCTTTCAGGGGTTTTGTGATGCAAATGTGATGTTTCACTATACTGATCTTTGAATTGGTCATTTGACAGCAATGGTAGAAAATACTTTTGGTACCTCAAGACAAATAAAGAGCATCAAGCAGGAACTAATCTTTCACTACCAGTCACTTAAAAGATAAAACACCTGTTTTACTTATGATTTTTGGTAAGTTTTCTCTTCTGTTGTGTGATTCTTTCCCTTGATACCTGGCCATGGTCAGGGGTTCTTAGGGTACCTCTGGATGCAAGGCACACTCTAATTCACTAAGCTCCATTTCTTGCCCTAACTAATTAGTTTTATGAAAGTGACAGGCTTGTCTCCACCCAGAGCTCTGCCCGTGGGCCCTGGATGGTTGATGGTCTGACATAGAAAAAAGGCTGGGCCCCTGGGATGAACCCAGAGCCACGGCAGAGCCTGGCAAGCTACTGTGGTGTATTCAATATGCCAAAAACAGTAACAATAATGGATCTCATTCTCAACGAATGAAGACATTACTGGTGCCTGCTCAAGCAAATCGACGAATGGGAAGATAAGTGACATGAAAGTGAGAATTAAATTTTTATCATATAAAATATTATAGATTTGTTACTTTTGTTTGATTTGAGGGAAGGGATGAACATAAGTCCCTTTCATGACAGGATAGTGATTGTGTTGAAGAAAACTATTTGTTTGTACTGGGAGTATTTGAATGACACCTGCTGTATTTTCTGTGGAATATGATTTGTACTTACAAAGAATAGTCCAGCTCACATGGGTAGAATAGGAGAATGAAGGACAGGCCACAGACAATCTTTAGGCTAGATGAAATATTCAGTGCTCTTTTAAATATTAAATGTGAATAGTAATCTATGGTGTAGAGAGAGGTAAATCCAAATATAAACAAAATCTTGCATGCTGAGCACAATATTAATGTTACCCAAGGTTTGGGGAATGAAGGATTTAAGGAGGAAGCAGGACTAAATTATGGAGGGTAGTCTGAGAACATTCTGCCACACTATGTGTTGCAGGTGTGGCTGCAGTGCCCGGCTGCGTTGGCAGGTGGCAGACAGGAGAAAGGTTTGTCTTCAGCCAGGACTCGTGGGCCCTGGATATTTGATGGTCTGACATAGAAAAGAGTGGATCCTCTGGGATTAACCCAGAGTCACAGCAGAGCCTGGCAAGCTACCCATGGTGTATTCAATATGCCAAAACAGTAACAAAATGAACCTCATTCCCAAAAAATAGAGACATTACTGGCACCTGCTCCAGCAAATCGCTGAACAATGGGAAGACAAGTGATACAAGTCATTCACAACTAATAAAGTATAAGAAATGAATAAAATCAGGAAGAAACCCAGAGGGTAGTGGGAACAGCTAATGGTAAGACTTATGACTATGTTTGTTGGATGACAGGCCTAGCTAGCTTGGGAGCTTTGCTGTTTTACCCACTCACAGCTTAATCTATTTACATGTTCTTAAGCTGGAGTTCATAGTAATGAGATCTCTTTTCTATGTAAACAATGATGGAGGGTGTGGCAATTACAGAAGTCACTTGACTCTGAATGAGTAACTTCTGACTTATTATTATTATACATCTACTAAGACTTCTATGTTATCAGATTGGGCACAGCTCCTCTTTATACCTACTGGACCCAGCACAGGACAGTTAGAATTTACCAGGAGACTACCATCCTGGCTAAATTGAGACTATAGGAATGATCATACCAGATTGCCCTCAAGTAGGTGAGTGAAATCCTTTCAGTATGCAGAGAACAAGATACTCAGAATCATCCTGGTGCAGATCATAAATAAGAAGGATCTTGTGGGTACCATCTAGATTACATGAAGCCCATGAAATTCAGATGTATTACTTTATACCAGCCCCCCTCTCTCCAGTGTTTTACATAGAGATAATCTCATAATCTCAGAAGAAGGGATTAGTCCTTGGCATAATCCTTTCTTTAGACCTGTAGTAGGGTGTAGCACCACCCTTCTATCACTTGATCACTTGAATCCCGTATTCATCGATTTGCTCTAGTGGGCGCCAGTAACATTTCCATTGGACCCTATCACGTGCCAATGTAGCCCAGTGGCATCTGGTTGATTCAGGAATATGAAGAGCCTCAAACCGTTCCTTCAGGGTCTTGACAAGACCCTTCTATACTCTTCTACTATTTAGAAGCAGTTTAGGGTTGTTTGTTGACAGGCCTCTCCCTGAAATTAGGATTTCTTTTGTGTATAAGGGGACTGACTTGAGATACTGCCCTCCTCCCTGGTAGGACTCCTCTCTGGTGGGCTCTCCTCTTTTGTGGGACTTCTCTCTTGTGGAATCCTCTTTGGTGGGACTCTCTCTGGGACTCTCTGTGGTTGGATCCTCTTTGGTAGGAGACTTGGACCCTAGTGTATGGTCTAAGTTCTGACCATAGCTAGGGTATTCCATTATATTGGATTGTGGTGCTAGAGCTTTTTGTGTTGAGATCCTATTTTGAGATTTATGTCTAATCATTTTTTCTCAATGCCATCTTAATAAAATCATATAGGAAGTTTACCTAAGGAAATAATATTTATTTAGCTATCCAGCTAAATGAGATATTTGTCACTGCATGATTAACATACTGAATGATTAAAAATACCAAATTGCAGATTTAGAAGAATAACAATGATTTATGACTCACACACCTATCTACATGTCACCACTATGTACAGGCATTATGTGAGAGTCTGTGAAAATATTTTGACATGGTAAAATATTTATTTTCTGACATGGTAAAATATTCAAGGAAGAGTTTGTTCAAAATCAAGTCACCACCAAGTCACCAACAAGTAAAACTGTCATCAACAAGACATCAACAAGTAAAACTAAAGTAATCCTGACTGTAAGAGACTTTGGAGATAACAACTGATGTAAAAGTGCCAAAAACTTCCTACAACTACATAGAAATGAAGTTCAGGTGCTGCTAAGGTCTTAACGAAGATAAAATAGGGTGATGCAATAGAGAAATTATAGTACTGTGCACTGTAGCATTGCTTAGACTGGTCAGGAAAGCCTTCCCTGAAAAGGTAACATATTGTCACCTAACAGCAGCTGGAAATTGCGGGTGGACTGGTATTGAACACACCCTGTGGTGCTCAGAACTTACTCCTAGCTCTATGCTCAGGAATAAGTCCAGTGATGCTAGGGGGCATTATGATGTGTCAGGGACTGGAATGAGCTTATAATATATGGACATAAATGTATCGAAGTGCGAACCATTAACTGATCATTCAAATAATTATTTCCTCCTTGTAACATTATGCTTACCAATTGCATTGTTTTCTTGTATTAGTGGCTTGTATTAATCTAGTCTTTAATTGGCATGATTTATTTTTCATAATGTTATAAAGTTATAAAACTCACTTTTATGCCTACTGAGTATAGATAAAATTGCCTGAAATAGTCCCTTACAGTAACAACAATAAAGCCTTAATCTAGAGAATAAATACAGCATGCTTTTCGATTTTATGACTTAGACCATTTGTCTTATAGATTATTTTTATCTAGCTCTGTTGCTTTCTTAGACTGGGAAGTTATTCATTTAGTTTATGTAATATATTTCAGGGAGGGGCCTGAAATAATAGTACAGTTAATAGGGTTCTTGCTTTGCCTGACCTAGGTGGCCAACCCAGCTTTGATCTTTGGCACCCCATATGAATACCTGAGCCCACCAGCATTGATCTCTGAGTGCACATGCAGAAGTAAGCACTGTAATCTGTGGACCAAAAACCCAGGCACCCATAAATATTCCAGAGAAATATAAAAATAGTTTAAAATTGCATGAATGCTCAAGAAGCTAGGTCCGAACTGATATCACAGCCCTGTACAGATGAAAACAAAATTATTTTGGCTAAAAGTTATGGCAAATGAAATTCATCCCACTTAGTGTTAATATCAAATAGAAATAGGTTAGCAAAAACATGGCTTCCAATAATATATTTGCACATTTAGACACAGATATGTTGTACATGATCTATATATAAAACTAAAGAACCAGAGAACAAAAGTAGACATCTGTTTTCTATTGATTCTGTACGAAGCAACTCTCTGAATCATCAAATTTCTTCCCAATGAAATAAAAGCACTTTGGTCTTTGGTACATTTTCTGATAAGAGGTTAATAAATGATCCAAGGGAAAATACACACTTGAAATCATGCTATATAGGCATTCTCACATTCTTTTCTATTCAAATAAATTTGACTTAATCTCTAAATACTAGATGTTTGTTGTGGCAGCAGAAAGAAATGTGTTTAGAAGCACATGGCTGATTAACTCACTTAAGATATAGACGGTCTTTGGGAACTAGCTATTTCTTTGCAAATAATGTAAAGTTAGCAATTAAAATATATATTTTCCCTCTGGAAAAAGAGGGGCTTTGATCTCAACTTGACAAAATTTTTATGAGAGTTGCATCACAAAATTGAAGCTAACGATGTGTGTGGGGTTTGTATTAAGTACACCTTTGGGAATATAAAGAAGGCAGCATGAAGATTTTGTAGGAAGATCTTTGGGAAAATGATGTTCTGCAAAATTTTACTTTAATTTGGCTCTGCCTAAGGGATATTTTAAGATTTATCTGATCTTTGAAATTCTCTTAGACTTTACTACCTAATAGAGCAGAATAGGCTCAGAATCACAGGAGTTCATTTGGTAGAAACATTAATTGAAATGGAAATTTTTTTATAAAATACTTTGGCAGTCACTTGATCACTTGATCACTTGAATCCCGTTATTCATCGATTTGCTCGAGCAGGCGCCAGTAACATTTCCATTGGACCCTATCATGTGCCAATGTAGCCCAATGGCATCTGGTTGATTCAGGAATATGAAGAGCCTCAAACCGTTCCTTCAGGGTCTTGACAAGGAAGTCTGACCATCTTGTAGGTGGGCGGCCACGTGATCTTTTGACATCCCATGGGATCCAGTCGGTAATGGCTCTAGTCCAGCGGTTGTCTCCAAATTGCATTACATGTCCAGCCCATGTGATTTTCGATGCCTTGGCAAACGAGACAGCGTCCCTGATTCTGGAATAGTGACGGAGGTCAGAACTCCGGATTCCTTCTCTCACTTGAGTGAGGCATGATATTCCAAGCATAGCTCTTTCAATTCCTCTCTGGGAGACCCGAATAGCATTCTCATCCTGCTTTTGTAGGGCCCAGGTCTCTGAGGCGTATGTTAAGGCAGGGAGAATGGTGGAGTCAAAGAGATGTGCCCGGAGCCAGAGGTTCTTTGTCCTTTTAGCTATTTCTTCGATGCCTTTGAAGGCATTCCATGCCACTCTCTTCCTCCTGCGCAGCTCAGGTTTTAGGTCGTTCATCATGTTGATTTCTCGACCTAGGTACACATATCTGCTGCATTCAGAGATGTTTGTTCCACTGAGAGTGAATGGGGCCTCAGGAACTAGTTCCTTCTTCATGAACATAGTTTTCTTTAGATTCAGCTGTAGACCTATCTTTCCACATTCTCGGTAGAAGTCAGCCAGCATTTGTGCCGCTTGGCTAATGTTTGGTGTTATTAGAACGATGTCATCAACAAAGCGGAGGTGGTGTAGTTGCTGACCATCTATCTTCACCCCCATTCCTTCCCATTCTATTTGTCGCATGATGTTCTCGAGGGTGGCACTGAAGAGTTTTGGTGAAATGGTATCACCCTGTCGAACCCCTCTTTTCACATTAATGATCACTTCTTTGTAGAATGGTGAGATCCTGGTGGTGAATCCGTAACACAGCTCACGAAGGATCTTGATGTATTGGGTTTGAACACCCTGTTTGGCTAGGGCTTCGATGACCGCTTCAGTCTTCACTTTGGCAGTGAATTACACATTTTACCCTATTCACTTTTAATTCACTTATATGCATTGGGAAATATACTTTTCTCCCTAAACTCTCTAAGGTGTTAGAAGATTTTTAAAATAATTTTTATTTTCTTTTTTCTCCTTACTGATATTTAGGAATCCTGGTGATTATCCACAGCATTCTTAGTCAATTGGGCCAGAATTTCAATGTGAGGAACTAGGGATGCAGTGTTTGCTTGACTTACTTGTCAATAAAAAAAATGCATAAGACTCACATCTTGAGTAGGACATTTGGCATTATTTATAAGTTTGGGGAAGTATCAATAGTTATTATGTTTGTAAATGGTGAATGTTAGTCCTTTATGGGTCATAATAAATATGATATTCTAGAAATGGCAAATTCAAGGAAAACATAGTGTCTTTAAACAAATTGCCACAGTGACTATTTTCACAGTGTTGACTGAGGTAAAAATATAAAACTTAAAAAAAAAGGAAGTATAGGCTCTCAAAAATCATAGGAATTGAAATAATTGGAAAACATAAATAAAATGAAGTAATAGAGGGGATATATGGGATATTAAATTTAAGACTACTATTGCAGATTCTGCCATGTATGTGACCAACTCCTATCAATAGCTGTTGTGTGCTGATAATAAATTTGACAATACTTTTAGGTAACTTCTTTTGCGATCTAACAGCTACTGGTAGCTTAAAAAGCATGATCACCTCTAAATTTATGTATTGCAAGCCACAAGCCACACTGAGAAAGAGAGACAGAGAGAGAGACAGAGAGACACAGAGAGAGACACAGAGAGAGAGAGACAGAGAGAGACACACAGAGAGAGAGACAGAGCGCCTGCCTTAGAGGCAGGCTGGGGGGAGGTAATTGGGCCATTGGTGGTGGAAAATGTGCATTAGTGTAGGGATGGGTGCTGGAACACTATATGACTGAAAACCAAACATGAACATCTTTGTAATTGTATATATCAGTGGTATGATAAAATATTTTAAAAAATAAAGGCAAACTCCTGAAAATTAAATGAGAAAAAAAGAAATTCTCAAATAATTGTGCCATGTTTTAGAACAACAAATAACATCCATAAGTAGACTTTTATGGTACAACTATAAGAAGTAAAATATGAAATTATTTTAAATTCTGTAACCAATAAAAAGAATAAATTTGTGATAAGGTCATTCTCAAAACCTCAGAAAAAATTTGATGCTATAAACTATTGTCATTTCTCAGGTGATTTACTGATTATCTTTTAGGTATATCACAAAAATGGGTATTTTAAATACTTGAGACATTAGACTTTCCTTAGAGAATCAAAATCCTGCTATAATCAAACCATCACAAAATTTTTCACACCTTGAAAGCAGATAAAAATAAGGGTTAGGAAAACTACTCACACAGTAAAAAAAAACTACATATAAGTTTTGACTCTCAACAATTAAGAGCCTGCTGCTTATTTGCATTACTAGTAAAGAGAATTTTATTAACACGTATTTTGTATTTTATATTTATTATATACTTGCTCTTACACTAAAGTGAACTAGAGAATAGAAAAATGTAAATTATAAGCAAAGACATTAACAGTACAGTACTATATAGATACCAATAGTTTTATCAACTATTGGATAAATCCATGTATAAGTAAGCCCATGTTTTTCAATAGGAATAGATTATAAAATTATCTTATGTGTAAATGACTTAGAATGCTAATAGCTTTAGTATATGCTTTAATATGTTTCAACATGAAACATGTTTTGGCATGATTCAATATGTTTAGCAGAATACTCACCACAAATGGCTATTTAGCATCACTACTACTCACAATTACAAGTTTTTGCTTATGTTGATAATTTTTAGGAACACTTATAAAACCTGAGAACAGAATCTCAAATTAACATGACAAAACTTTTGCAAACTAAAAGTTGCAAAGCTATTTTGAAAAATTTCAATTACACAGATGAAATAGTGCAGATTCTTTTGGTGAGCTCTCTCTTTTCTTTTTTTGGGTCACACCTGGCAATGCTCTGGGGTTTCTCCTGGCTCTGCACTCAGGAATTACTCCTGGCTGTGCTCGGGGGACCATATGGGATGCCAGGGATTGAACCTAAGCTGGCACAGGCCGGTGGCCGCATGTAAGGCAAATGCCCTACCTACTGGGCTATCGCTCTGGCACCTGGTGAGCTCTCTTAATTTGTCATTCTCAAATATCTTTAATGGGGAATCTAAAGGTAATCTTATAGCTCATTGTATACAAATAAAAAGCAATACAAGGAAAATTTAGCAAATCAAGTTATTCTAATAGGTGGAAGAAAATGTTACCAATCTTTTTAAAGAAGTAAATTGTACTAAGTTTCTAAGTTATAAAATGTCATCAATGACTAAGGAGTTCCCTATTTTATAAAAGCAACATTTAAATCTAAGTTCTGGTATTACCTCCCCATAACTCAATGGTTCTTTGTTCCTGAGAGTAAGAAAAGCACTTTGGAAATGAAATGAATTTAAAATTCAAGGATCTAAGATCAGTCTATGGTTCAGTCCACCATGGATTCAGTAGACTCTGATCCAAATAATGTTAATCATTCATCAGCATACTTTATTGCTTTTGTGAATAATCCATTCTGCCTTATTATGAATACTGAAATCACTTAGGAATATACATTCAACTGTTTTTTTTTATTTTTAATTACTTAATTAAAACTTTGCAAAGATAGTCATGGTTAAATTTCAGGCGAACAATGTTCCTGCACCAATGGCTTCACCAGTGTCCACTTCCCTCCATCAGTGTCCCAAATTTCCTTCCTGCCTTCAGCCTGCCTCTATTGCAGGTACTTTTCCTCTCCACTATTGTCTTAGTATTTTATTCCCTGACCGGCCCCTTCCACCCCAACTGTAGAGGCAAGTTTGTTACTGAGCACCAGTTCTCATGCTCTTCGTTTCTTTTTGCCCAAATGCCTTTTTGGGCATTTCTTGTTCCTTACTATGTTTCTTTATATCTCACTTATCAGAGAGATCATTCTGTGTCTGTCCCTCTTCCTCTGACCAATTTCACTCATCATAATACTCTCCATATCCATCCATTCAGGTGTAAATTGTATATCTTCATCATTTATTAAAACAGAATAATATTCCATAATGTGTATGTACCTTTAATACAAAGAAACCATGTATATCATTTCTTTATAGAATCTGTTCGGGGCCACTTTAGTTGCCTCCAGATTTTGGCACTTGTGAATAGCGCTGTAATGAACAAGAGGAGTGTGGGTGTCTTTTCTGAGTTGGTCCCTTTGGGATAAATCACCAAGGGTTGAATTGCTGGGCCAGATGGAAGCTCAGTTCCTAGTCCTTTAAGGAATGCACTTATTAAAACATTTAACATTTTTGTATACATTTTCCCTAAATGCAGAAACTGTCACCATGTTACAGATAATTTGGAGTTGTTTATCTAAACTTGTAATTAATAGTTTGACATTATTAATGGAAACGTATTATTATAAACTCTTAAAACACTGAAAGCTGCGCAGGAAATATGGCTTTGTTATATGGTCATACATAGTATGTTGAATGTGCTGTGTAACATTAATCAAACCTTGTTGTAATCTTGGTGACCACGTTATCAGGATTGAGTGACTGGTGCTCAGCCAGTTGAACTTTGTGGTTCATTTTAATAGTTACATTAAGTATATTTTTAAAAATTTCCTTTCCAATTTGTTGTTAATCATTAAGACAGTGAAAGCTGAATGCATGTAGGTATGCAGGGGTACATTTGTCTTAGTATTTGATAGAAAAGTATCTCTGTGTTTACTTGTGGAGTTCTTTTCTTTTATTTATTTATTTATTTATTTATTTATTTATTTATTTATTTATTTTTTTTTTGCGGTCACACCCAGCAATGCCCAGGGATTACTCCTGGCTCTTCACTCAGGGATTACTCCTGGTGGTGCTCGGGAGATCATATGGATGCCAGGGATTGAGGCTGGGTCGGCTGCATGCAAGGCAAACACCCTACTTGCTATGTTATTGCTCAGGCCCCGTATTTTCTTTAACTGACTTTTTTTTTTTTTTGCTTTTTTGGGCCACACCTGGCAATGCTCAGGGGTTACTCCTGGCTCTTCACTCAGGAATTACTCCTGGAGGTGCTCAGTGGACCATATGGGATGCCGGAAATCGAACCTGGGTCCAGTCACATGCAACGCAAATGCCATACCCGCTGGACTATCACCCAGGCTCCCTTAACTGACTTTTCAATGTTTGACCATTTGCTCTCTACAGACTTGCCTTGATTCAACATCCATTTCAAAGAAATCTAAAATGTTATATGTGTCTCTAGCTGTACCTGATTGATTTAATTGCCAAAGATTAAAAATATTTTGTCTTAAAGGCTTTTTTTTGTTTTGTTTTAGAGCCACAGTCAGTGAGGCTCAGGTGTCACTCCTGGCTCTCAGGAGTCACTCAGGAATCACTCCTGTCAGTGCTCAGCGGGTGGTATTGGATGCTGGTGATTGAACTCAGGTTGGTTTAAATGAAAGCATTTAAGGGACCAGAGAGATAGTACCTGGCCACTGTACTATCACTCCGGTCCCTCAAATGCTTTCATTTTGAGTATGATTTGCATTGTGACTACAGCTTGAATAATTTTGCATTTGGAGCTGAGATGAGACTCAAGGACTGAAGTGCATATTTTTCAAGGGGAAAACTGAAGTTTGATATCTGGTTCTTCCGGCCAGAAAAGAATTTCACATTCATCATCAGGACTTTTTACCCCCAGTCTCATGAATATCCTTTCCTGTGCGAGTCATAGAAAGTCTCAGATGACATCCTGGTGTATATAAATTATGGCTACAAAAGAGTGAACATTTACTTTTATTCACATTTTTCCCTTTGGGGGCATGTTCAGTGTACTCAGTGATAGCTCCTGCTCTCTGCTCTGGGGTCACCCTTGCAATGCTGGGAAACCATATACGGAGCTAGAACTGGGATTGAATTGGTGAGATGCCTTGAAGCAAGTGACCATCAGACTGCAAACAGAGACTAAGCAATGCTATCCAATAGGACATGCTGAGTCATAAGGTTGACTGTTAGCCCCTCAACTATTTTAATTTTTTACTACTGAGATCAGTCTATGGGTAATATTCCTGAGCTATCTTTGCTTGCAGTCATATGTCTACCAGGACATTAGATGTTTTTGACTTTACCAGGGATTATGATTCAGTCAGTCTGGGGAGGAACTTCCATCAGTGTTTTTGAAAATTATCCTATGTTGAGGATAATGGAGTTAAGGCACATGTTACTTTGTTCTTACTCATAAATGATGCTTTGCAAAATAAATATTCTGATGGTCCTTTACTGGATTTATTGCCATTTCAGAATATTCACACCATATATATAAAATCTCATAAAATAATTAATATTAATATTAGTATATTAATATTAACACCATATATTTATCTCAAGGCATATTTTCATAAATGCATATAAAACATTGGGTATACATGGGATCTGGATAAATATAATGATTAAAATCAAGCTAATATAGCTATAAAATACTCTAAATAGAATTTTATGTATTTGATAAATAGAGCAGATTCTGGACTGTCTGGAGAAATTTTTAGCTTCAGTTTCATTTTCATGAAACAATTTACAATTACAGAGAATGGTGGTTATCTCTTTCAGGATGTAACATATATTACATTTCATATTAATGGAAAGTTCCAAGTTTTTGTTAGAACATTAAATTAAGACTCATCACAAAGTGAATTTTCCCAGATATACTTCTTATTTGCTTTAACTAATCTAGGTAGCTTGCGTTTGACTAAGTGTAGTTTGAGGTTTATTTAGATACTGCAACAGGATAAATAATATCTCCTCTCCCGCACAATATAACTAAGTCCCAATCCCCTGAATCTATGCATCTGTTGCAGTATGAGGTACATAAAATTATTGTGTAGTTGTGATTAATGTAATGAAGATTAGCCTGGATTACTGCGATGGTTTCCATGTTATGAACACTTGAAAGAGGGAAGCAGCAGTTCATATGAGTAAGGGTAAGAGGAAGCAAGAAGTTGAAGAGGAGGAGTTATTAACTAAGGAATGCAGGAGTCATGAGCTAAGGCATGTGGGTGGCCTCAATAAGCCAACAAAGGCAAGGGAAGTAGTTTTTCTTCCTACTCTAGAAGAAACAGCCATATATACTTTGACTTCAGTCCGGTGGGGCTGATTTTTTGGATCTCTGTCCTGTAGACTGTAAACCACCAAGTTTATGGCAATTTATTAGAATGGGAATAGAAAATTATAGAAATATGCCAGATACATAGCGATGAAATTTCCATGCAGTTGATCTGAATATGGCTATTAATATTTGATTCATATAACAAGTACCTAAAAAGAGTACTTCATTATCAAAATATAATTCCTTATCGATAAATTAAGAATATGTATATCTGTTCATATTTCAGAAAAACTAGAAGTAAGGCTTCAGAATTAGGTATCAGATATTTGATATAACTAGCAGATCATACCAAAAAGCATTACTTTTTGAAAGGTTGCTTTGCTTAGCAAATGCAAATTTACGTCATGGTCTTAAAAACTGAGCTATTTCAAAAGTAATTCAACTTAGAAAATTGCAATTTGCTTCCTATTTTGGGAGCACATCCATTGCATAAGGAAATCAAGCAAGGAAGGAAGTGCTTGTATACAAGATAAAACTTGTTTGTGCAAAGGTGTACAAACACATATACATATGATGGGAAACAATACAAGCTATTTAGTACAAATGTCTCTGAAACAGGCTTTGCACATCAGTATTATCTTGCTTATATTCTCCATTAAATCATGAACACATTTTTGTCTATACTGAATGATTTTCTGGAAGTATTTCAATTAGTGTCTGGCACATAGTAGGTATTTAAAACGCTAGCTGAATATGAATGGCAGCAGATTGTGCTGACTGGAAGATGAGGGAAAAACAGCCTTCCAACTTAGAGGAAATGCCTTTTCCCTTTTGTCACTGAGAGGAGTATAATGGGGCCTCTTCACCTTGGCCTTGTGCCATGGCAGCCAGCCATCAATATTAGCTCTAAATAAGTTGTGTTGACACTCACATGCTTCTCGCACATCCCACTGTAAGGATGAGAAGCTATGAACATGAAATGTGTTTTGAAGTACTTAATGTGTTTTCCTTCAGTGTTCTCCTAAAAGTGACATAACTAATGTAATAACAAGCGGTTTCTTTACTAGACATTTCTTGCTCAGCATTTGTCACAAGGCAAATGATTAAATGAATTCTTCTCACATCATGAATTCTTTTTTTTTTTTTTTTTTTTTGCTTTTTGGGTCACACCCGGCAATGCTCAGAGGTTTCTCCTGGCTCTGCACTCAGGAGTTACTCCTGGCGGTGCTCGGGGGACCATATGGGATGCCGGGGATTGAACCCAGGCCGGCACAGGCCAGCCGCGTGCAAGGCAAACGCCCTACCCGCTGGGGTATCGCCCGGCCCCACATCATGAATTCTTATCACATCATTTATTACCAAAAAATTCTTTTTTTTCCTCTTTTTTGGTCACATGCAGTGATGCTCAAGGGTTATTCCTGGCTCTGCACTCAGGAATTGCTCCTAGCACTGCTCGAGAGACCATATGGTGTGCTACGATTGAACCCAGGTTGGCCACGTGCAAGGCAAACACTCTACCCACTGAACTATTGCTCTGGCCCCCCAATAAAAGATTTCTTCTTTTTACTGCACTGACAAAACCTTTCTCAAAATTATGATGAACAAGGTATGAGCTGACTCACCATCTCTGAGCATAAATTCAGGCACTCCAGAATCTTACTAGCTAAGGAGCTATGAGTAGAAGGTGGGGAATTTATCTGGAAGTGATGCTTTTAAATTTAGTCTATATATAAGACTGAGGATATTGCCCAGCCAGGAGATGTTCCCAGTGACAGTTCTCCTAGAGTGGTGGTCTCATGGTTTCTTTGCCTGCACTGATGACAAGGGAGATAAACAAGCTTCCTTTGCTCCCCCACATCAGCTAAGATTCGCTCTAGACATGGAATCTGAGATTTTGCTTAAAGTTTGTATCATGAAAAATGGATCATTGATATCTTCAATTCAACATTATAGCAAAAAAGAGTTATTTCCAGTAATGTATTTCTAACCTAAATTCAGTTTGTCACTTCAAAATGCAGAAGAATTCTAAGATCTCCTTCAGATCACAAGTATGGAATTCTAGAACCCCATGTTTTCAGCCTTTTTTTCCCCCTAACTTATGGTTGAAATACTACTGGCATCAGTTGACATTGATTAAAACTGTGGGGCTAGAGTAAAGTAGGTAAGGAGTTTGTCTTACATGGAGACGACCAAGGTTCAATCTCCAGCATCCTATATGGGCCTCTGAAAGAGGAGTAATTCCTGAGTACAGAGTCAGAATAAACCCTGAGCATTGCCAGGAGTGACCCAAAAAAATAATTTTTAAAAAAGTATGTCTTTCTAAAATTTGTGTTTAGATATCTGCTGGTATTTAGAAATAAAGCCATAGGGTGGCACATAGGTTGTTGTTGGATGACAGGTTTAGCTAGTTTGGGAGCTTCGCTGTTTAGCGAAATCTACTTAAGCAAAGGTTCATTCTAATGAGAGCTCTCTTTATGTAAACACTGCTAGAGGGTGTGGCAGTTACAGAAGTCACCTTGACTCTGAATAACTTCTGACTTATACATCTACTAAGAGTTCTATGCTTTCTAGATTGGGCAAAGCTCCTCTTTATGCCCACTTATGTCCCAGCGTGGGACAGTTAGAATTTACCAGGAGATTACCACCCTGGCTACGTTGAGACTATAGGAAGACTATAGGAAGAATCATACTAGTTTGCCCTCAAGCAGGCGAGTGTGACCCTTTCAGGATATGGAGACAAGATACTCAGAAATCACCCTGGTGTAGATAATAAATAAGAAGGTCATTGTGGGTACCATCTAGATTACATGAAGCTCATGAAATTAAGATGTATTACTTTATATCAGCCCTCTCTCTCTCTCTCTCTCTCTCTCTCTTTCTCCATTGTTTTACATAAGAGATAATCTCAGTAGAAGTGATTAGTCCTTGGAGTAACCTTTGTTTATACCTGTAACAGGGTGTGGCACAGCCCTTCTATAATTAGGGTTCTTTGTTGACACGGCCCTCCCTGTCACAGATTACTTTGGTGTATATAAGGGGACTGACTTGAGGCCCCTTTGCCATTTTTCCCTTCTTTTGGGTAGGACTCCTCTCGGGTGAGATCCTCTCTCTTTAGTGGGAGACTTAGGGTCTTTGTATGGTCTAAGTTCGGACCAGAGCTAGAGTTCTTTCATTATATTGGATTGCTGTGGAAGAGCTTTTGCACTATTAAAAGCCTTTAAACCCAAACATGAACATTTTTGTAATTGTCAAAAATAAATTAAAAATATAATTAAAAAAAGTCTTTTTGGAACTGTGCCAGACTCATGAGTTTTCATCTGTTCCCTTGGCGACCTCAGAGGTAGAAGAGAACTTCTGTCCTGACACTGTCGGGGACCCCAGCGGCATCCTGACAGGTTGTGAACCTCTATGATGAGGGGCTTCACAAAGGATGATCATCATTAAAATGTCAACAATGCTAAGTCTGAGAGAGCCACAAATGAGGTTAAGAGGAAGGGAAACTGTGACTTAGGGAAGAGAACTGTTTATGTATGAACAAGAACTAAAATTTGTCTTCCTAATGTTTATTTTTTCATATCTGATAGTATTTGGAGATGAAGTCATAGGGGAGTAATTAGGTTGTGAACCTCTATGATAGCACAGAAGTCCTTCTAAGAAGAGGGTATAAAATTGCTTTACTGTCTCCTTAAGTCTGTAAGAAGTCTTTTGCTAAGAATCCAATATGTTTATTGTCAGGGGAGAAACTGGGGCCCCCAACAGTATCAGGACAGAAGTCCTCTTCTACCTCTGAGGCCACCAGGGAATAGATGGAAACTCACAAGTTCAGTGCAGTTCCAAAAAGGCTTTTAGTAGTACAAAAAGCTCTACCACTGTAATCCAATATAATGAAAGAACTCTAGCTCTCATCAGAACTTAGACTATACATGAGAGCCCAAGTCTCCTACCAAAGAGAATCCCACAAGAGAGAGAGTCCTACCAAAGAAGGTCCTATCAGAAAGGAGTCCCACTAAAGAGAGGATCTCACCCAAGAGAGAGCCCTACCAAAAAAAGGTGAGAGTACCTCAGGTCAGTCTCCTTATATACACCAAAGTAATCTTATTCAGGGAGGGTCCTGTCAACAAAGAACCCTAAACAGCTTCTAGATAGTAGAAGAGTGTAGAAGGGTGGTCATACCCTATCATAGGTATAAACAAAGGATTACACCAAGGACTAATCCCTTCTTCTGAGATTATCACTTATATAAAACACTGAGAGAGAGAGAGAGAGAGAGAGAGAGAGAGAGAGAGAGAGGGAGAGAGGGGGGCTGGTATAAAGTAATACATCTTAATTTCATGAACTTCATGCAATCTACATGGTACCAACAAAGTCTTCTTATTTATTATCTGCACTAGGGTAACTCTGAGTATCTTGTTCTCTATATACTGAAAGGGTCACATCCGCCTGCTAGAGTGCAAACTGGTATGATCCTTCCTATAATCTTAAAGATAGTCTTAGCAAAGTCAGGGTGGTAGTATCCTGGTAAATTCTAACTGTTCCACCCTGGGTCCAGTGGGTATAAAGAGGAGCTGTGCCAATCTAGAAAACAAAGAAGTCTTAGTAGATATATAAAAAGTCAGAGGTTATTCAGAGTCAAGGTGACTTCTAAACCGCCACAACATCCATCAGTGTTTACACAGAAGAGAGATTTAATTAGTATGAACCCTGGTTTAAGAACATGTAAATAGATTAAGCTGGGGGATAAAACAGCAAAGTTCCCAAGCTAGCTAGGCCTGTCATCCAACAGTTTCCCCTGCGGGACTTTCAGCTTTCAACTTCTTGGTATTGTAACAAATATATGCTTATTATTTTAGTCCCATGAACTGATTATTGCCTAAAATGTAACAATCAAAAATAATTAAAGGGTCACATATAGAATATCAGAATCATGAAATGTATCCATGGCCAAGAGACAGTCCCAAGATGATGTACCATCAGCCTTAGGCCATCAGAGAGTTTCAAAGTTTCTTGAAGGAAAATAGTCTGAGTTTGCTCATCAAGCCTGTTGGTTTGATTCTTAAATTCACCTATTCTTGATTGATGGGGAAAAGTCTCCAGAGAGCTTCAGAATGGGGAGTCTGAGGTCACAATCAAATATCTCCTCTTTCTTCATAGTCCCCATGTGGCTGGATCAGCTTGTTTAATTCTCACCTATACATCACAATGTGGCAATTAGAGACAGGATGGAATTTATTTGACTCCAAACAGGTTTCACATGACTAAGACATGACACAGAGGTACTGCTATCCCTCCTACAGTGCTTACTATGCACCCTTCCCCCAACAAGAATGACCATGATCCAAATGTCAGTAATGCTGAGGCTGAGAGAGCCATAAGTGAGGCTAAGAGGAAGGGAAAATCATGGGTTAGGGAAGGGAACTTACTAGTTGTTAGCAAGAACTAGCAGTGTATTTCCTGAGAACGTTGTTAGTTGCCTAGTTGCAATTTTGCAATGTTGATTATTAAGAGGAAGCAAAGCATGCTCAGATCAACTGGGAGACACAGATATGACCTTTCCTAATTATGAGAAGGTTTCTCTGCCAAGGATAGTTTGGATTCAGACAACAGTTTATGTTTTTACACAAATAGAAGACATTTAAATTATTCATACACTTAGCTTTACTTTTTCCCCTAAAAGAAGGACTAACAAGAAATAAGTTCACTGGAAGCATAGCAAAAGAATTATGTGGTGGAAATTTCTTATCAGAAAAGAATTAATTCCTGGTGGAATTTAGTGCAGGCCTTTCTGCTAGAGGCTCAGTGCTGCACACACCAGATCAGGGGTGGTGGCTAAAAGCTTGTTATCTGAAAGCTCACATCATTTTGGGCATCAACTGTTAGATATCTTTATATCTAATTAATATCTATTAATTATAATTTATATAATTATATATTAATTATATAAATATAATTTATATATTTAGCATAAGTTTAAAAAGGAAGTGCTCTGGAAAGCCTACACACAGTGGATATGCAGGCCTATGTAAAGTAACCACTGCTGAATTTTTTTTTTTTTTTTTTTTGCTTTTTGGGTCATACCCGGCAATGGTCAGGGGTTATTCCTGGCTCTGCACTCAGGAATTACTCCTGGCAGTGCTCAAGGGACCATATGGGATGCTGGGGATTGAACCTGGGTCGGCCACGTGCAAGGCAAACACCCTACCACTGTGCTATTGCTCCGCCCACTGCTGAATTCTTAACTACATGCTCCATCTCTAAGCTGAAACTATGACTAATGAAAGGGGAGTAGATCTGTAAGGGCACCTGGCCTCCGGTGCAGTCTTTGCCTTCCTTCTTCACTGAAAACTACAAAAATTAACTGATTATGAAACACAGGCATGTTGGTAAAGCAGGTATGGCCTGGGAATCTCAGATGGTCTTCTGGGAGTGGAAGCCTACATCTTCCAGAAACTTCATGGAGTCCCATAGCAAAGTGCCCAGTGGTCTTTAGTTAGAACTCTGAGAAGAGGAAGGATGGGAAAGCAAAGACATTTTTAAAATGAGTTAAAAGACAACAGGTGTTTGCTATTATAGAAATATCACCGGAGAGTGATGTAGGGAATGAGTTCTTTTGCATTTTTTTGTTTGTTTGTACAACTCAAACAGCCATAAGCTAAGTGAGACAGTGCCATATCTCTTTTCCTGGGAAGTATTGCTGTGGGTTTCAAGTTATTTTTTTTTCTAGAAATCAATAATGACAGTAGAAAATGAAATAAGTTTATAGTAAACAAAGGCATCAAATTTAATCATTTATTATTATATAAGTGGCCAGGGATAACTTCACTGTGATCTAGAAATGAAAATAAAGGATTTCCTTCTTCCACATAAATAGAATTAGGCATGGTTATCAAAGACCAGGTGAACAAAAAAGTCCAGTCTTACATTCTCTCCTGAGACTAACAATGACTTCAAGGTGGTGAGGTGAGATCTAGACTGTAGATCTCACCTCAACATCTTAGCTGTCATCTATACTGTTGATGACAACATCAACAGTATCAACCACACAGACCTGTCCTGTTCCTCAAGGCAGGCTCTGTGTACACAGTCTAGCAGGCCTTGAAGCCCTATTTCCTTCTCTACTCAGTGGGACTCTCCATAAATGTGTTATTCCATGAGGAAAAGTTTGTGCCTTTGAAGTAAAGAAGGCTTGACTTTCCACCCTTTGCTTTTTCTCTCACTGTTTGCTAATGAGGCAGCCACTATCAATAACTCTTCACTAATAAGACAGACATAAGTTCTGAGAAAGTTTCTTTTTAAAAATGTGTACCATGTGTTAATGCCTTTCAGTTATTGCTGACGTTCAGAAGGGCTGCCGGTTAGGGTGCTTGCCTTGCATGTGGCTGAAATTGGTTGATCCCCTTAATTCCATACGGTCTTTGAATTCAGAGTGTTCAGAGCAAGCTCTGAACACGCAGGGTGTGACTCCAATACCAAAAAAATAAACCCAGTTTTTCTTCTATTAGAATGTTAAAAATTATACGTGGTAGGGTTTTACATTGCTACTATCTTTCATAGAGCAATTTTGCAGTTACTTGTCATAACTTTTCAGGTGGACATATCCTTTAATGCTATATTCGAATATAGAAATTTCTCAGAGATGTCTCAAAGTACAAATGGAATGACGATGATTTTGGCTTTTCTTGCAAATATTGAAAAATGGCAGATTCCCATAAATAGGGCAAGGATGGAAAATTTTTTGTTCACAAATAGAATAAATCAGTACCATGTATCTTTATTGCCTGTATTTAATGCTCAGTTCTAGCTTGATATTAGCACTTTCGACAATTAACACACTGTTCTGTTCTCTGTCCTACTAGTTTCTGACCCCCATACATTTGTGATAATTTCCACCTTTGACAAGACCTTCTGATCCATGTTCCACCTGACCTTGGATATTGGTATCATAATATGCACATATATATATGTCATGCAAATAAATGCAGTCATTTATATCTGTCTCCTTCCTGCTAATTTCACTCAAGATGATCCTCTCCATGTCCATCCATTTATAGGCAAATTTCATAACTTCATTTTTTCCTAACAGCGCATAGTATTTCACTGTGTAGATGTACCAAAGCTTCTTTAACCAGTCATCGATTCTCTGGCACTCTGGTTGTTTCCAGATTCTGGCTATTGTGAATAATGCTGCTATGAACATAATGCTGCTATGTTCATAATGCTGCTATGAACATAAAAGTAGAGATGGTGTTTCCGCTGCGTGTTTTTGGCTTCCCAAGTTATATTCCCAGGAGTGGTATGGCTGGGTCAAATGGGAGTTCAATTTCTATTCTTTGGAGGAATGTCCATGTTGTTTTCCAGAAAGGCTGTACCAGCCGGCATTCCCACCAACAATGGATGAGTATCCCCTTTCCCCCACATTCACTCCAGCATTTGTTGTTGTTGCTTTTTTGGATATGTGCCAGTCTCTGTGGTGTAAAATGATATCTCATTGTTGTTTTGATTTGCATCTCTCTGATGATTAATGATGATGAGCATTTTTATATGTCTTTTGGCCATTTGAATTTCTTCCGTGTTGAAGTTTTTGTTCATTTCTTCTCCCCATTTTTTGATGGGGTAGGTAGTTTTCTTCTTGTAAAAAGTTCTACCAGTGCCTGATAGATCCTAGATATTAACCCCTTGTCAGATGGGTATTGGGTGAATATTCTTTCCCATTTTGTGGACTGTCTTTGTATCTTGGTCACTGTTTCTTTTGAGGTGCAGAAGCTTTTTAGTTTCATGTAGTCCCATATGTTTATCTTTTCTTCTAATTGCTTTGTTAGTGGTGTTTCACTTTTTGAAGATGCCTTTAGCTTCAATGTCATGGAGGGATTTCCCCTATATTTTCTTCAATGTACTTTAGTGATTCAAGTCTGATATTGATATCTTTACTCCATTTTAATCTGATATTTGTGCATGGTTTTATTTTTTATTTATTTATTTATTTATTTATTTATTTTTTTTTGCTTTTTGGGTCACACCCGGCAATGCTCAGGTGTTACTCCTGTCTCTGCACTCAGGAATTACCCCTGGCGGTGCTCGGGGGACCATATGGGATGCCGGGATCGAACCCAAGGCCGCATACAAACCCTCGCTTGGCCCCTGTGCATGGTTTTAGAGAGAGGTTCAAATTCATTTTTTTACATCTCGCTGCCCAGTTTTCCCAACACCACTTGTTCCGTTTTGGACTCTTTGCCCCTTTATCAAAGATTAAATGATCATGTGTTTGAAGTTGGGTGTCAGTATACTCAAGTCTATTCCATAGGTCCATAGGTCTGTTTTTATTTCAATACCACACTGTTTTAATTACTACTGCCTTGTACTACAGTTTGAAGTTGCTAAAGTTGATGCTTCCCATTTTTTTTTTCCCGATGATTGCTTTAGCTATCTTTTGGGGGTTTATTGTTCCATACAAATTTCAGGAGTGTTTGTTCAATTTCTTTGAAAATATTATGGTATCCTTATAGGGACTGCATTGAATCTGTAGAAAGCTCTAGGGAATATTACCATTTTGATAATGTTGATTCTCCCCATCCGTGAACAGGAAATATGTTTCCATTTCCTTGTGTCCTCTTTTATTTCTTGTAGCAGTGTCTTGTAGTTTTCTTTGTACAGGTCCTTTACACACTTGGTCAAGCTGGTTCCTAGGTATTTGATTTTCTGTGGACAATTGTGAATGGAATCGTTTCCTTGATATCCCTTTCTTCTCTTTCATTATTCGTATATAGGAAAGCCACCAACTTTGTGGTGTTGATTTTGTATCCTGCCACTCTACTATATGTGTCTATTGTTTCTAGGAGTTTTTTGGTAGAGAGTTTAGGGTTCTCTACATATAATATCATGTCATCTGCAAATACTGATAGTTTGACTTGTTTCTTGCCTATCTGAATGACCTTAATGTCCTTTTCTTCTCTGATTGCTATGGCAAGTACTCCCAGTACTATCTTGAATAAAAGAGGTGAGAGTGGGCAACCTTGTCTTGTACCTGATCTTAGGGAGAAGGCTTTCAGTTTTTTCCCATTAAGAATGATGCTCGCTGTGGGGTTTTGATAGATGGCTTTTACTATATTGAGGAAGGTTCCTTCAGTTCCCATTTTCTGGAGGTTTTTAATCATGAATGGGTGTTGGAGCTTGTCAAATGCTTTCTTGCATCTATTGATATGATCATATGTTTTTTTTTCTCTTATTGATATGATGTATTGTGTTGATTGACTTGCAAATGTTGAACCATTCTTGCATTCCTGGGATGAATCCTACTTGGTCATGATGTATAATCTTCTTGATGAGACTTTGGATTCTGTTTGCTAGTATTTTGTTGGAGAGCTTAGCATCTGTGGTCATCAAGGAGACAGGTCTGTAGTTTTCTTTCTTTGAGTTGTCTCTCCCAGCTTTGAGTATCAGGGTGTTATGTGCTTTGTTGAAACTGTTTGGGAATGTTTCAGCTTCTTCTATTTCCTGAACGAGCTTGAAAAGGACTGGGAGCAGGTCCTCCTTAAGGGTTTGGTAGAATTCACTAGTGAATCCATCTGGACCTGGGCTTTTGTTCCTGGGCAGACTTTTAATTACTGTTTCAATTTACTCGATGATAATAGGCTTATTCATGTGCTGCAGGTATTCTTGTTTCAGCCATGGGAGGTTATAGGATTTCAGGAATTTATCCACTTCTTCTACGTTCTCATGTTTCATGGCATACAGACTCTCAACGTAATCTTGATGAACTTTTGGATTTCTGTGGTGTCTGTGTAATGTCCCCCTTTCATTTCTGATTATGTTTATTTGGGTTCCCTCTTTCCCTGTCCTTAAAAGTTCTTGCCAGTGGTTTGTTGATCATGTTTCACTGTCACTGTCTTCCCGTTCATCTTTGATTTGCTCGTGGCGGGCCCCAGTAACATCTCCATATGACCTGTCTCATGCAAGTAGAGCCCAAGGGAACCTGCTTGCTCCAGGAACATAAAGAGCCTCAAACCATTCCATCAGGTCATGGGAATGAGGTCTATAATTGTTACTGGTATCTGGCATATCAAATATGACACGGGTAGCTTGCCAGGCTCTGCCGTCGGGTAGCATACTCTTGTAGTCATCTCAAAATCCAGCATTTATTGATGAATTGTGCGGCTGCAAGTGGCCGCGCAAGCTGGGCTGTGTTAGACTGGTCTGCTGGGTGGAGTTCTGACGGGGAGAACTACTGGGTGGAGTTCTGCTGGGTGGAGTTCTGATCATGTTTATTTTTTTTCAAATAGCCAGCTGATGGTTTCATTAATCTTTTGGATTGTTTTTTTTGGTTTCCAGCTCATTGATTTCCTCTCTAAGTTTTATCATTTCCTTCTTTCTGCCTGGGTTAGGCTCCTTTTGTTGGTCTATGTCTAGCGTTTCGAGCTGTGAAGTCAGGTTATTTATGTGGGCCCTCTCTTCTTTCCTGATGAATGCCTGCAGATCTATAAACTTTCCTCTTAACACTGATTTTGCTGTGTCCCACAAGTTCTTATAGTTGGTATCTTCATTTTCATTTGTTTCCAGGAATCTTTGGATTTCCTGTTTGATTTCTTCTATGACCTATTGGTTGTTCCGGAGTGAGCTGTTCAGTTTCCAGGTGTTTGGTTTGACTCCCTGTTTCTGTGTATGGTTAACATCCATTTTCAGTGCATCGTGGTCTGTAAAGATAGTTGACACAATTTGTATCTTTGTTATTTTATTGAGGTATGCTTTGTGGCTCAGCATGTAGTCTATCTTGGAATGTGTTCCATGCACACTGGAGAAAAATGTGTGTTCAGCTTTTTTTTGGCATGAAAATCCCTGTATATATCCACTAGCTCTCTTTCTTACATTTATTCCTTCAGAGCCAATATTTCCTTGGTGAGTTTCAGTCTTGTCGATCTATCCATAGTTGATAGAGCAGTGTTGAAGTCTCCAACTATTATTGTGCTACCGTTTATGTCTTCTTTGAGGTCTATTAATTAGCAGTTGTTTTAAGTATTTTGCTGGCCCCTCGTTGGGTGCATATATGTTTAGTAGTGTAATTTCTTCCTGGTATACATACCCCTTAATTAATAAGAAATGGGTTTCATTGTCCCTTCTAACCTTTTTCAACCTGAATTCTATATTATCTGATATTAGTATGGCCAGAGCGGCATTTTTTGAGAAGTTGTTTGCGTGGAGATTTGTATTCCAACCTTTGACTTTGAGACTGTGTTTGCTCTGATTATTCAAATATGTTTTTGTAGACAGCAGAATGTTGGGTTCAATTTTTTAATCCATGTTGCCACTCTGTGTCTCCTAATTGTTGCATTTAGAGCGTTGGCATTGAGAGAGATAATTGTCATAGCATTTTGTGCCATCTTTCTGTTTACACTTGTGCTTTTGGATTTTGTCTTATTTTACAGTTGACAATTATCAACTGTAAAATAAGACAGTCCTTCTTTTAAAGTTGGTTTTGAGTCCATGAAGTTCCTGAGTTGTTGCTTATCCATGAAGTTGTTTATCTTTCCTTCATATCTGAATGTGAGTCTGGCCGGGAAAAGAATTCTTGGTGAGGCCTGCAGTTCATTGAGCCTTTTTACAATATCCCACCATAGTTTTCAGGCTCGGAGTGTTTGATCTGAGAAGTCTGCTGTAAATTTTAGAGATGTTCCTTTGTATGTGATTTCCTTCTTTGATCTTGCTACTTTCAGTATTCTATCTCTATGTGTATTTTTGTTATTCTAATTAAGGTGTGTCTTGGAGTACTTTTATTGGGGTTTCTTTTAGCTGGTCTCCCTACGGGCCTCCTGAATCTGGAGGGAAGCATTCTTTAGTTCTGCGAACTTCTCAGCAATGATGGCTTTGACAGTTTCTTCTTCATCAGGGTTTTCTTCTTGCCTTTCTGGGACCCCAATGATCCGTATGTTATTCCTTTTGGTTTCATCCCGATTATCTCTTGTTGTCTATTTGTTAATTGTGAGTCTTTTTTCCATATTCTGCTGTTCTGTAGATAATCTTTGAAACTCGTCTTCAAGTTCACTAATTCTTTCTTCAGCAGTTGTTACTCTGCTAGGGAGGCCTTCCAGTGTGCTATTCATTTCATTTACAACATTTTTAATGTCATTCATTTCCATTTGTATTTTGGTCTGCATTTTCCTCATTTCTTCTCTCATGTTCTCTTGTATTTTATTGATTTTGCATTCCATTGCTTATTTGAGTTCCTTATGCATTTTTAACAATTCTTTCCAAAATACCTTATCAGAGAGGTTATACAGCTCATCGTTATTGCTTTGCTCATCTGGGCTAGTGACTTCACTCACTGCGCTTGATGGAATTTTGCGTTGCTTTACCATTATGACTATTGTAGGTTGCAAATGTGTTTTCTTGGGTGGCTAGATAGTACAGTTAGTAGGTGTCTGGGCTGTTTGCAGTGTTTGGGTGGGTGGCAAGGAGTGTAGGGACAAATACTCACTGGTACCTCATGTAAGATAGATAGTAAGTAGATTGCGCTAGTGCGTCCATGTGGTTTTGAGTTTTGGGATGTGGGTGGCTGGCTCCGGCCTGTTCCATGGTGCTAAATATTTCTGCGGAGACTCAAGGACCACACACACGCACCTGTAGGAGGGACAGGAGTAGTTCTCGGAAGTGCAGGACAGAAGAGGTCTGGGGCAGATCCAAGGCTGTGTGCCTCTGTCCCTTTGGTGGAACTTCCGACCTGTTCCATGGTGCTGATTAGTTCTGTGGAGACGCAAGAATCAAACACACACCTGTAGGAGGGAAGGGAATTGTTTCCGGAAGCACAGGGCAGAAGCCATCTGGGGCAGATCCAAGGCTGTGTGCCTCGGGTCCTTTTGGTGGAAGTTCTGGCCTGTTCCCTGGGGCTGATTAGTTCCACGGAGACACAAGGATCATACATACCTGTATGAGGGAATGTTATGTATTTATTAACTCTGAAATTTTGTAATAGGAGGGACTTTATTGCAAATATGATAGGTATTTAGCTTTATACAATGGGTATTCTACTTCAGTAAACTAAATATATATATGAAACAACTTTTTAAATCTTCTATTACCAATCTTACCTGCTCTTGTCATCAACATGTTATAAAATTGTATTCATTGTACAAAATATTTTATATAAAATATCTGCCTTGTTTATTCTTTATAAATTCCTGGTTCTAATTTACCCTCTCTGTCAGTGATCTGTTCTAGATAGGTTCTATAGAGCAAAGTGTTATTTACACATTACATGGATGGTTGTAAAAGAGAAAGATACAGAAATCAGGGACTTCTTTTATGAAAACCGTCCAGTGAAGTTCATTTCCTATCTCTCACATACAAAATCATGTCTTTTTTGTAAATGTTCTTTCTTCTGTTAACATTCTCAACTAGTTATAGTTTCCACCCTACCCCTAACTCAGGGAGCATTTGGCAATATCTGGAGGTATTTTGAGTTGTCCAATCTGCGGGTGGGGTTGGTACTAGTAGTGACGAAATTATCAAAATGTACAAAGGGCAGAACTTCTACATACAAAAAGGGTATTTGCCTAGAAATGTACTATGACTACCATGAGTTTAAAGACATTCTCTGCATCAAAGCAAGAAGGGAATTATTTTTCAGCAGATCAAAACTGAATTTTTCATTAAGTAAATTTTGATTATGCATAGCTATCTTATACTTATAAATTCACTGAAATATGATTTACCAAAAAAGAAGTAAACCAATTAGAGTCAATCCATATTAGGGCTTGTGTATATTATGAAAGGCTTCTCCACACTGAAGTGACACATTTATCACCTCATAAGTTTATACTGAAGTTCTTTTTTGTGAGAATATTTCAATTTTACTTAGAAATATCAGTTTAATATTTTATATAATAATTTATTAACTATGGACAACATGCTATATCTTACATCCTCTACTGTTTTCATTTTATGGCTGAACACTTTTACCTTTATATCAACCTCTCTCCATGCTCACAACCCACTCCCAACAACTTTCTATTTCATGATTTTTATTTTTTGGGGAGGCTCCTAAGAAGTTCTTAGAGAGTGTAGGGTGCACTCCAGGTAACATTCCAGCTGATGATTCAATATTCAATTGGCTGGTGCTGGAGCAATACCTGTTGTACTAATGGGCCTTTAGGTTTATACCTGGCAGTGCCTGGGTACCAAAATTCAAATAAGAGTTCAGCATATGTCTGGCATGCACACTCACCTCTAAGTTATCCTTGTGCCTGTACAATTTATATTTTTTAAATTCAACGCTCAAATGACAGCATGCAGTATTAGTCTGTACTTAGCACATAAACTGAAGATTCATCCATCCATGTTGTCACAAATGACAAATTTTCCCCTTTTTACCCCAGGATGCACATTCTACTGTGTATGATTTAGTATCATTTAAGAATAGGAAAGTAGAGATATTTTCTAAGAAGTAGATCATTAGATAATTTTGTATAATCACCTGAATTCAGTTGATAGTCTGCATATGTAATTTATGTGTCTTGTATATAGGAATAATTGTATTCCACATGGTCCATCACTTATATAAAATCCTTAAGGATGTTTTATTGGGTGACACACCCCTAATTAGATGTGGATCTTTGGTGTTTAAGCTACTTACATGTCTTTAAACCAGGGTTTATGCTAAAGATATCTTTCTGCTATATAAACACTGATAGAGGGTGTGGCAGTTACAAGAGTCAGTTTACTCTGAATTAATAACTCTTAGAATTTTATTTCTACTATGATTTCATTGCTACCTAATTTGGGTATAATTCCAGAATGGGACAATTAGAATTTACCAAGGGGAGATCACCCTGGTAAAGTTGGGACTACCATTTAAGAATCAGCTCTGCCAAGATCAAAGGAGGGATCATGCTAGTTTGTCTTCAGGCAAGTGAGCATGACCTTTTCATTAAACCAAGGGCAGAACACTCAAAATTATCCTGGAGCAGAGTAGAATGAAGAAGCACCTTGTGGGAGTTGGAGATTCCACTTCTTTGCATGAAGTTCATGGTGTGAAATTGTGATGTGATTCTTCCATGGATATATATCATTTAGATATATTTATTTATACCAGCTCCCTCTCTCCAGTGTTTGACATAAGGGATAAAGGGACTAGGTTCTAGCATTATCATTTGTTTGGACCCAAACCAGAGGTGTGGTACCACCTAGCATCTGCACCTAAAAACTGGTTTGTTAATCATTTTTTTTTTTTGGCTCATGCCCGGAGATGCTCAGGGTTACTCCTGGCTCTGCACTCAGGAATTACTCCTGGAAGTGCTTGGGGGACCATATGGGATGCCGGGGATTGAACCTGGGCTAGCACAGGCCGGCTGCGTGCAAGGCAAAACCCTACCCGCTGAGCTATTGCTCTGGCCCCTGGTTTGTTAATCTTTTATGGTGCAGTTCCACCCAGAAGAAAGGATATTGGGTCTCTGGCTTATGGTGGGCTTTTGGGTATATAAAGGGACTGACTTGGGAAAGAAGGATCCATCTTGGTTTAGATCTTGATCTGAGCACATGTTTGGAGGTCCAGCCATAAGTTAGACTAGGTTTGGGAATCCCTGACCTCGGATTGAATTAGCAGAGTTTGTTTAATTACTGGTGATAAGTAAAAACCTTTTGGAACTGTGCTGAACTCATGGACTTTGTCCGTCTGTTGATGACACTAAGGTGAAAGGGATCTCGTTCCCGGACATCACTGGGGACCCCAGTCATTACCCAACAGTGCTTGGCTACTTAATATAACAATAATCCTAGTAAGTGGGAGATGATATCTGTAATATTTGTTTGCATTTCCTGATGTTTGTGATGTTGATCATCATTTCATATACATTTTGTACATGTTCATATTTTAAGTAGAGAAATAATTCATTCAAGTTCCTCCTCCACTGATTTTTACTATTGAGTTAAATAAATTTCTTATATATTTTGAACAAAAAATTGTATATATGTATATATGTATCTATCTATCTATCTATCTATCTATCTATCTATCTATCTATCTATCTATCTATCTATCTATCTATCTATCTATCTATCTATCTATCTATCTATCTATCTATCTATCTATCTATCTATCTGTGAGAACCAGAGATATAATTCTGCAGTAAAGTACAGTACCATGTATGAGGCCTTGGGTTTATCTCTCACTGCAAAAGAGAAACTTTTATTTTTAAATTTTCTTTTTTTTTGGGGGTTACACCCAGTAATGCTCAGGGGTCACTTCTGGCTCTGCACTCAGGAATTAATCCTGGGAGTGTTTGAGGGACCACATGCCATACCAGCGATCTAATCTGGGTTGGGCGCAGTGCAAACGCCCTACCCACTGCACTGTTGCTCAGGCCCCTACGTTTATTTAATTTCACTTTTGATCCCATTATATATCTCCTCTGTATACTTTTTTTTTGCAGGGGATGGGGAGGCAATGCACCTGGCAGGGCTCAGGGCTTACCTGACTCCAGGCTCAGGGATCACTGCTGGCAGAGTTGAGGGACTAAATAGGTTTCTAGCAATCAAACCTCAGTTGACTGCATGCAAAGCAAACTCCCTACCTGCTATACTATCTTTTGACCCTTTTTCTATGTATTCTAGTTTACCTTGTTATTTGAACACTAAATAACACTCGAGGTGTTGCAGATGTGGCTGTAGTGCCCTGCTGCATCGGCAGTTGGCAGCAAACAGGAGACAGGCTTGTCTATACCCAGAGCTCTGTCCCGTGGGCCCTGGATGGTTCAGGGTCTGACATAGAAAAAGACTGGGCCCCCTGGAATGAACCCAGAGCTAAGGCAGAGCCTGGCAAGCTATTGTTGTGTATTCAATATACCAAAAACAGTAACAATAATGGACCTCATTCCCAACAAATGGAGATGTTATTGGCGCCCACTCAAGGAAATCAAGGACAATGGGAAGACAAGTGATATTTTTAATAGTAACTCCCTACCAAATATGATATTTGCAAACATTTCTCACATTCCCTATATCACCTTTTCATTTTTTATGCTTTCAAGCTTTGCTGAGTACAGGGTTTTTAGTATGAAATATCCCCCTTATTAATTTTTTCTTAAATACCAACTGAAAAATTATTACCAACACAAACATTGATGAATTTACTTATGGTTTTTCCCATAAGATATTTATTTGTTCACGTCTTTCAAGATTTTATTTCATTTGGGTTGATTTAAGTATATATATAATACATGGTGTCAAGTTTCAATATTTTGAATATGGCTATTAAATTTTACTACCATTTATTAAACAATCTTTTACCTGTTTGGTATTCTTTATTATCTTGTCAAATATTAGTTGAACTTAAAGACATTAGTTTAATTCTGGGCTCATTATTCATCTCTATTGATCTGTGTCGGTTTTTATACCAATGCCATGCTCCACTGATTAATGTAACTTGACAATGACATTTGAAACAAGGATACGCGATTCCTCTATCTTTGTTTTCATTTTCAAGATTTATTTAAATCTCCAGTATATTTTGTGATCCTATATATACTTTATTTTATTTTTTCTTAAAATTACCATTTGAGGGACTGGAGGAATAATACAGCAAGTTGGGGCATTTGCTTTGCATGCAGCTGACCTTGGTTCTATTCCCAGCATCCCATATAGTCCTCCGAGCATTGTCAGGAGTAATTCCAAGTGCAGAGCCAGGAGTAATCCCTAAGCATCACCAGGTGTGACCCAATAAAAGTCAAAACAAAAGTGTTATTTGAATTTTATAGAGATTGCATTGATTCTGTAGAATATTTTGGATAGCATGAACTTTTTAATACAATGAATTGTCCTAATCCATTAGAACAGAATATAATTCTGTTATATAATCTGTTATATAATCCATTAGAATCTTTTATATAATCCATTAGAACAGAATATAATTCCTTTAATTTGTGTTCTCTTTTCTTTCTTCAATAGCTTATAGTTTTCAATTTATAATTCTTTTTTTGGCTCTCAGTTAAATTTATTCCTAAATGTTTAAATCTTTTTTTGCTATCATTATAGCAGATATCACGGCAGAGCCTGGCAAGCTACCTGTGTTGTATTTGATATGCCAAATACCAGTAACAATTATAGGCCTCATTCCCATGACCTGATGGAATGGTTTGAGGCTCTTTGTGTTCCTGGAGCAAGCAGGTGCCCTTGGGCTCAACTTGCATGAGACAGGACAGATGGAGATGTTACTGGTGCCCGCTTGAAGAAATCGATGATGAACGGGAAGACAGTGACAGTGATCATTATAAATGAGATCATTTTAATTCATTTTTGGGATAGACCTTTGCTAGTATCATAGTAATTCTCTGCACTATCTCACTATCACTATCTTCCCGTTCATTATCTATTTGCTAGAACGGGCACCAGTAATATCTCCATATGTCCTGTCTCATGCTAGTAGAACCCAAAGGTATCCGCTTGCTCCAGGAACATAAAGAGCCTCAAACCATTATATTAGGTAATGGGAATGACCTAATATAAATGTTACTGGTATTTGGCATATTAAATACGACACAAGCAGCTTGCCAGACTTGCTGTGCAGGTGGAATACTCTTGTAGTCACCTCTAAATAAAGCATTTATTGATGACCGGGCTGTGATAGTCTGGTCTGCTGGGTGGAGTTGTGATGAGAGGAAAGTCCAGATGTGGAAAATGGCGGCCCCATGGAGTAGGGGGGTTATCTGGCTTGTTGTGAGGCTCTGCTGGGGTGGCAGGCCAGGGCTAGAACCTGCCATGCCTCCCAAGGGCCTCATGAGTGGCTGGGCACGGGAGAGCAAGTAGCAGCTCTGCCCCATATCTGAGAGTCTCTGGTTCAGCATACCTGGGCCGGATTGAAAAAAAAAACTGCTGCAGGGTGGGTGTTGATGATCCATGCTGTGATAGACTGGTCTGCTGGGTGGAGTTGTGATGAGAAAGAAGTCCGGATGTGGAAAACGTCGGCCCCCCATGGAGTTGGGGGTCGCCTGGCTTGTTTTGAGGCTCTGCTAGGGTGGCAGTCCAGGGCTACATTTTTCTAGTTTAACACTAAGAAAAATATTTGGAGCTTTTCTATGAGACTTAAATTTAATTTCTTTGATAAACAATAAAATATAGTCAGTGCCTTTCAAAAAAAGCAAAGATTGAAATACCAAAAAAGTCCTTAAATCTTTTTACAACTTATCAATATTATATGACTAACCTCCAATGAATTTTTTATTAATATTAATCAAAAGAAATTTAGAATAAGTTTATAGATTATATGAATTATACAGGGAAGTCACCATATGATATAAAACTTGAGGTATTGGAAGTGTTTTAAGCTTTTGTAAACTGAAAAGTTAGATTGGGAAATATGCAAATAGGCAGAGAAGTGGAGAGAAAGTTTAATGTGTGTAGGCACCTTATAGAACTGTAAATTATAATGCAGGAGAAATCCAAGAGAAGAACCTGGATCTTTCACCATGAATCATATTTTCTCAAAATATTTTCCTCAGAATACTTAGTTTGAGCTCTGGAAATGGTTGCAGTGCCAAATAAGTATTGAAACTATGGCATACCAGTTCTGTCAATTGGCAAAGTATGATGTATATTATCACAGTAGAGACATGTAGTAAAACATTGAATTCATTTTTTTCTTACTCAATTTTGCCCAGATATTATTGAACATCAAATTTGAATGTTGACATCTGTGTGACTAATATTCTATAAAATACATATTGAGAAACATTTAGTATTTTCTCAACTGTGAGCCGTTAAGTACTTTGTGCTAAGTTCAATATGTTATTGAGATTAAACTCACTTTTAAAATGTTATTGTGACAAACATGCCAGAAAACAAAAGTAGATATCAGTACAAAGATCTTGCAGATTCACTGCCAGAACAGGATTCTAGTAGATCATTTCAATTAAGTATAAATCACAAAGATATCTTTCTTAACACCTCTAATGACAAAATATATATTAAAATCTAGATCAGTATCTCTTGACTTTTTTCTAATCATGTCCCTCTTCCAACTTCCTGTGGACACCCCCTCCCTGGTTTGGCCAGCTGGGCTCCTAGTTTTATGACATGGCCTACTATTAATATTTTCACCTATGGTCCCATTGGGGTATTCAGGGGCCCCAATTGATAAATACTGATTTAATTTTGGAGATAATAAGTCTAAGTACCATTCTAGACTTTGTAACCTCTTTAGTAATAATGATTTTAAAATAAATTTTGTTTGTAAATATAAGGAAAATAGTTACTACTCATGTTTAATTGAGGTGTGCTTATAACTTTTAAAACCGCAAAATTTACACCTAAGTACTTTTATACAGATACAAACTTAAGAATAAGTTTTCATATATGGCCTTTATGCAGAGGCACACATTAATTTTCTAGTATAGCCGATATTGTCAAGAGAAAGTCTTTTTTTCTATATACTCTGTTGATATAAATGTTCAGTACAAGACTGATAACATATGAGTTAAAAAGAGAAAACTTTTATAAGACTAGTTAGCGCTAAGAGATAATACAGCAAGTAAAGTGCTTGCTTTGCACAAAGCTGAGTCAGATTCTATCCCTGTTTTCACATATGTTACCCCAAACTCATCAGTAATGATCCCTGAGCACTGCTAGATGTGGTATAAAAAACCCCAAAATTTGTAAGTCAAATGTCTAAATCATTCTTTCAGTTTTTTATTTTTTGCTTTTTGGGTCACACCTGGTGGTGCTCAGGGATTACTCCTGGCTCTGCACTCAGGAATTACTCCTGACGGTGCTCTGGGACCATATGGGATGCCAGGGATCAAACTCAGGTCGACTGCATGCAAGGCAAATGTCCTACTGCTTTGCTATCGCTGTGGCCCTCCAAACCATTTTTTAAACCAGTAATATCACTAGACAAATAAGTGACACTTTGGGATAAGCACTCATTATCTTCCACTTTAGTGTCAGTGTTCAACTGTAGGAGTAATTCCTCAGTAGTAACTTCCTTACAGTGTACAAAATAATATTGTTTTACTTTCTTAGTACTAGCTTTTTCATTTGAACTTTGAGAGAAATTGTAATTATTTGATACATGTAGTTAAACCAATGTCTTAAATTTTATTCTATGGAAGATCATCCTGAAAACTTTGTAAAGATTGAACTTGAGTGCTGTCTTTAATACATACAGTTACTAATGGGTGGTATTGAAAGATCTTGCATTCTTTTTCCTTTTCTTGCTTTAATTGAATCACCACGTGAGACACAGCTGTAGAGTTGTTCATGATTAGGCTCCAGTCATACAATATTCCAACACCTAGCCCTTCTCCAGTGTTCATTTTCCATCACAAATGTCTCTAGTTCACTCCTCATCCCAAGCCTGTCTCTATGGAGATGCTTTACGTTTATCCCTTCCTTCCTCTCATTTTCCCTCATTCTAGACACTGATTTGCATTACTGTTACTGAAAGGTTACCCTGCATGTAACTGGACTCCTTTCAGCACTTGGTTCTTGTGCAGAGTGATCATTTCCAATTATCATTGTCATAGTGGAAGTGGCCCCCCTCTGTCCTAAATGCACTGCTCTATAAACTTGTGGTAAGCTCCCCACCATGGACCAGTTCTTCTGTCCTTCATTTCTGCTATCTTTGTATTGTTCTCATCACTTGATCACTTGATCACTTGAATCCCGTTATTCATCGATTTGCTCGAGCGGGAACCAGTAACATTTCCATTGGACCCTATCATGTGCCAATGTAGCCCAATGGCATCTAGTTGATTCAGGAATATGAAGAGCCTCAAACCGTTCCTTCATGGTCTTGACAAGGAAGTCTGACCATCTTGTAGGTGGGCGACCACGTGATATTTTGACATCCCATGGGATCCAGTCGGTTAAGGCTGTAGTCCAGCGGTTGTCTCCAAATTGCATTACATGTCCAGTCTATCTGATTTTCGATGCCTTGGCAAAGGAGACAGCATCCCTGATTCTGAAATAGCAACGGAGGTCAAAACTCCGGATTTCTTCTCTCACTTGAGTGAGGCGTGATATTCCAAGCATAACTCTTTCGATTCCTCTCTGGGAGACCCGAATAGCATTCTCATCCTGCTTTCGTAGGGTCTCTGAGGCATATGTTAATGCAGGGAGAATGGTGGAGTCAAAGAGATGTGCCCGAAGCCGGGAGGCTCTTTGTCCTTTTAACTATTTCTTTAATGCCATTCCATGCCACTCTCTTCCTCCTGCACAGCTCAGGTTTTAGGTCATTCATCATGTTGACTTCTCGATCTAGGTACACATAACTGCAGCATTCAGAGATGTTTGTTCCATTGCGTGTGAATGAGGCCTCTGGAACTAGTTCATTTTTCATAAACATAGTTTTCTTTAGATTCAGCTGTAGACCTATCTTTCCACATTCTTGGTCGAAGTCAGCCAGCATTTGTGCCGCTTGGCTAATGTTTGGTGTTATTAGAATGGTGTCATCAGCGAAGCGGGAGGTAGTGTAGTTGCTGACCATCTATCTTCACTCCCATTTCTTCCCATTCTAATTGTTGCATGATGTTCTTGAGGGTGGCACTGAAGAGTTTTGGTGAAATGGTATCACCCTGTCGAACCCCTCTTTTGACATCAATGTTTTACTACAAGTTTGTAGTGCTTACTATGAACCAATCATAGTATGAGAACAACTGGTATTGTTCTCATACTATGATTTTTTGTTATATCTCTCAAATGAGTGCAATCATTCTATTTCTGTCTCTCTCAGCTCATTTCACTTAACATGATACTCTCCATTTCCTCCCAAGTATAAGCTAATTTCATGTCTTTATTTTTCCTAAGGGTTGCATAGTATTCCATTGTGTAGGTGTTCTATAGATTCTCTATCCACTCATCTGTTTTTGGGCACTTGGGTTGTTTCCAGATTTTGACAATTGTGGTTAGTGCTGCAATTAACATAGGAGTATAGATGGACTTTCTTCATTGTGTTTTAGGCTCACCAGGGTATAATCACAGGAACCGTGTTGCTAAGTCATATACTAAATTTCTTGTTCTCTAAGGAATGTACATACTATTATTCAAAAAGGTTGGACCAGTTGACATGGGGAGTCCTTTTCTCCCTGCATTGGTACCAGCATTTGTTCCCATTCCCATTGTGTGCCAGTCTCTGTGACATGAATGATATCTCATTGTTTTGATTTGCATTTCCCTAATGATTAATGATATATAGAATGTTTACATGTGTCTTTTGACCATTTGTATTTCTTCTTTGAGGTCATTTCTGTTTACCTCTTCTCCCCATTTTTTCATGGGGCTTGAATTTTTTCTGTAAAGTTCAGCCTGTGCCTTATATATCTTTTGATGTTAACCCCCTCTCAGATGGGTGTTGTGCAAGTATTTTTTCTCATTCTGTGGACTATCTTTATATCCTGGTCACTGTTTCCTTTGCAGTTCTGAAGCTTCTTAGTTTAATATAGTCATTTTTTTTTTTGGTTCCACTCGGTTGGTCAATGGTGTTTCATCATTGAAGATGCCTTTTGCTTCAATGTCATGGAATATATACTTTATGGATTCAGGTCTGATATAAAAATCTTTAATCTAGTTTGATTTTACTTTAGTGCATGGCATTAGAAATAGGCCTGAGTCAATTATTTTGCATGTGGTTGTCTAGTTTTCCCAGCACCACTTGTTGAAGATACTTTCCTTAGTCCACTTCTTATTTTTTGCTTCCTAATTGAAGATTAACTGATCATACACCTGAGGGTCGTATCAGAATATTCAACTCTATTCCATTGATCTTAAGGTCTATGTTTCAAACCCATGTGGTTTTAATTACTACTGCTTTGTTGTAGAATTTGAAGATAGGGAAAATAATGCCTCCCATCCTCTTCTTCCCAAGGATTAATTTAGCAATTTGGGGTTGGGTTAGGGGGGAAGGCATTGCTCCATATGAATTTCCTTTGTGTTTTAACTATTTTTTTGAAAAGCGACATGAGTATACTTATAGGGACTGCCTTCAACCTGTACAATGCTTTGTGGGAGTGTTTCTATATTATTTTTTGGGGGGTCACACCTGGCAATGCTCAGGGTTTACTCCTGGCTCTTTGCTCAGAAATCACTCCTGGTGGTGCTCGAGGAACCATATGGGTTACCGGGGATTGAACCCGGGTCAGCCACGTGCAAGGCAAACACCCCATCTGCTGTGCCATTGCCCCGACCCCGTGTTTCCATATTAATGATATTAATTCCCCAATTCATGTACAATGACTGTTTTTTTTGTGCTCTTTTTCTATTGAAGTAGGATTTTGTAGTTTTTTCTTTTTAAAGGTTTTCACCTCTTTTTTTATTTTTTATTTTTTTTTTTTTTTTTCACACATGCTCAGAGGTTTCTCCTGGCTCTGCACTCAGGAATCACTCCTGGCGGTGCTCGGGGACCATATGGGATGCCGGGCCGAAACCGGGCGCCACCCGCATGCAAGGCCAACGCCTGCCCGCTGGGCTATCGCCGCCCTGGTTTTCACCTCTTTAGATAAGTTAGTTATGAGGTCTTTGAGTGAAAACTCTGCAATAGTCAAAAAATTTTTTATACAAGCACCTTAGATGCATAACTTTAAAACATCCTCAATTTAGATTTGTTCATTTTAGATGCATAACAAGGATGTATAATGGACAGTTTCTGAATGTCTTATTATAGTGAAGCCATTTTTTTTCTTCTAGGAAGGACAATTTAGGGAATTATTTGTAAAGAGTACACACGTTTATCAAGACCCTTCTCCAGAAACACATGTGGGCTATGAGCAATGTATTTCCTGGCATCTGACATGAGCTAAACATATGGGAAAGGCAAGGTTGGAAGGAAACTGAGTTGGTTGTATTCTTCCATATTTTGTTGCAATGCCAAGGCTGGAGTCTATCAGACATCACTACCATCCTCATAAAGCAGACGTTTTGTAGGCTCTCATATATCTGGGAATGGAGAGATAGGGAACACTGCTGTGAGATCACTTCTCTCTCTCTCTCTCTCTCTCTCTCTCTCTCTCTCGGCTCTGCACTCAGAGGACACTCTTAGTGGAATCAGGGGCTCAGTTAGTACTGAGCCAACATCGGTTGGCTGTGTGAAAGGCAAATAATGCACTCTTATCTCTGGCCTGATATTTCTGATCCTTCCCTGAAAATGGCTGGAGGTGATCTGAGATCAGCTCTTTCTCCAGAAACGCTTATTATGGAGGAATAAATTTTTCTTCTCAAATTCCAGTTGGAATTTTTAAGTGAAAATTATAAATCTAGTTTTCTTATTGTTGCATTAGCAAATTATCAAAACTGACTTAAGTAGTATTGTCTTGCGGCAATAGAGATCAAAGTTCTAAAATCAAGATGTTTGTTGGTTAGGGCTATGTTCCTTGAGGTTACTAGAAGAGTGTTTGCTTTTTCATTTAGCCGCCTTGTCCTTTGGCCTGTGCAGCTCTATCCTGAAGGCCAACCAAGCATCTTCATATCTCTCCCTTCCTCATCACCTCTGCTTTCATCACAGCCTCTTACCAAGCCCACTTCCCTTCCTCTCAAAAGGATCTGGTGATTACATTGGTTCCACTAAAATAACAGAAGATCTCCTTAATAGTATCTGCAAAGATTCTTTTGCTCTATCTGGTCAGCTGAGTGTAAGGCAAGCACCTTACCTACTGTAATATTTCTCAGGACCCTCATCAACTGTAAACTGTATTCTCCTCATGGGGGTATAGTGTGTTAATGAGAAAACACAGATTAAAGAACACAGGTTAAGTAATGGTTGCTGTTTATATAAACAAAGCACTTTATAATAGTTCTTTGAAAGCACTATTAAGTCAGAGGTGGAAAGCAACATTTTGAACCCGTTGCCTAAATAAATTGAGCAAGGTCACTTTGCACTCTGTTTCCTCATGACTGTTAACCAGCCTGTGAGAACTAGTAGCAATGACTCCAGTTTCTTGTTAAACCACACTTATGAAAGAGTGACACAACTACCCCATAGTGTAAACCACTAAGTTATAGGAGTATAAGGGGGTGTTTTACATCAATCCAAACATCTTCAGAATTTCTACCCTGGACTCCTGTGATTTCTTCTGATTTGATAATAACAATAATATAATTTGAAGCTTAGTAAATAGCAGATGTATGACAACTATTATTAGGGATAATAGGGCAACCAAAAAACAAAGCACTTTATGGACATTGCAAATAATTTTGTTAGTTTTGTCAAAGGAATAATTATGAAAAAAAAGTCATCTAGAAAAGCAGACAAGCTGAAAACCATCTTTTATTTATTTGAAAACATTCCATTCCAAGACAATATGTTTCCTGAATATGTTTCCTGTTAAAGCTTCTAAGGTTTGTTGGGCATTTTATCTAAGGACACTCATGGATAACTTATCAGTCTTTTCTCTGAACCATTGCAACTCTTGACTGCATCTTTACATGAACAGTTTATATTGCACCTAAAACATTTGTGGCAGCATATGTGAAAATGTATGTGACAAGAGCAGAAACAAAAGACGAATAACATTGAGTTAAGGGCACAAATAACTTTGCTTGAGATGACGAAGATAAACCTAACTTGGTGCTTCCTGGCAATACAAAAGAAGTATGTGAAATATAGCATTTTTTCCCCAGAAGAGCCATTTTCCCTCGTAAGTCTAAACTTTGCCTCAGCTCTCAATCTCCTAGAACTTCCATAAATTGGGCTCAAAGACAAACGAATTGGCCTTAATAAAAATAGTTACAAAATTTGGCCAATTTTATAACAATAATGATATGATGGTGGTGGTAGTGATGCTTTGGACAGATACCTTGTTTCCCTATTATGTAGCCTCCATGAGAAAGGGACTTGTGGTCTCTGGCTCTTTAATTGTCCTCATGGTACAAAGTCCTTGTGGTAGCATTCACAGTTCACATTTTTCAAATACATGAAGCAACTCTATTAGCTCACGAGGAACTCGTCATCTCACCCCCTTCTTTGCTCTCCAGCAGTTGGGTGGTAGTGACAATAGAAAAAAGTCTAGTCCTGCCCATTCCTCCACTATCTTGTAGAACAGTGCCTGGCTAGCTTTTAAGTTGAAATACAGATTGAAATCTAATACTTCATAGTTCTTGACAAGAGAATAAAATTGTCCATTGTCTGCTAATTGCAGTGATTCAATCAATATTCAGAACTTGCTAGAATTAGCTCATGCAGATTTGCTGTATTTGGTTAAGAAACAGAAATTTTACTGTTTTTATTTAAGTAGAGAAGTTGAAATGGATAGGAGAGTGAATAGGGTGCTTGGCTTTCATGGGGCTGACCCTGGTTCAATCCCTAGCACTGCTTACCATACCATGAGCAGTATGAGATGTGATCTCACTCACCAAAAAAAAAGTGGAAATTACTTCATTTTGATTAGTGCTTAGAGCTATAAATTCTGTTTTCAGGATATCACAGCAGTGTTTGTGGTGCCATGTACGTTCTGGGAACTGAACTGGGATCAGCTATGTGCAAGGCTACTACCTTATTCCCTGCACTATTTTTTCCCTCTTTTTTTTCCCTTTGCACTGTTGGAAATCATTGCAGCAGTTGCAAATGATTAACAGTGCAAATCATTAACAGTGGTCAGAATTCATTTTAACTTAATTATGAAGAGACTTTAATTTCAGTTCTAAATCTAACATCCTACATCCGTTGTTTTAAGTTAATTTTGTCAAAGGAATAATTATGAAAAACTCAACTTCCTTGAAAAAAAATCAAGCCATCAAGTTCCTCTATCATTTCCTGAGTTGGTAGATAATTCTCAGATGATGTCAGCTCTTCACCGTAACCTCATTATAAAGCGTCTTAGATGGTAAAGTTTTGTGGACCTATTGTGGTAATGATGAAAATTAAATGTGAGGATTTGAATTTGGGCTACCAGAAACAGATAAAAGATTTAACAATGTTAGAATTAATAGACTTTGGCAGACTTTTAAAAGAAAACTTTAAGTAATCTAACACAGCTTTAAAATTTCCATTATAGGGGCCGGAGTGATAGCCCAGCAGGTAGGGTATTTGCATTGCACGTGGCCAGCCCATGCCAGCCCAGGTTCGATCCCCGGCATCCCATATGGTCCCCGAGTTCCACCAGGAGTAATTCCTGAGTGCAGAGCCAGGAGAAACCCCTGAGCATTGCCGAGTGTGACCCAAAAAGCAAAATAATAATAATAATAATAATAATAATAATAATAAAATAAACTTAAAAAATTTCCACTAAAAGTCAAACAATAGATTACTGAAAATATGGAACTTCCATCAAAACAATGATCTTAATAATATGATCTCAGTAATACAAGGTGATGTGATTAGGTAAGATTATAAAGAGATTCAAAAAGGGAAGGAAAAATAACAATAGTAGAGCCCTTTAAAAATATTCTACGTGTATTGTTCATAGAGAAGGAATTTGATAGCAGGAAAATTGATTAGGAATATACTGTGTTATAGAAGCAAGAAAGTATTAAGGATAATTTGAATGGACACATAAAACTGGTAATAAATTCAGATGTTTGAGACATAAGACTATTCTAATCAAAGGACTATGAGTTAGCTATTCTGTCTATATGTACAAAATAAAAGGAATGACATATGATTTTCCTAACAAGAAATGGATTTTATGTGTATGTTAAAAAACCTATGTTCAACAACTAAAGATGCATGAAGAGGGGGAAGAAAGTCTGAGAAGCTAGTTAATGGAAATGTAAAGCTGAAGAAAAGCACAGGTGCAAGATTATGCTTGCCTATTTTCAATCAAGTTGGAGATAAAATCATTGCGGGTGAGTTGAGGACACAGTAGGGGTGGAGCTGAGTAGAGATCAGAAAGACGGTTAGGCTGAGACAGAAGTCTGTCTAATACAAAAAGTCCAGAGGTAAGTAGATAAGGGATTGTTTGATGGCTTCAAGTCATGAGATGTGAGTCATTCTAATTTTTGCTTCATCATCTTGACTTTATTACTTGCCTTCAAGGATCCAGATGCTAGATTTCTATCCATCACATTCACATATAATGGCTAGTAATAGGTAAAGCAGAAAGATAAAACTTAAGACCCCCATAAGTCTTTTTAGCAGTTATTCTGGGGGGAAATATCATACAAAATGTTTCATTGACATATTTTGTTAAATACTGGCTAGCACAATCTAATCATAAAGAAGGGCGAAATTTTAATTTTTTTTCAATTCTCAATATGTTCAGAGAAAATATAAGGTTCTTTTACTAAAAAAAGAATATATTAGCATAGGTCATTGTTTCTTTCATAAAATAAACATAGTAGGTTATTATAAACCCAGTTATTTGTTACTTTGTATAGCAAGTTAAATTATCAGGTGTTTCTGGCCAGGGGCGATGGGTGGCAATAACCAATAAGAAAGGAAACCGCTCTAGAAAATAAGAAACACATTCCTGAAATTCTCATACTGAGGTAATGAACTCGCAAATGAAAAAAAAAAAACAAAACAAAAACAAAAATGTGTGCTTTGAAGAGAATAATGAGGGTAAAGGGCTAGTTGAACAAAATACTGGGGAATTAGGAAAGTGAGATGGTCATTTAAGAGAGTAAGTTTCAAGATGATGGAAATCAGTAATGACAATCAAAGTCTAAGGGGTAGCTGTATTTTGCTGGAATGGCAAGACTGCTTGGTCACTTGAGGAGCCCTGGGTACAGTAAATTAGAAAGGTGCTAGAAAATCTGTCAGGTCAGTTTGCCTCCACCTCAGGTACTCTCCCTGGGGGTGTGGCTGGCCAGCCGGATGCAATGGGAAGTGGTAGAGCCCTGGGCCTCTGGCAGAAGGCGAAACCACAGCCCCCAGAAGTCCCAGCAAAAGCAGAAGTAAACGGACATTTTGAACTTTCACACCAGTTTGCCTCCACCTCAGGTACTCTCCCGGGGCGTGGTTGGCTGGCCACATATAATACAAAGAGAAGGAAATTCAACACCAAGGGAAGGTAATATCCTCTAGAGAAAGAAACAATACCCCAGAGGAATCCATCCGGGGAAGCAACACAGATCCCAAGTTTGAAGACCAGATGAAGATACCAACCCTGAAGATTCGAAAAGGAATGTAGACGTGCATAATCTCTCTCACAAAGAATTCAGAGAAGAAATGGTGAGGAGGTATAACAAGCTCAATGAAAAAATGGAACAGATGCCCAATAAAATACAGGAGAACATAAATGAAGCATGGAAAGAGCAGTCAATAAATTACAGGAGGAAAGGAGAGCAGAAATGAGAACAATGCAAATAGAAATATCACTAAAAAACTCAGTAGATGAAATGAAAAAACACAATAGGGGCTCTCAACAGCAGGATGACAGCAGCAGAAGAGAGAATCAGTGATACTGAAGATGAGCTGTAAAAAGCATTCAGGCAAATACAAGATGGAAAAAGACCGGAAAATGGATCAGTGGTGGAACAGAGAACATTGGGATGAATCTAGGAGGAACAACATAAGAATCATCGGAGTCCCAGAGGGACAGGAAAGCAACCACAAGGAAATTAAAAGTTAAAAATATCCTCGCTGAAAAATTCCCAGAGTTAAAGGATGAAGGTTTCCAGATCCAAGAAGCCCGAAGGGTACCAGCAAGAAGAGACCCCAATAGAAAGAATCCAAGACATATCCTAGTCAAAGTAAAGGATGCCATAGACAGAGACACAATTCCTCAAACAGCAAGATCAAGGAAGGAAATTGTATACAAAGCAGCAACCATTCGACTTTCAGCAGACCTATAAGAAGAGACCCTCCAAGCCCAAAGGCAGTGGTGGGATATAGTGAAAAAACTCAATGAAATGAATGCCTCAGCAAGAATTCTTTATCCGGCTAAACTATCATTCAGATTTAAAGGACAGATATACAGCTTCTTGGACAAACAGCTTGGGAACCCCGTAAACTCAAAACCAACCTTAAAAGAACTGAAAGAGAAAGCTATTCTAAGACGAGACAAACTTAAAAGAACAACAAACCTATACAGAAAGATGGCACAAAATCCGAAGACAATAATCTCTCAATGTCAGTGGTCTAAATGCACCAGGTAAGAGACACAGAATGGCAAAATGGATCAAAAATTGAATCCGACATTCTGCTGCCTTCAAGAAACACCTGAACAATTGGAGCTAAGACAGGCTCAAAGTAAAAGGCTGGAAAATAATCCTTCACTCAAACAACCCCTCCAAAAAGGTCGGGATGGCCATTCTGGTATCCGACAACATAGACTTCAGGTTGAAGGTCAGAACGAACAGTGAAGGTCACTTCTTAATAATCAAGGGATACATATATCCGGAAGAAATTACACTAATAAACATATATGCATCCAACGAGGGCCAGCAAAATACCAAAGACAACTACTAATAGACTTCAAAGAAGGCATTGACAGCAACACAATTATAGTTGGAGACGTCAACACTGCTCTATCAACCCTGGATAGATCAACAAGACTGAAACTTACCAAGAAAATACTGGCCCTAAAAGAAGAGATGGAAGAAAGAGGGCTAATAGGTATATACAGGGCACTTCATCCCCCAAAAGCTGAATACACTTTCTTCTCCAGCACATGTGGAACACACTCCAAGATAGACCACATGCTGAACCATAAATCATACTTCCATAAAATCAAGAAGATAGAAATTGTGTCGACTATTTTTTCAGACCACGATGCACTGAAAATAGAAGTTAATTGTACACAAAAACAGAGAATACAAAAAAAAGTAAGAGATGCAGTATCAAGTAAATTTTCCCCAAAAACGGAAGGAAATATACAGAGGAATGAGGACTCTGGAGAAGGACATGCAGAGGATGAGTGTGTGGGAACTGGCAAGGAGGAACATTAGTCCATGAGACGGCTGGGTCTTTCATCCTGATGCTGAACCAAAGAGAACAAGGATGATATTGCTGAGGCAAAGGCACAGAGAGATGCAGAATGTTTTATAGTTATTTAATGGCCAAACCTTTTTAAATAAAAGTGGAAATAAGGTAGTCCGCAAACACTGCAGCAAACAATTAGAAGGATATTGATTAGTTCTGTGAGTCACTATCACGCTTGGGTTATTTTGGAGGCTGCATGAAAGGGGACACAGGCCATTCATGATGACAGAAGTCATTTGAATGGAAGCAGAGATCTGAAATATGATCGTCTAGTGTAAAATAATATGTGATTCTTAAGATTCAATGTTATCTAAGTGTACAGTCATAAATCAGATGCTAACCCCTTACATTTTCAATAGATCACTTTTCTCAGTGTAAACTTATGCAACAATAACACAATTAATCTTTTTTTTTCAAAAACTTAGAGTATTAAAGTACTGGTAGAGGCTGAAGAGAGAAGACAATAGATAAGAGACTTGCAATATGTGTGGCCACCCTTACAATACTAGTTGTGTACCCTTTCCCCCCCAAATTACAGAATTATTGGTTTAATAAATTCTTAAATAGTATAGAGCACCATCAGCTATACTTTCACTTTCTTTCCATGAACAATAAAGAATCTACATTAAAACATAATACTCAAACTTGCTGATTTTATTACCGTATGTAATATTGCATACAATTTTTTATGAGTATATATTCTAAACAAAACTATGGTATTTGGAAGTAGTAACATTTTAAAGAAAATCCAAGAAAACATTTAAAACCAAAGTTCGGTAATACTGAGAACACTAATGAGTAAAGGCATCATCATATGTTAAGAACACTGAATAACCACAGGTCTGGTTAGGAACAACATGTGATAAAGCGCGCTCCAGTTAGACACACCCAAACAGACACATCCTAATACTTAGAATTGCACATATCTAAAACTCCAGCCATGCACAAAGTATTCTTTCTTTGGCACTTAGCAATACAGACAAAGATTGATTTGGTTTTATATGATTTTATTACTATATAAATTTTATGTAGATAAAATACAATATTTAACTTTTTAGTTTTATAAGTGTATAACTGATTGTCACCGTAAACACATTTAAAAGCTTAAACATTTCAACTGATAATAATAGTAATAAAATGGTCCATATAAAGATTTTTCAATGAAAGGCTTTTACTGTTTAAAAGCATCATTCGGGGCCAGAGCGATAGCCCAGCGGGTAGGGGCGTTTGCCTTGCACGCGGCTGGCCTGTGCCGGCCAGGGTTCGATCCCGGCACCCCATATGGTCCCCCGAGCACCGCCAGGAGTAATTTCTGAGTGCAGAGCCAGGAGTAACCCCTGAGCATCGCGGGCGTGACCCAAAAAAGAAAAAAAAAGCATCATTCATTTAGACCATGGTATAAATCTATATAGTGATACCTCATGTTAAAACAAATTATGAAATGTTTTAGACAAATTAAATTCACTTTTTAAATACATGATTCTATAAATTTAAAATTTGGACTGCACTTAAAAACATCATGGCATCCTAAATTAAGATGCACTTGTAATAATATAACATGCAAACTATATTTATGCAGTTCAGATGCCCCCTGTATAACTGACATAAAAAAAGGCAAATGGCAGTACTTTCAAATCACTTGAGAACAATAATGTTAGTAGCATGGTATTTGTCTTAGTGGTTCAAACTTGTTTGTTTGTTTGTTTCTAGAGGTACCCTGGGCTTATCACAGGTGCTGTGCATCATATGGGGTACTAGCATCCCTACCTGCTACACTCTTCAACCCAATAAAGATAATTTTTTATCATAGAGGTTAACATTTTAAGAGAACTTTTTTTTTCTTCATAACAACTTAAAAGTAACTAAATTCATTTTTTGGCATCTTAAAATATTTTACAAATAACTTGTTAATTATATATTATACAATGCACCATTCATTTCACTCATAATACTTTGCACCAAACATTACTATATTCAATCTTAACACTCCTCAAATATGAGAAAAACAAATAGCTTCCACTGTATTAAGTGAAGTTTATAAATTAACATACAATTCTTAGGGAATTGTAACTCTCAACAGGGATTTATAGACACTTGATTTATACACATTGAAATGAGTACTTAAGAGCTAGAAATAAAAGTTTCATTTCACTGCAAGATTATAAACACTGTTGCATTTATAAAATATTCACATTGCAACATTCAATTATAGTGGTGTATCCTTTTCTTCTGGAAATTTTAGTGCTGTTACCAAGAACTAATTTCAAAAGGCAGTTTACTTGCAGGTATTTTCCTTATAAGGCACACAGAAAAATTTAGTCTAGAAGCAACTAGATTGTGTAATAAATAATTAAATCAGTCTTTATCCTTTACCTGAAGTAGGGTGAGTAGTGCAGTTACAACATGTTTATATTAATAAAAATTATTAAAATACAAATAATATTGGTGCACAAAATATTAATTTTAAAAAGAAAAAGCGTATTTTATATAAAATGTACATCCTACAGTGCAACGTTAGAAAAAAGTGAGGCACTTATATTAACAATAAAGGAGAAAAAGCATTAACATTTTAAAGAAGCACCAAACTTTACAATCTGAAATAAAAGATCAAAATACAAGAAAATAATAACTATGATATACTAAAAATCCAGAAGTTCAAAACTTGGAAATATTGAGGTTTTGAGTTAAAATTGAAGAATATTTTCAGAGTAATATCAAACATGTATCTTGTTCATCTGTGGCAACTTCCTATTTTCATGATGACTGTATATAGGATTAATATTTTCTAGATTGGCTTGGAATAACACGCGAACATCCAAAACTGATAGGTTCTGAGCAAAATAAGGTGAACAATTCCTAGAGGAATCCACTGGCTGTCAAATCAGGGAAAGGTCTGGTATCTGCGGGGTGATGGAGTGGCTGCATCTGTGAACTGTTCACGCTACTTAATTCAGCTGGGTAAGTTTCACTCAAAAACACCTTCATTCTGAAGCTAAAACAAAAACAGCAATACAACTTTATTAAACCTTTCAATTAAATAAAACATTTTTAAAACCATCATAAACCATCATCTTGAATATATCTACATTTAAAATATTTTATGTTCTCTACTTGCTGCTAATAAATAATACAACAGACATCAGAATCGAATCATGTACCAGATTTCACCATTGTTGTTAAAGCTATGAAATATGAGGGTTTCAGGGAGGGCACTGAGTAACTGTTTTTCCTGAAAAGGTGGCAGTAAGACAAAAGAAAAAAATGAGAACCTATAGTAAATGGTAGGTTGTAAGTAAATTACTTTTATTTTTTTCAGTCCCAACACACAAAAAAGTCAAAAGTTGTATGAACACACTGCCTGAAACATTTCAGTTCAATAGCAGTTCATAGTGAGCTTACATACTTTTAAATCCAGGCCCACATAATTCTTACTCAGTACAGAATGGTGCTGGGAGGTAAAAACACTGAGTTAACAAGTTTAGCAAACAAATTCCATTTTCTTTATGATATTTTATTATACCACTGTGAGATATACAATTACAAAGATGTTCATGTTTGGGTTTCGGTCATACAGTGTTTGGCACACATCCCTCACCAGTGCCCATTTCCCACCACCACTTCCCTCCCTCCTCCGCTAGCCTGCCTCCAGGTTCTTTACTCTCTTTTCTCTCTCTCTCTCCTTCTCTCGTCCCTCTCTTACACATTGTAGATTGCAATACATACATTTAGAAGTTTTCATGTGTATTCTTTTTGTCTATACTCAGTAGTCAATTTTAGGCTGGTATTATCATTTTCAGTGATTATTAGCACACTGTTCCCTTCTCTGTCTTACCTAACCTCTGACTCCACACACACGCGGTACATTCCACTTATTGACAAGACCTCTTGATTCATGTTTTGCCTGACCTTGGATATTGGTATCATATATATCTATATATCTATATCTACATATAGATATAGATAGATGTATTTTATATCACGAAAACAAATGTGGTCATTCTATATCTTTTTCCTTCTGGCTAATTTCACTCATGATCTTCTCCAAAAGGCATAGAAATCCCAATTTAAAAGCTTATTAATGGGCATTTGTCTTCAAAGTGTTGAAACTCTAGCATGGAAAAAATAAAAACATTACAAAATATTATTGAAATCAAGAGTAGGCTCTTGGAAGATATACTGAGCTTCATACCTATTTAAAATGATCACAAAAGACTACGTTATCAGCCAACGAATTAAACAACCAAAAAACTGTACCAAAGTCCTTCTACCACCTAAAATAAACTCTATACAGCTTCACTATCGAATTTTACTGAACACAGTAATTGCCTATTCACACTGTAATTATTCTAATTACCTAGACTCTGACATTTTTCTCAAAGACTAAATCAGAGCATGCAATTCCTAGACACATTTTTAAAAGGCCAAAGGTACCCTGATTCCCAAACCAGTCAGGAATCACTACGCAGGGAGAGTACTACAGGGGTAGTGTTCTTGCCTTAAACCTAGTTTCAAAGCCTGACACCAAGTACAGTCCCTTATGACAGAGGTGGGTATGGCCTCAATACAAAACATCAATACATTAACTATATTATGACAAAGATTTTACATATATATTTTTACATATATAAAGTATACATATTCATATAAGTATATATATATACTTTTACATATATAAAAGAGAGAAAAGAGAGAAAACAGATAAAGTATATATTTTATATATAAAATGTATATATATTTTATGTATATATATATATTTATATATATACTTTAAAGTAACTTAGATGATATATATATCATATGATATATATATCATTCTTAATGATATATATCATTCTTTTGATCATATATATATCAAAAGAAAAAACTTAGATATATATCATCTAAGTTACTTTCTCTCTCTATATATATATATATATATATATATATAATCTAAGTTGCTTTTTTCTTTCTATATATATATATCATCTAAGTTACTTTTTTTTTTTATCAAGAATGCCAGCAATGGATAGTTCAAGTGGCACACACCCAGCATACTTAAAAGCTAAGTTCTGGCTGATCATTGCCAAAGTTGCTTCATGCACTCTGTGGCGGCCACTATATCAAGAACGTTAGGGAAAATCTAAGACAATGGTTCTCAAACTTAATTGGCCAACTGCTCCCTGACCTAATCTGTCTTAAGTTAACAAACATGTGAGTGTGCTTTCAAAGGCTACTCTGCTGCTTCTCACGATTCTTCCAGTACCCCTCCATTGTGGGACGTAGCATCCACTTTGGTAAATACTCATATAGATAGTGGTGTTCAAAAAGAAAATTTTTAAAATTCTGCTATATATATATATATATAAGCGGAGCTGTGTGGATATTCTGGTTGGCACATGTTCTTGTTTGCGGACAACTCAAAGGTACAGACTGGCTACAGGTCCAGTTCACAAACATGCCGTTAACTTGCAAATGCTTCATTTTCTGACATAACTGAATTAAGGTTTGGGGCATATGTATATATATATATGCCCCAAACCTTAATTCACATATATTATTTGTTTTCTTTGTTTTTTTTTTTTGCTTTTTTTGGGTCACACCCGGCAATGCTCAGGAATCACTCCTGGTGGTGCTCAGGGGATCATGTGGGATGCTGGGGATTGAACCCATACCGGCATGGGCCGGCCATGTGCCAAGGCAAATGCCCTACCCGCTGGGCTATCGCCTCCGACCCCTGTCATATTTTATTTGAAGTCCTAATTGTCAGGAGATCCACTAAAGGGGTCTTTATTCTTTTAGTCAAACACTTACCTTATTTAAGAATGCCTGTGGGCCTGGCACTGTTGGGTTGTACTGCAGCTGAGACGAGCTGTGTGGATGTTCTGCTTGGCACTGATACATGGACAGAGCTCCAGCATAGCATGCCTGAGGAGTCGCCATGGCTGGCTGCAGATTTAGTTCTTGCTTTTGGCCTTCAGGAACTTGTAAACAAGAGACAAACTCTTCTAAATGAGAAGTAGGTGTAGGGTAGAGGGATGGTTCAAAATTCCCTATGGGAAAGTCTAACTGTTGTGCACCCTTGGAATGTTCTGGTAACACAGACTGATCACAGGGAATAAAGTTCTGTGTGTAAGGCATTGTATCAATCTCAGATTTGTAGGGAAACTCCTGATTAGTCCCAGGTAAGTCTGAAAAGGCATACTGTTGGAGATCTTGTTGCGGACAACTCAAAGGTACAGACTGGCTACAGGTCCAGTTCGCAAACATGCCGTTAACTTGCATATGCTTCATTTTCTGACATAACTGCTGCTGCTCCCTGGCTGTGTGCTGCTGGGGATGTGGTAGTGGCTGCTGCTCTATCTGCAGGTTCTCCTGCAGCATACAGGGAGGCTGACTTGGGAACCATGGGCTGTTGGTAACCTGAACACACAAAGGCAGACTTATTTAGAGAATCTTGAACATATGACAGGATCTCATCTACGCCAATGTCTCGGAAGTCCTCTTCACTAGAAAAGTCAGTTCTGAAAAAATCTTCACTCTGTTGCATTTGTTTGATATCTTCAAAGTCAACACCCAGATATTTCATAATGTTATATAAGTCACTATTTTTATTGTCTGAGAGCTCTGGACTCATTTCTTGAGGCTGACCGATTTGTTCATGCTTCAGGATATCATTTTCTTGTGGTGCAACACTATATTGCAAACTACTGCAATCATTTATAGATCTGTTAAAAAAATTTCTTTCAAACGGATTGCTACTTGAAGTAGGATAGTGATAAATAGACTCATCTTGGTGTATGATGGAACCCAGGACAGAGCTGGGATGAACAGAATCCATGCTTAGACTTGATTTGACAGTAGAATCTCTACTCCCATCAGTTTTCATTGGGTTTTGTAAAGAATTCATCATGGAATGCAAAGGACTGGCTAATTCATACAACACAGCTTCTCCAGTGGTAAACATAAAAGGCAGTTTTGCATTTCGTTTTACGTAAATGTTCTGATCCTTCTTCTTCTCTAAAATTGTGTAAAAGCGTGTACAAATATTAGGAAGTTTATACATCTTAAATTAGAACAACAAACAAAAAGATAATCTGAGTTTGAAAAAAAAGGAACTATTGACATTTTCCCCCCTAATAACTGGTACTATAATGCTTATAAACATATAAAATGATTTGTAATTTGTACAAAAACTTAGTATGCTAACTGACATATCCCACACACAAAAATAATCCCATGTGCATTAACACAAAAAAGCAATTGAAAATGGCAAACCAATAAAATAAATGTGGAAATATAAATAAGTGGCCATATTTCTGTGTTTAAAAAGAAACAAATGCAACAGAACGTATTTTCTTGGCAACAGCAAATGAAATGCTCTAACACCATTAACTATACTTATAAAGTCACCAGAAGGATCTATCACATCTTCCAGAAAGGCAATGGAGATTATCTATGACTTCTACTCAGATCTCTTTGATAGCCATGTCCAACTACCTACATACCAAATTCTGCAGGATGGATATGTCGTTACCAATGTTCTCCCTTCTGAAATCTGACATGCCATTTTGTCGGGAAAGAAGGGAATAGCACCAATCCCAGACAAAGTCAGACCCGAACACCTGAAGAATCTGCCGTCAGTACTCATCAATACACTGGCTCGGCTCTTTACACACAACCTGTCTGAATGCAAGGTGCCCTCCCAATGGAAAACCAACAGGACAGTTCTACTGTTCAAGAATGGAACATTTACGACATTGGCAATTATTGTCCCATCCGCCTGTTGTCTGTCATCTACAAGCTGTTCACTTGAGTCATCCTGAACAAGATTGGCAGAACACTAGATGAAGGACAACCATGCGAGCAAGCTGGCTTCCGGAAAGGATTCAGCACAATTGACCATATCCACACGGTAACCAAGCTCACTGAGGTTTGTAGGGAGTTCAAGATACCGCTCTGTCTCACATTCATTGATTTAAAGAAAGCCTTTGATTCTGTGGAGACCCGAAGTGGTTATCGAAGCCCTAGTCAAACAGGGCGTTCAAACCCAATACATCAAGATCCTTCGTGAGCTGTATTACGGATTCACCACCAGGATCTCACCAGTCTACAAGGAAGTGATCACTGATGTCAAAAGAGGGGTTCAGCAGGGTGATACCATTTCACCAAAACTCTTCAGCGCCACCATCGAGAACATCATGCGACAATTAGAATGGGAAGAAATGGGAGTGAAGATAGATGGTCAGCAACTACACCACCTCCGCTTCGCTGATGACGTCATTCTAATTACACCAAACATTAGCAAAGCGGCACAAATGCTGGCTGACCTCGACTGAGAATGTGGAAAGATAGGTCTACAGCTGAATCTCAACAAAACTATGTTCGTGAAAAATGGACTAGTTCCAGAGGCCCCATTCACTCTCAATGGAACAAACATCTCTGAATGCAGCAGTTATGTGTACCTAGGTCGAGAAATCAACATGATGAACAACCTAAAACCTGAGCTGTGCAGGAGGAAGAGACGGCATGGAATGCCTTCAAAATCATCGAAGAAATAGCTAAAAGGAAAAGAACCTCTGGCTTCGGGCACATCTCTTTGACTCCACCGTTCTCCCTGCATTAACATATGCCTCAGAGACCTGGGCCCTACGAAAAGCAGGATGAGAATGCTATTCGTGTCTCCCAAAGAGGAATCCAAAGAGTTAGGTATGCTTGGAATATCACGCCTCACTCAAGTAGAGAGAAGGAGTCTGGAGTTTCGACCTCCGTCAACGTTCCAGGGTCAGGGATGCTGTCCTTGTTTGCCAAGGCATGCTGGCTTGGCAAACAAGACAGATGGGCTGGACATGTAATGCGATTTGGAGATGGCCGCTGGACTAGAGCCATTACTGACTGGATCCCCGGGATATCATAAGATCACGTGGCCGCCCACCTACAAGGTTGTCATACTTCTTAGTCAAGATCCTGAATGAACGGTTTGAAGCTCTTTGTATTTCTGAAGCAAGCAGATGCCATTGGGCTACACTGGCATGTGACAGGGTCAAATGGAAATGTTACTGGCGCCCACTCAAGGGAAATCAATGAACAACGGGATGTCTAGTGTTCTAGTGATAAAGTCACCACAGATTTCAAAGGATAGAAATTTAGAAAATGTTCCCTAATTTGTTGGTAACAAAGACAACTTTGGGGAAAAACAAACCCTTTGTATTTCTAAATAACGTAAGGCAAGCACCTTATTGTAATATATGTCTGGCCCTATACTAATCATTTCAATGATAGTGTGCTAACGGTCTACCCGAATTTAATTTGCAGTTCCACATATGGTCTCCTGAGCCCCATCAGGAGTAAGATCTGAGCACAACCCAATATGCCTCATTAAAAAAAAAAAAGTTGTATGATATTTACTAGAAAACCTTCATGAATGCAAGAGTTGAATACAAATTCATTAACATCTTGATGCTAATAACATGTCAAATACCTTAGAATAAAATTCAGTGCAGACACAAATATATACTATGTGTACCAGTTGGGAAGATTTTGTAGAAAGATGTAACTTCTCAAATTAACTGTTGGGGAGCCACTGGGGTCCCCAACAGTATCAGGACAGATGTTTTTTTCTAACTCCGAGGCCACGGGAACGGAGGAAAACTCACAAGTCTGCTGCAGTTCCAAACAGGCTTTCAATAGCACAAAAGCTCTACCACCGCAATCCAATATAATGAAAGAACTCTAGATCTGGTCAGAACTTAGACCATACAAGAGAGCCCAAGTGTCCCACCAAAGAGAGAGAATCTCACCCGAGAGGAGTCCTTCCCTAAAGAAGGGGCGGAGTGTCTCCAAATCGAAGTGTCTCAAATCAGTCCCCTTTATATACACCAAAGTAATCCTAACTGTTGACAGGAGGAGTCCTGTCATCAAAGAACCCTAAACAGCTTCTAGATAGTAGAAGAGTGTAGAAAGGTCATATAAACAAAGGGTTATGCCAAGGACTAATCCTTTCCTCTGAGATTATCTCTTATGTAAAACACTGGAGAGAGAGAGGGCTGGTATAAAATAATACATCTTAATTTTATGGGCTTCATGCAATCTAGATGATACCCACAAGGTCCTTATTTATTATCTATACCAGGGTGATTCTGAGTATCTTGTTCTCTATATACTTAAAAGGTCACACTCGCCTGCTAGAGGGCAAACTAGTATGATCCTTCCTATAATCTTAAAGGATAGTCTCTAGCCCTGGGGGTAGTCTCCTGGTAAATTGTAACTGTCCTATGCTGGGTGCAGTGGGTATAAAGAGGAATTGTGCCCAATCTAGGTAACATAGAAGTCTTAGTAGTTATAAGTCAGAAGTTATTCAGAGTCAAGGTGACTTCTGTAACTGCCACAACCTTTATCAGTGCTTTATATAGAAGAGAGATCTCATTAGAATAAACCTTGGTTTAAGAACATATAAATAGATTATGCTGTGAGCAAAGTTCCCAAAGCTAGCTAAGCTTGTCATCCAACAAACAGGTTTTTTAAATATGAAGAATAAAAAAGACCCACAGCAATACTGAACAGTGAAACATTCTAAATATCAATACCAAGACTAAATAATTAAGAGAATACTTAATAATATGATGTTGGGTCAGAAATATATATCTTGATCTAAAAGTCAAGGATGAAGGAGATTGAAGGAGATTGTTTCAATAAAAACAACTGGTCAATAGGATATCAATGCAATGCTTAGATATGTACATGTTTAAACTAATCTCGATTCTTATTTCAAGCCACTGGGATTCAATTCTCCAAATACTTAGTAAAGCATAATTTTAAATTTCCAGATGGCAGCAAGTCTACATCTTCATATATCTGTGGTAAATATCTCAGAATTTTAATATTATTTTTCTATCCTCTATATAGCTCTATATGTTTAACTGTTCAATTGTTTGGCAATTTTACCTTTTCAATATTGTTCACCTAAGCTACCACCTTTCTACAAACATTTTCATTTCACATTAATTTTTTAAGTTTTCATGTAAAAGACTTATAAACTAAGGTCTTATTTAAATGGAAACATTTCAAATCTTTATGCTTACGTCAGAGGCCTTTGAGTTGCAATTATATAATCTGGTCTTCCATTCTTATAAACTAAACGTGCGTTAGATTGAACCCAGGTCCATCGATTGCCTTTGGTAAGAAGCCTAAATGCTATCATACCACTCTCTCCAGTTTTAATCACTAAAATACAAGAAAGAATAAATGCCCACATCAATAAAGGAAATATTTAAAACAAAGCCTGAAACATTTCTAATTTGTTAATAAATACCGTGTTGGCTTATACACTGTATAAATAGGAATTTTTTGGTACCTTTTATTTCCTATTTTACACCCAAAAGTTAAAGGGAAGATTATAGTTGCATGGGGAATCAGACATATGTCATGATTTAGGAGGAACATATAAAAATTGATGCCTGTGATGTGTTTTGATTTGAATTCTTTCAAATCAACATGACAGTTCCTTTTTCCTGACTTATTCATCAGACTATTAATGTGTGACAATTTCTCAGGGATGAAGAGGGGTTTATATAATACATCACAGCAAAAGGTAACAATTTTGAATATTTATACACATTTACTATATAATCTTATATAGTATGACTATCATAATAGATTTAAAAATCCTAAGCAAAAAAACAGGGAATCAAATGGTTATTTTTTCATGGTAATGAAATGATTATATTCCTGTATGACAGCAGTAGAATAGTTAAAGTTTCCAAGCAGAACTTTGTCCCAAATATTTCTCTAAATACAATATTAAGTTATACTTCTACAACTTACTTGAATATGGCACTCAGCACAATGAAGCATATCGGCAGCATGAACGAACTGATAACCTGAGCCTTTCATGCACAGCTCTGCCTCCGTATAACCCAAGACAATTGTTCCTCTGTTTAAAAAATGAAAGTGAGGGTAAAATTAGCAAATGAAACAATCAACCTATATCAATTGCTCTTTCTATTAAAAATGTTTTACTTGACATATACTTGATAAAATAAAACAGAAGGTTTACTTACTTGGCATCACAACCAATAGGTGTGAAGTCTAATTTGTGCTTGGTTCTGAAGATGAAATTTTTGGTTCTGATTTCAAGTATGGATGGGGGCTGAAGTGGAGTAGCTATTGCAAACAAGGCTAACTGTGATGGGAGTACTGATCCATCTTTCCCTTTCTTGTTCTGTCCATGAAGATATTTTAACCTTCCTTGGAAATTCATTGCCTAAAGCACAAAAAAAAGTTTACTGAAGGTGTTGAAAACAGTTCTTTTTTGGAAAGGCACAATCGTGGCCATTGTTGAGCTTCTTTGTAGTCCCATAATAGTTTATGAGACGAACAAAAGGTACTTTTAAAACTATCACAAAATATTGATAAGTTAAGCACTTCTTAGCTGTTAAAGCAATATTGTATGTCACATTCTGAGCTGAGAATGTGACACATCTGACACAACTCCTTGTACACTGGACACTCAATATACATTTCCTGACTGTATGAATGAAAGACAACTATACACCGAACATTGATGAATATTGACCTATATATCCCATAGCACATCGCGTTATTTCATAAGTCATGAAGATCTTTTACCTAAAGATACAACAGTATTAAACCAACAAAATGAAACAGGATTAAATCATATATAGAAAGCAAAACTCGGGGCCAGAGCAATAGCCCAGTAGGTAGGGCGTTTGCCGTGCACACGGCTGGCCTGTGCCAGTCCAGGTTCGATCCCGGCATCCCATATGGTCCCCCGAGTACTGCCAGGAGTAACCCCTGAGCATTGCCGGGTGTGACCCAAAAAACAAAAAAAAAAAAGCAAAACTCGTTTGTTGTTATTGCTGCAGGAACCACAGCAGCAGTGTTTGGCGGGTATAGATTACAAACCAAATCTAGGTCTTGAAACCTGCAAGGTTTGTAATTCTACCCCTTGAGCCCAACAAAGTAGAACTCTTAAAAATTAATTAAGAAAAGCAGAGGAAACAGACAATTTAAACATATTCAGTTTAGCTGAATGAAGTAATAAATACAGGTCAAGGTCTGATTCAGACATCAATAAGGCAGTAGCACAGTTTTCCTTCACTAACAGCGATTCTATCTCAGAAATGTCCACTAATTTACCGGGACAGTAGACCAAACTTTTCTGTAGCAGTTGGTCTAGACACGCCGGAAAGATCACAATACATCTTCTAAACATTCTGTTAAAGAAAGGCCATATATTTCTTATATAAATACCCTACAGACAAAATAAAAATCACAATTTCAGCATTAGTGTACCTTATTACATTGATGCAACCTGAAACCGTATCCAGGTGTATGTGAGCCACTGGTGGTAGATACCAGTCTCAACATATTAAAGGGTAGAGGAGTTCTGAGTAACAGAAGACATTCAAAGGTATGAAATAATGTTATTTACTTATTTTTTTTTATCAAATTGTTACCCCAAAATGCTCCAATACTCAAATATAACCAAATAAAGTTGTTTTCACTTAGTCAAATTTTGGTACATTAGAAGTAATAGTTTCATACAACTTTCCTTACCAGAAAACCTGATGAATTATCCAGAAGACATCTAAGTCGGCATACAAAGCACCTCTCCATATACGATGAGTTTTCTGGAGGGAGCTTGTCTGGGTTAAAATAAACTGATGGCTGTGAGGAGGCCATTAGCATCTGTAAAAATAATAGCAACACAAGTGTAATTTCTGCGTTTGCTGTAAATGAAATGTTTTAAGATCTTGAATCTTAAAGTGAAGTGTGTTTCCTGTTTTTATTTGGGCAGGGTTATGGAGGGGGAATCCCAAACCACATGCATAAAGTGAACTGTACTGGGGCCACTCTTGGCAATACGCTGTCAACTGGGCCTGTGGTACAATGCAAGGCATGAAATTCTTACCCCAACAAAGTAGAATTCTTAACAAACTAATTTTACAAGACAGAGGAAACAAAGACAATTTAAACATATTCAATTTAACTGTATGGAAGTAATAAATACAAGGTCAAGGTGTGATTTAGACGTCAACAAGATAGTAGAACAGGACACAGAATGTGTTTCCCTTCTGAGAATGTGGTACCAAAGATGGAACCCTTGTACTACCTCCCCTTCTCTTTTGAAGTCTGTTTTCTAAACACAAAAATGATGGGCCGGAGTGATAGTCCAGTGAGTAGGGCGTTTGCCTTGCACTCAGCCAGCCTGTGCCGGCCCAGGTTCCATCCCCGGCATCCCATATGGTCCCCTAGCACCGCCAGGAGTAATTCCTGAGTGCAAAGCCAGGAGTAACCACTGAGCATTGCCAGGTGTGACCCAAAAAAGAAAGAAAAAAAATAATTTCAGAAGAGGAACTAATGAAAAATTTTAACTTAAAGAGCATTACTCTTGACTACACAAAACTTTTCCTACTTGACATGTTATAAATTTATAATTTTCTAATTATAGAGATTTTTTCTGATGCTTCCACCTTTTCTAATGCTTTTTTGTTCTTTTTTAACACTTTCATGGACTTCTGAAAATTATGCTTAAGTGAGAATTTTTTTTCAAACTAGTATATGCTCATTTGATTTATTACTTGGTACATTTTAAATAGAATTTACAAATATTCCATTATTAGCTTTGTATATGCCCATCCTTCAGAATTTTTTAAATAAATGAAATGAAGGGACTAGAGACAGAATACAGTGGGTAGGGTACCTGCCCTGCCCAACAACATCCAGATTCAACCCTAATACCCAGAAAAGTTCCTGAGCCCTGCCAGGAACATTAACATAAATTTATTTAGTAATACAATTTACTTTTTGGTTTTGTTTTAAGCAATATAAAAGTAAATTGTATTACCTAAATAAGTTTACCTTCTCACTAAATTTATACATTAAAATTGTATTACTAAATAAGTTTACCTTCTTGTTGCAGGACTCCCTAAGGGCCGCTGCATCTGCTCTGGATTGCCTCCTGCAAATCACTCCGTAGATAAGGGGGTAGTCTAAATGTGGCAGTTTATCCGACCATGTATGCTGTACTAGCTGGTATAAATATTCTCCCATGCTATCACAATCATCGTGGGACTAGTTAGATCTTACCAGCATATTAGCCTGGCCACGTAGGACACCTAAGTAATTAGACCAGAGAGAAATGCTGTTTGCTTCCAAGCAAACAAGCATGGCTCCCTGATATACTCAAAGGCAACTAAAATATAAAACTACAATGAAGTAGAGGAGACTTGTGAAGGCTTGGAGAAATATTTAACTGGCATTGGTGTTGGTCAAGGTACAGAGACATGCCATCTCAGAAACCCCCCTTCTCTACACTACAAAAGCATTCCTAAGCAGATTTCGGCTCAAAACATTAGCACAGTAAAGGCCCTAGGTGAGGTGCAGGGAGGGATTACCTAAGGGCATTGGACCCTCCCCTGCTTTCCATAACAGTGGGAGGAAGGTCTGAGTTACAGGGATATAAACTAGCCGGTTCCACTCTTTTTCTTCTTCCTTGTGGGATCTCTCTCCTTGTGAGCATGCATTCCCCTTGGAAGCTTTTACACGTGGTGGTCGCCATCTTGGCCTACACGTGGCTGGGGTTCTAGCCTGGAATCCTAAGCATCGGGTTTTTCCTTTTGCTGATTTGTACGCCTGAACCTGTGATAAGTAAAGCCTTTTAAAACTGCATCGGATTCCTGAGTTTCCATCCGTCTCCCGGCTTCGGAGGTAGAAGGGAACTTCGCTTCCGGCACTGTCGGGGACCCGCGGAGCACCCGACACCTTCTCACTAAATTTATACATTAAAATTGTATTACACCCCCAAAATTTGACCATTATTCTCTTTGTGATCTGGCTCGGCCAACAGCTATCTTTTCTAACTTGCCAACATTCACCATGGATTTCCAGTCTCCTTTCGCAAAATCTTATTAAAAAATAACCATCATCATCTGGTTAACATACTTACCATCAATTCTTTGTCCAGAGTCAGTACACTGAGAAGGGTCTAATGCCCAGTGTAGCTGACGTTGAAATTCAGCTCGATCTTCAGTATGGATAAGTTCATATACACTCTGGTGTATGACATCAGACTGAAAATGGAAAAAGAACTGATTTTTAAAGTGATTCACCAAAATAATTACAAAATCCATAATGATCAGTAAAGTGCTTTTCATTGGAAGTCAAGTCAAATAATTTCCAAGCTACCTAGTCAGTCAAGCAGGAAAAGCTAGAGAAAGACTGGTACTTTAATTCGTAAATCAAGTTAAAATGGAATTTAGATTTTTTTGAAACAGCCAGTTTCTACTACTTTTAGCTGCCTTGATTTAAGCCTTTCCAGGAACTTAACCTCTTAACATTTAACTTATTCCAGGCCACATAAATAGTATACTACTGCCAGAGATCTCAAGTACGTAGTTACTTTTAATACACACTTTAGTAACTTTCATTGTGTATGTAACATAGTTCATAGTTTAAGGGTCATTTTGTATAATGGAGCATACCACCCTTGGTATCAGTAATTAACTTGACAGGAATGTACAGCCACAAATTTCATTTTGACCCACTGGGTCAAAATATCTGAGAGAGACTAAAATATCCCATTAATTTTGTCAAGTTCTTCAGGTGATTTTTTTGGTACATTAAGAATTACTGATACAGGTGATAATCAAGTAAAACTGCTGGAAATCACCCATTTACTCATCATTCGATGTTAGACAAACTGACAGATTTTCTTCTTTTAAGGACTTTATTTTATGTCTATTGCTTTTCTCTTCTCTCCACTGTCTGGTCAAGTGAATCCTACACTTACTTTAGGTTTATATATACCATTTCTGTCAGAACATATTCTAAAATCTAGTTATTTTACCTTTATATGCCACTTCATTGATTTCTAAGCTGCCACATACCTTCCAGTAGCTATAATGAACCTCTTACCACTGAAGCTTCGTATATATGGAAAATATATATAAAACTTATTACCCCGAATGTCATATATTTATGGACACACACACCCTCTCACATAAATTTATGTATGATGTTTCAGGGTTTAAGAGGTATATGAGTTTCTTAGTGAGAAGAATAAACACTATATACATAAACTACATACACATTTAAAGAAATTATAATGTAGTAAATTACTAATATGTTTAAAATATATTAGCTACATATACTTTATTCTTTTAACACATACTTAATTATATATATACATGTGATCAATTATATCCTCAAATACACACATAAGAAAGTTAATTTTCTAAACTATTACAAAGAATAGGTGAGAAATATATCTAAAAATATATTTACCTGCTGAAATCCTAGGTAATCTTGTATGGTTGAAGATGCATAAAAAACCATGGCATCAGTAGTGACAACCAACACAAAGCCATTCAATGCCTACAAGGAAAGTAAAAATATCAGGAATGAGACTAACAATGCTTCCACTCAAATAATGTCGGCTGGTGCTGCTACTGCTACTACCAGAAAAGAAAAAACCTCTTTAAAAATGCTTGAAGTTATTCAAATACAGACACACCATTCATTCATGGAGTGAGAAGAAAATATACCTTTCATTTAATCAAGGAAAGTCTTAGATTAAAATTCATGCTCAGCCATAGAAAGTTGAGTATAAAGTCATAGAAATCTTATATGTACAGATTTTATTTTAGAATTACTCAATGTACGCAACTCAACTAATGTGATATAGAAAGGAAATCATGATCATCAATCAATAGATGTACAAAAAGTGTTTAGGACGATTCAGCACCTACTTATGATTACATGGGGATAGAAAAAACCTCAATATAGTAAAAATACACATTTATATATACTTCATAAGTGTACATATATTTAAAAAACTCACAGCTAATATTCAGTGACAAATAATTGAAATATATTTCTATGGATATCAAGGGTCAAAGGAGAGGATATTCACACTCATCATTATTATTCAACATAGTATTGGAAATCAGTTACAGAAATTAGTCAAGAACAACAAATTTATTTTTTATTTATTTTTTTTTGCTTTTTTGGGTCACACCCGGCAATGCTCAGGGGTTACTCCTGGCTCTGCACTCAGGGAATTACTCCTGGCGGTGCTCAGGGGACCATATGGGATGCCGGGATCGAACCCGGACCGCACAGGCCGCCGCGTGCAAGGCAAACGCCCTACCCGCTGGGCTATCGCTCCGCCCCAAGAAGAACAACAAATTTAAAGGGATTCAAACTGAAACCAAAAAAGCAAAACTACCCTACATAAAAACAAAACCGTTTTAAAAAACAATAAACCTAAAAATATAAATTTAAGCCTTTTTTAAAAACCCAAACAATAAACCTATAAAGTGGAAGGCTACAAAATCAGACCACAAAAATAACATTTCCATATGCAAACAATCATATAGATTATAAAGAAATCAGGAAAACAATCCTAGTTAAGAATTCTATTTAAAAAAATCAAGAAAAGGAGATGGAAAAGACAGACATATAAAACTAACAAAAAAATCTTTAAGGAGCACATGACATAAATTTTATATAAATACCAAATACTTTATTTGTTTTGATTTTGTTTCTTCGACCACAGCAAGAGATGCTCAGGACTTACTTTTTGAGTCTTTACTTGGGAATTATTCCTGGGAGGCTCAGGGGACCATATGGGATGCTGGGGAGCGAACTTGGGTTAGCCACCTGCAAGGCAAACACCCTACCCATTGTACTATCTCTACAAGCCCACAAAAGAGCTAGTTTTAAAAGTTGCTGAGAAAATCTACAGCATGTTAAGTAGATTAATTGTGGTTGTCAGTGATGGTACATTGTAAAATGGTATGTGGTATACACTATCACCAAAAGAAAATTTTCACAAGAATCTCTGAATTTGTATGTGTAATCCTTTAAAACAATCTAGAAGTAAAAATAAATAAAATCATCTAGAAGTTCTTGTTATTTAAAGAAATACAACAGGGAAAATGATGAGTAGATCTATAATGAATCTATTTCACAAAATTCATTACTTTTTCATGTTAATTTCCCTATCTGAGAGATTCCAAGACTCCCCATGGCTGCCAGAATACCAGAAACAATGAACAGTAAAGTATGTCCACATGTTCAAGCACATACACACATATAAATACATGCATACATATACACATAATATTTTACATAATCTCTTACAATGTACCATCACTGACAACCACGAGTAATTGAAATCACACCCCAGAGAGAGGGCGCCCTCTATCCTACAACACTACTGCAGTTGAGGTAAAGGCGAGATGAAACATAGTCACTGAAAAAATATGCTTGGAATAATTTAAATGCTGGTTGATTCACATTCCATTTTTAATTGTCTTTATTATATGGAAATATAGTTACTCAAATTTACCTGTAAAAGAAATTCGCCTTCTTGTAAGTTTAGGCTTTCTCTGAATTTTGTTCTACAGTTATCCTGTAGTCCGCTTCTGTCAGCTGGAGGCGTTTTTAATGCAACTATAGAGAAAAAGAAAAGGAAACAATGACATAATAATATGTAGTTTATCAAATCAGCAATTTCAAAGACTGTCTTAGAAAACTTCTATACTCTGAGCAAAGAAAGAATCAGAAATACTGGCACTAGTGGTAACTATATTAAGCTAAGTAAATAGTCCTTTGTGATGTCCAATGCTCTAAAACATACTGTTAAAAATAAAAAATCATTAATAAGTTCACTATATTATTTCTAGCATATAACTTAAAAGTTTTAAGGAACTGCATCATGATGCTATTTAAACATCTTTCCCATTCCTACCTTAAAAATCTACCTTAAAAATCTACCTCAGGACATAAAATATAAGTGATTTTAATAACTATGTGGAAACATCAGTGAACAAGTAGTAGTAAAAGAGGCCTTATTTAGAGGAGGACATATGCCTTATTCAGAAATGTATTCCATTACATTTGGAATATTTTTGCCTAGCTTTAGGGTAAAAGATGTTAGTACTGTTATGAGATCCATCTTGAATTTATCAAAATCTTGTTTTATATCATCCTACCCAAGAACATTATGTTTTTCCATTTTTCCCATTAAAATGGGGCAAAAGACCTTTGGCAAAAGTCATCAGGCTTCCAAGGAGATGGAGCTGGGGTTCCTTTCCCCCACCTCTGTCCCATCTGGGACGCTCGGTGGACTTGCCCACAAACTGCTCCCAGGCTGTCGACCATGACCCAGAGACACAGATACACGAGGCAGAGCTGCTCCCAGCTCTCCCTGTGCTCTCCACGCTTCATGGGATCATGAGGCGTCCAGGAGGGAGTGCAGGTTCGGCACACCACCCCAGTAGAGCCTTGGAAGAAGCCAAAGGAATCCCTGCACCATGATGGCAGCATTTCCCGTTGCACGGCTGCACATTACATCAGTAAATGCAAAAACTGAGAGCACCCGCATGGCAGAGCCTGGCAAGCTACCCATGTCATATTTGATATGCCAAAAACAGTAACAATAATAGATCTCATTTCAATGACCTAAACGAATGGTTTGAGGCTCTTCATGTTCCTGGAGTGAACAGAGGCCCTTGGGCTATAACTAACACGTGAATGGAAATGTTCCTGGTGCCTGCTGGAGCAAATTGATGAGTAACGAGAAGGTAAGTGATAATGTTCCCCGTCTATAATTTTGCCCTGCTTAAAGAGTACACATTTCCCATAAAGAGAATTTCCATGTTTACTTTTTAGGTTATTTCTATATAATACATCCTGTCAAGTGGCATCATCTTTATTACTATAGCCTGCTTGTAGAGTATACAAAATTCTGATGACCTGATGGGATATTTAGTATTTTTAGAGTTAGTCTGCTGTAATACTAGCTCCCTCCTCACCTTTGTCACATATATTTCTTCCTATGTTTATCTGTGTATATGTGGGTGTGGCTTGAAAGGCAGCACAGCTGAATAAATAAAAGGATAGCTTCCATTTTCTTATTTAGCATGTTCAAAAGCACTGTCAAATATCTCATTTAAAATCTGTGGATCATAGATATCAACAAAATTGAGTTCAAGGTTCCATCCTACCACTTTACTGTGTGCATTCACCTAGCTTCTTTTCCTAGATATTTTAAAACAACTCCTAATCATGTTTTAATATATGATATATATATATATATATGATATATATATATATATTTCTTTTTCTTTTTGGGGTCACACCCAGCGATGCTCAGGGGTTACTCCTAGCTCTTCACTTAGGAATTACTACTGGCAGTGCGCTCGGGGGACAATGTAGGATGCCAGGGATCAAACCAGCACCCCAAAGGATCGTACTCCTGGAAAACAAATGTCAAAATTGTTTTATGCCAAGATGGGGCTTTTCGGCATACAGCAGCTCAAATATTAGTATTTAATGAATTATAGTTTTAGTTGTTACTACTTCCCAGGGCTGATAGGTTGTCTCATAATAGAACATGACCTCTTTGATGGCAGTATACAGTCTATACTTCTGATGCTTTTTTTAAAAACTCTGTGATATTTAATTAAGACAAACCATTAAGGAAAACTGACTTTGGCATACCTTTTCAGTCTTACTCATCAAGTTTTTATGTGTAAGAAACAATATGGGTCAATGAAACACCAGAGATTTACTAGCAACCAGGTTTTCTCTCAACTTGAGCCAAGTATCATATATAAAGTATGTTTGTGTTTAGGGTATATTTTCCGGTATCTCTTCAGCAAATATGTCACACTGGAAACTCATGACAATTCTTATATTTACAGAACTTGAAGCACATCTGTTTGAAAGAATTTAAAGAAACCTGGTCTTTGACTATAGTAATTTTTAAAAATACAGAAAACTATTTTTCTTAGGTCAAAAAAAATTATCTGACCTAAACTAACTGATCTAACAGTTAATCAAAAACTTTCAGATTTTTTAGCCTTTTTAAACAAGTAAATATAAAGATTCTTCTTTTGCTCATTTGCTTTATAATGGCCAAATATGTTTTAATGCATTAAAAAATCTCACAATGCCAAAGTTATCTACACTGTCACCTTCCAGAAATTCCAGAATGACACACTATTTAAGAGTCATACCACTCACCAATGACTTGCTACTTAAAAGGAAAAATCAAAATTATAACCTTCATGTTGTAAAATAAATCCTAAAATTAATAAGTTATTACAAGTGCCAAAGTACATAAACTTCCATAAGTATCTTTAAAAATTAAATATTACTCAATAAATTGATTTCAGTTTCAACTAGTTACTGAAACACCAATAAACAAAGTAAGAATAAAAAGGAATTTCAATATTAGAGTAACTTACGTTTCAGGGATTTTACTATTGATATTATTCAATATAATAAGAAATTAGATTCTGATGTTAATTAGGACATCTAAGCTATGAAAATTAAAACCTATGAAAGAATGTAAAAAACATAAGTACCAAAGGGGATGGGATTTAGAGATTTAATACATTTCTATTATTATACACATTTAAAGATAAAAGAGCAGAAGAACTTACCATTGTATATAACCTAAATGCTGGAAGGGCAATATTTAATATAAATATATTTAACTGCTTAAGTAGGAAAAGGTAACAACATTTGAGAAAGGATCGCTCACTAGAGGCTTTCATCAAAAGTAAACAGGTATTTCCGTTGCTCTTGTGGTTATAGTTAATCATCAGTGCAGGATTTAAGTAAATAATGTGCAAGGCAGGTCCAGGAAGGGTGCACCCCCCCCCACCACCACCACCACCCTTCCACTCTTCAGAAAGCTTCTTTTATGTCTTGGTCTCAAGACACACCCACTAACTGTAAGTTTTGCCCTTCTATGAAATTTCCCCTGTTTCTTAAGCGTTATAATAACTACAATCTGCCTCTTCTTAAAATTACTAGGCATTGTGTTTTTTGAGTACTACTCAATCTCATGTTTACATTTCTCCCCTAGAAAACAAAAGAGGGGAACAAAGTGGGATGAGGCACTGTCAGCAGCACTACCATCTAGCATCTGAATGGCATGCACTAATTTCCTCAACAGTGATATTTGATACCTGCACACAGATGCCCATAAGCAGTTTCCATATCTATCTTAATCATCATAAAAGTCTTATGACACTGGTATTACCAGCCTTTGATTAAGAAACTAAGCCTTATGAAGCTTAAGAAACTTTCCAAGATCACAGAACTTTAAGTGATAGGGCTTAGATAAAACCCCAGGGAGCCAGACCCTAAGTATGTGACCCAGTATTAACCACAAACAGACCTCCCATATTAACCACCCGTGACCTTTAGTTTGCTCATCTTTAAATGAGGACAATGATGCATCTTGAGACAAATTCTTGTGAAAGCTAAAATATAATGTAGAGTTTAGGGCAATGTCTGGAATCTATAACTGATTATTATGGATACAGGTAAAGAAGAATAGGTTAAAACAATTATGAAAACCCTACAAAGAAGTACATACTAGGCATAACTTTATTTTCCTAAATAGGAACCATTAATGGAACTATAGCAGGACATCTAAGATGAAAATATATCTATGACTTTAAGTAATTCAAAATTGCATTTTGTTGCAGAAATGGTAACACTTTCAACATTATACCACTAAAATTAAACACGAGAGACAATAAAATGTAATGTTTGAAAAGTCACCATTTGTTTATGCTGCCCGAGAAGCACTTGCTGTACTGAAAGACATTTGCTAAAATGCTCGCTAAATACAGATGCACAGAACAATGGAACAGAGTCAAATATCTGAATACCAACCCTCAAATATACCATCACCTAATCTTTACAAAGGAGCAAGAAATGTGAAGTGGAACAAGGAAAGTCTCTTCAACAAATGGTTCTGGGAAAACTAGACAGTTTTATACCCAAGAAAATGAACTCAGACCTCTAACACCAGGCACAAAATTCAGATCAAAATGAATTGAAGACCTCAATATCCGAACTGAATCCATTAAGGTATATGGAGGAAAACGTGGGCAGAACTCTTCACAACATTGAAGCTAACGGTATCTTCAAAGATGAAACACCACTGACCAAACAAGTGGGACTACAGAAACTAAAAAGGCTTCTGCACTTCAAAAGAAACAGTGACCGAGGTATAAAGACAGCCCACAGATTGGAAAAAAAATATTACCCAATACCCATATATAAGGGGTTAATATCCAAGATATGTAAGACACTGGTAGAACTTTACAAGAAAAAAACACCCAATCCAATCAAAAAATTGGGGAGAAGTAATAAACAGAAACTTCCTCAATGAAGAAATACAAATGGTGAAAATCCACACACTGCTCTACATCACTTATCAACAGGGAGAGGCAAACCAAAACGAGATTTCTTACACCACAGAGACTGGCACACATCCAACAGAACAAGAACAACCAGTGCTGGCCTGGATGCATCTTCACTGTTAGAGGGGATGCCAACGGTTCCAACCGTTTTGAAGAGCAATATGGGCATTCCTCAGAAAGCTAGAAATTGAGCTTCCATATGACACAGCGATACCATTTCTGGGAATATACCCTGGGACTTTGAAAACAATAACAGAAACAATATCTACACTTCTTCATTTATTGCAGCATTATTCACAACAGCCAGAATCTGCAAATACTCCGAAGTGCTGAGAACAGATAACTGGTTAAAGAAGCTATCGGTCATCCACACAACTGAATACTATGCAACTGTTAGGAAAGAGGGAGTCATGAAATTTGCTTATGAATGGATGGACATGGAGAGCATCATGCTAAGTGAAACAAGTCAGAAGGAGAGGGACAGGCACAAAATGACTGCACTCACTTGTGGGGTGTAAAAAAACATAATATGAAACCAATATCCATGGACAGTAAAATCAAGGGCCAGGACGTTTAGTCCACATTTGGAAACCTGCTTCAACCTCGTGGGGAAAGGCAGCTGGGATACCACTATGATAAAGACAGCAGTAAATGACTGTATAAGAACTGTGTGTAGAAAAGGTGAAGTAGAATAACATGGTAATCTCTAGGTATCTGTATTGCAAACCGAATGCCAATGGGAGAAGTAGAGGGAGATAGAAGGAAAGTGCCTGCCAGGCTCGGGGGCAGGGACTGGGGAGCAGGTGGCAGGAGGGTTAAGGGGCAGACTGGCAAAGGTACACTGGGTGGTGGGATGGGTTTGGAACAGTGTGTAACTGAAATCCAATCATGAATAGCCTTCTAATTGTATGGCATGGGACTCACTAAAATAATAAATAAAAAGATATAAAATGCTCCCTATCTCTGAGATTAAGACACTTTCTAAAGTGTAAGACTCTGACGTTGAGTAATCAACAAGGTATTAAGATAACAAACCACCAAAATATTTCAATTCCTCACTGAAAAACTGATGCACTTATATAACTTTAATCTGATGATTTGATAGAATGACAGATGTGTCACCGCGTTATCACACTGCCATATTACACACTGCAACCATTGCCAAATTTCCTAATATGTCAGTCATTTCTCTTTCCTATACATCTAAGCCAGATTTCCACTTCTCAAAATAAATCAGGCGTTTCCTTCTTAAAACATGCTAAAATTGTCTGAAATTCACATAAAAAATCTTAGTATGTGGCAAGCTTGATTTTATTATTATAGTTTACATTACACTGAAAGATGACACACAAAAGTCTTGCTGGAAAAAACATAGGTCTTCTAAAATTCAACTGGCTGGTATAAATTCAATTTTTTAAAATAATATTTATCACCCCACTTATTAAATTTCATTCTCTCAGCCTCCTTGTTAAATTCAGTTTCATAATTATAAAGAGAGCAAAGCTATCACTTGTAAAATTCAACCACTTAAAATTTCACAAATTAGAAAATGTTAATGAAGTATTTCTTTAACATAAAAGACATTCAAAGTTTGGTTTAGTCATGCAGGGGTATTTTCAAATAACATGTTAAGTTTACCTAAAGCATATGATCAGCATTTATGTGTGAAAGATATTTTACTTCAATACACAAATTTTTTTTGCAAATGAAGTAATCTTTTTTTAAATAACAGGCAAGATAAAAGTAATTATGTTAAATGTTAAGTTTCTAAGACAAAGATTAGGTCTACAGGGTTACATACTTTCTAATGATATGGACACTTAAAAAATAAAAAACAGACCTATATACCTATGAATAGAGTTGAGTATTCTGAGACCCATCCTCAAATACATGACCATTTAATCTTTGATAAAGAAGCAAAAAGTATGAAATGGAGTAAGGAAGTCCTCTTTAACAAGTGATGCTGAGAAAACTGGATAGCTACGTGTAAAAAAAAAAAAAAAAAACAGACCTCTAACACCATGCACAAAAGTCAACTCAAAATGGATTAAAGATCTCAGTATCAGACCTGAATCCATAAAGTACACTGAAGAAAACATAGGAAAAATCTTCTACAACATTGAAGCTAAAGGCATCTTCAAAGATGAAACACCATTAACAAAGCAATTGGAAGCAAAGATAAACATTTGGGACTATATGAAACTAAAAAGCTTCCGGCGCCTCAAAAGAAACAGTGACCAAGATACAAAAACAGTCCACAGAGTGGGAAAAAATATTCAAACAATACCCATATGATAAAGGGTAATATTCAGGTTATATCAGGCACTAGTAGAACTTCACAAGAAAAAAAAGTCAACCCCATCAAAAATGGGGAGAAGAAATGAAGAGAAACTTCGACAAAGAAGAAATTTGAATGGTCAAAGGCATATGAAAAAATGTTCATCATCACTAATTATCAGGGAGATGCAAACCAAAACAACAATGAGGTATCATCTCACACCACAGACACTGGCACACATCCAAAAGAACAAGAACAACTGGTGCCAGCATGGATGTGGTGAGAAAGGGAATCTCATCCATCGTTGGTGGGAATGTCAACTGGTACAGCCTTTTGGGGAAAGCAATATGGACATTCCTCCAAAAACTAGAAATTGAGCTCCTATTTAATCCAGCCATGTCACTCCTGGGAATATACCCTGGGAAGCCAAAAACACACAGCAGAAACATAATCTGCACTTTTATGTTCATAGCAGCACTATTCACAATAGACAGAATCTAGAAACAACCAGAGTGCCCGAGAACAGACAGACGATGGATAAAGAAACTTTCGTACATCTACGCAATGGAATACTATGCAACTGTTAGGAAAAACGAAGTCATGAAATTTGTCCGTAAATGGATGGACATGGAGAAGATCATGTTGAGTGAAATTAGCCAGATGGAAAGGACAGATATAGAATGACTACATTTATTTTTGGGATATATATATACATATATATGTATGTATGCGTATGTATATGTATATACACATACATACATATATGTATATATGTTTATATATGTGTATATATGTATATATATATACACACATACAATGATACCAATATCCAAGGTCAGGCAAAACATGAATTAGGAGATCTGTCAATATGTGAAATCAACTGCAAGTGTGTGGGAGTCAGAGTTTAGGTAAGACAGAAGGGAACAGTGTGCTAATAATAGTTGGAAACGATAATACCAGCCTAGAACTGACCATTGAACACAGACAAAGGGATATATATGATAACCTCTAAATGCATGTATTGCGAGCCACAATGTGTAAGGAAGAGAGAAAAGGAGGGAGGGAGAGAGGGAGAGAGAGTGAGAGAAGAGGCGAAGTGTTAGTAGAGGGGGAGAATCAGGGACATTGGTGGTGGGAAATGGGCACTGGTGGAGGGATGGGTGCTGGAACACTGTATGACTGAAACCCGAACATGAACATCTTTGTAACTGCATATCTCACAGCGGAATAAAATTAAAAAATAAAAAAAAAATTAGATGTATGATCAAAAAGAAAATTTCTAAGCATGATGGGAGAATGAAAGTGTTTCTTTTTAAAAATGAAAATTTTAGGCGCACATGCTGCCTGGGCGCACATGCTGCTTGAATCACATGGCCAAGCACATGTGGTGTCCGAGCACATGTCGCCTGCATCTCCCTCGAGATGTGTACTCTCTCTCTCTTACTTTCTCTCCTCCTTTCCTTTCCTAAAATCTCAATAAAATCTGTTTTACTTAAAAAAATGTAAATTTTAAATTATCATGAATGAATGATATGGCCATTTAGCAAAATTTAAATATATGACTCTAAAGTTGAAAATGTTCTTAAATTACATATTCTTAAATTAAGTACAAACTGACTTCAAAGATGTTATTTAATACTTTTACAGTTTTACATTTATCATACACAATTCTATTATGATTATGTTAGATCTCTAAATTAATGGAAGCAATGAGAGCAGTTAAAATTTACTTTTTCAGTGGGAATGAGTCACGTTTATATTTCTAAACATACAAGAGGGATTCAAAAACTGCAAACTAACAAAATTTGATCAACCAGAACAGTAACTCCAAACTTAGAAATTATATTAACCAGGCCGGAGCAATAGCCCAGCGGGTAGGGCATTTAACTTGCACGCGGCTGGCCAATGCTGGCCCCGGATTCGATCCCGGCATCCCATATGGTCCCCGAGCACTGCCAGCTGACTGCAGAGCCAGGAGTAACCCCTGAGCACTGCTGGGTGTGACCCAAAAAAGCAAAAAAAAAAAAAAAAGAAAAGAAAAAGAAATTAGATTAACCTAAAAGATTACTAAAACATTATTACACCCCATCTTTAGAATGTCTAAGGGGACATTAATACAAGGACTAAGGCACTTGAATTTCATTCACCCCTACTCAGTTGGATCCCAGTACCATATAATGATCCTTTGAGCACCACCAGGAGTGATAAGTGAACAAAAAACCAGGAATATTCCCAAAGCATTGGTTTACTAACAAATTCCAAAATGATGTTGAAAATCAGACTACACTTTGAAAACTAGTGACTTAGAACATCAAGATTGAAGAAGTAAGAAAATTTGAAGTTAGATCTTATGGGTCTCATTCCCTTACGTTTTCTAAGATTTTTTTTCACTCCCCTGCTTCTTAGAGCACCTACAAATATAACTATTAAGAAAATAACTCTGACCCAATTTTATAAAGATAAAAACTAAAGCACAGAATTTAAAAGAAACACAGGGAAATATTGAAAATCCCCATTCATAAGCAACCCTAGCAAGGTGCAGGTTGTGTCCCTGGTCCATGCCTGCAACAATGAGCCATATTACTAACTTTGGCAAAGTGTCAAGATTTGAAACTGTGCTACTTCTGATCAAAGGGGTGGAGGGAATACAGGGAAATAAGACTATTATAATAAAAAAGGCCAAGAATATTTTAGTAAAGTTCCATCTCTAAATCAAATTACAAGTTAATTCAATAAAGTCTCAGATGATATTAATACCAAATCCCTAAAGATCTCTATGCATATTCCACAAATAAAATTTTCCACTTGAACAAGGAAAATGTCAGTATTCTCCAGGAAATACTTGGTGTAATAATTTTAACTATAAAATTGACAAAAGTCTGTTTCTGGAGGGTTGGGGGGGTGAGCACACCTGGCTTTGCACTCAGGAGTTACTCCTGGTAGGCTAGAGGACCAAATGGGATGCTGGGAATTGAACTCAGGTTGGCTGCATGGAAGTCAAGTGCCTTATATGCTGAACTAGAAACTCTTAGTTTTCAGGCTGAATGTGCTAATCCTAAAACATCAGGCAACAAGCATATTTAATATCTATATGAGGTGACATGGACTCTGTGGAAGAGCGAGGATAAAGATTCTAATCCAGGGCCACAAGATTATCTTGATGAACTACTCTCCATTCTTCCTGCCGCCAGTCCTTCTGTTCTCAACACCATCTCCCTCCACTAAGCTAAAATGAAGAGAGATGAAATGCCTGAAACCCGATGCCATGGAGAATCTGGTCAGCAGCTAACCACCAAAGGGACCCCAACATTACTTGGATAAATTTAAGACTTAAGGGGGAGAAGGTTCAATGAAAACAATTTTAGTTCTGTAAAAGAATAATCTAAATGGACTACGTATTTCTCTCATCATATTGCTGATGTCAACTAAATAGTACTATGGCTTCTATAGTCAAGCTACAACTTGAAATGATCTCTTCTACTATGAATTTTCATTTTAGCTTATACTTTCACATACAAATTTTTCTTTATCCAACTCACAGAAAAAAATATAAAGGCTTTAAATATTATTTCAGCATAGTTTCAAATTCTAAAAATTTGCTTTTCTCCTTTTCTACCTATCCTTAAACATGTCATTTTTGGTACTATTATTATTTCAGATTATTCCTCTGGAATATTTTATTCACTTCCATGATTTTAAACAAAACTGTATTATACTGACTCCAAAATTAAAATATCCAGATATGGATAAACAAATGTGAAATACTGATTAAAACTTCTTGGTTAAAGAGTAAAACAGTTGTGGGAGCATAATTTCAAACAAACACAAACATGAATACAAAACAAAGATTATTAGGGACATTTCATTTAGACCTGAGAGCTGTAAATTTTATATTTTATCTGAATTATAACTGCTAAAACAATGAAACAGAAATATTGTGACTTTCCATTACCCAAATCACAAAGCTTCACTCATATGGGGAATAAAAAGTAGAACAAGCAAAATGGCAAAATCCAGTAAAACTAATGCTGTGACTTGGTAAAAATTATGTTAATTACTAGAAGGATGGGAAGTGGAAGGTCTGTTTTACGGTGGGTGTGGCTAATTTTAAGCTAATAAGCTATACCAATGAAATTCTATTGTTATAAAAAAAACATTAAGTCCAAAACATGTTAAAACTCATTTTAAAATAGGTTTAAATTATAACACAAGCTATCATATCAAATAAAATCCTACTGCAAAAATGCAAGAATATTTTTAAAGGTCTTCTGAACAAAACTGCACATTAACAGGAACATTTTTGGTTCCATAAATGGAGAAATAAAACTATTCTCCGTAAAGTTTATATAGAACGTCAAAACTGGGATTCAAACCCCTAAACTAAGCAAATTTCCAGAACATATTCCAAGAATTCTGGTGGAGGGATGGTACTAAAATATTTGATGTATGAAACCTTACCAATAAGTTTTTTTAAACCACAGTAATGTTATTTTTAATTACTGTGCATTACTTTTTTCCTTACTGTACATCAAATTACGGTACATCAAATTAGTAGAAACCAACCACGTTCCAGAAATTCAGATGGTCAATGCAAGAACAGAAATAGACCAGATTAGCCTATAAACCTAAACCCCAACCTGAACCCTAAACCCAATCCTGGACCGTTTTATGAACCCCACTTCCAGTATTCAATGGACCTGAAGATCTGTCCTGTTACAAATCACTCTATCCACTGAGGAGGAGAAATGGAAGGAGACGGAAATGCTTCTAGCCTGACAGCAGCCTGGGCCCCCTGGGATAAATCCAAGCCATGGCACAGCTATGGTGTATTCGATATGCCAAAAACAGTAACAATAATGGACGTCATTCCCAACAAATGGAGACGTTACTGGTATCTGCTTAAGCAAACAGATGAACGAGAAAAGTGACACAAGAATTTTTTTTTAAATAAATCCTTCTATTCTTAAGAACATCAATAAACCTAGAGGGCATTAGGCTGTTAGGTTAAGCCATACACAGACTAATGTCGCATGGTCTCATCTCACTTATATGTGGAATCTAAAAAAATGCAATGCATAGAAGCAAGAGTAGAGTATGCTCTAAGGACCTACTGTACAGTAGGGTGCCGACAGCCAGAGAAAAATAATGTCCACTGTACTTGTCATTTGTTGAGTAGAGAGATCTTAAATGTTTTCAATAAAGAACAAAGCAGAGAACCCCAAATGCACAATAGAAGTCATGAAAATGTTACTCAGCTTGATTGTGGTAACAAGCATTCACAATGTATTGCGTATAAGAACAGAGTATCTTATATCTTGAATAAATGTTGCCAATTATAAAGCTGGGAAAATGACATGCAAAATCAGAATGCTGATTAACCCCTATAGTCAATTATTTTGAGTATTTTTTAAAATACCATCTTTTCTTGTTTCTAAGTTTTCATTTCGCAAATTAAAGTTACTGAACTCCGGGAGTTGAGTGACAGTACAGCAGGTAAGGCACTTGTACAGGTAAGGCACAGCCAATCTGCATTCAATCAACAGTATTCCAGATGGTCCTGAGCTTCTGGGAGTGACCCCTGAGCGTAAACTCGGGAGACAGCCCCACAACAAAAACAAGTGTTTTGACAGTCCTCCCAAGCATTGCTCAGGGAACCTGGGGTCACTCTCTGCAATACAACCAGGCAGAACAGTTCAATAATAGGGTCTGATGATGTGGTATGTTCAGGTTAAGCAGTACAAGGGTGTTGCAGCACTCCTAAGGGCCGCTGCATCTGCTCTGGATTGCCTCCCGCAAATCACTCCGTAGATAAGGGGGTAGTCTAAATGTGGCAGTTTATCCGACCATGTATGCTGTACTAGCTGGTATAAATATTCTCCCATGCTATCACAATCATCGTGGGACTAGCTAGATCTTACCAGTATATTAGCCTGGCCACGTAGGACACCTAAGTAATTAGACCAGAGAGAAATGCTGTTTGCTTTGGAACAAACAAGCATGGCTCCCTGATATACTCAAAGGCAACTAAAATATAAAACTACAATGAAGTAGAGGAGACTTGTGAAGGCTTGGAGAAATATTTAACTGGCATTGGTGTTGGTCTTTGGTACAGTGACATGCCATCTCAGAAACCCCTTCTCTACATTTCAAAGGCATTCCCGGCTCAAAACATTAGCACAGTAAAGGCCCTAGGTGAGATGCAGGGAGGGATTACCTAAGGGCATTGGACCCTCCCTGCTTTCCATAACAATGGGAGGAAGGTCTGAGTTGCAGGGGTATAAACTAGTCGGTTCCCTGCTCTCCCTGTCTTCTTCCTTGTGGGATCTCGCCTTGTGAGCGTTTATTCCCCTTGGAAGCTTTACACGTGGTGGTCGCCATCTTGGCCTACACGTGGCTGGGGTTCTAGCCTGGAATCCTAAGCATCGGGTTTTTCCTTTTGCTGATTTGTATGCCTGAACCTGTGATAAGTAAAGCCTTTTAAAACTGCATCGGATTCCTGAGTTTTCATCCGTTCCTCGCCGGCCGGAGGTAGAAGGGAACTCGCTTCCCAGCACTGTCGGGGACCCGCGGGAGCGCCCGACACAAGGGAATAGCCTAGTCTCCCTTTATATAAACTATTCCTGACCATAGTCTTCAAATTTGCTTTTGTTTTCAAATTTCCTTTTCTTTTTTTTTTTTGAGTCACACTTTTACCATGCTTTATTGTCAACAGTAATGATAGGTTTTCTGTTCTGATGCTTTCTACAAACATGAAAGACTGCAGAAATCCCCAAAGACACACAGTTTAGAGAATTATTTACAAAGTATAAATGCAAGAAAAAATAGGAGAAAGCACAAAAACACACACTGATGAAATTAATTAAAATGTAAAATAGCTTCTACCATATTAGTTCATCCATTAGGATTTTTATTTATACAGTTATAAATACTAAACAAGTTCACGTGTCAATTTTGAAAAGAAAAAGTATCTAATCTTCAATTTTCTCATATTTATAAAATGAGAGGTTTTTTTTTTATCAGAGTCTAGTATCCTAGCCAGGGAGAGAGTATAGGGGTTAAGTCACCTGTCTTGTGTTAGACAACTTGAGTTTGATCCCGGCACCTATGGTCCCAAGTCCCACCAGGAGTGATCCGTGAGCACAGAGCCAGAAGTAAGCTGAGCACGGGGTGTTGCCCAGATTTGACTAAAACCAGACCCCCAAACCTAATCCAGCATCCTGCTTACAGATCCCATCTGTAACGATAAAAATGAAAATGTACTATAAGGTTTCCAGACCACTGTGAAGTAAAAAGAAACATTCAGCAAAAGTAAAATAGTGAGTGATCCAGGAATAAGATACTAAGAGCTATGCAATGACAATGGAGAAAAAAAATGCACTAAAATACACAGGAAGAATGAAAATACCATATATTAGAGCTAATACCAATAAAGTAATACCAGTAACAATTATAGACCTCATTCCCATAACCTGATGGAATGAATGGATTGAGGCTCTTTATATTCCTGGAGCAAGCAGATGCCCTTGGGCTCTACTAGCATATGACAGGACATATGGAGATGTTACTGGTGCCCGCTCAAGCAAATCGATGATGAAATGGAAGACAGTGATACAGTGATAGCAATAAAGCCCAAAAAAGATCTATAACTTTTTGGACATTTTAATCCTTAAATTCTACACTACGTTGCACTGCATGATCTAAGAGACTATGCAAAAAAAAATTAACACTATAATTCAATAAAAAGTCTTGTATTTGTGTAATTTATAGATAATAGAATTCATAGAACAAGAAACTGCAATTTGCTAATGTTATGTAAATAGCAAAATACTAACATATTAGATAAAATCCTAGAAACACATTTCTCAATAAAAAAATACAGAATAAAAATCATGAACTTTTCAGGCATATTTCAGTGAAATTAAGTAAATGAATAAATACTTAGTAAGTGCCTTCTTGGGACAATCACTCTGAATTATCACTAGATTATCCATTGTGGAGAGAAAAACGGCAAAATATTATATTTAACAAACATTAGTACATGAATATTCACACTTTTATACTGTAATCCAGAGTATAATGTAGAAAATAAGTATTATCTGATATCTGTTGTCTAGAATATTATACAACTCAAGAGCTTTTAAATATTTTTTTTTTTTGGGTCACACCCGGCAATGCTCAGGGGTTTCTCCTGGCTCTGCACTCAGAATTACTCCTGGCAGTGCTCGGGGACCATATGGGATGCCGGGGATCAGATCCGGGCCTGCACAGGCCGGCCGCGTTCAAGGCAAATGCCCTACCTGCTGGGCTATCGCTCTGTCCCAAGAGCTTTTAAATATTAAATGTTCAAACAGTCTCAATTATTTTTTCTATTAAAATCAAAACTGTTAACAAAATTCTAAGCTTTATACTTCTCCTGGAAATGCTCCCTAAAAAAGTTAATTGGTAAACATTATTTTAAGAGTAGTTCCATATTGTCACGGCTACTAAGACATTAGAACTTGAGCAAGTGGAATATGGCAACTATGCCCCCCTCTTTTTTCTTTTCCTCCATGAGTCCAGAACATGCACAGTGCTTAAAGGATAAACTACAACATTTGTAATATTAAATTTCACTTATAGAGTGTCAATAAAAACCATTTATGACCCTACAATTTCTGATATATGAACTAGGACTGGTACAAGTACTTTAAAGTTCCTTTGGGGGATGCTTTAATTAGAAAGAGAAGAACATAGCTGTACTTAAAATTCACTGCAGCTTTCCCGATAGACACAGCAGTGGTGTCAGGGCTCCAGAGCTTACGAAGATCCTTCCAAGTTGGATAATTTAAACTCACAATACATAGATGGATTTTTCTTGGAAAAATATCCATTGTTACAGTAGAACTTGAGTTTCCTTTCTAACAAGATTGTATGATTACTCGTTTATATTGTTCTTTCCGCAGGAATTCACACACCTCCTGTTTGCATCCTGTTATTCACTAAGCACTTCCCTTAACTTTGCTATACTGCTTCGGGAGAGTGGTTTGAAAAGGACACTAAACCTCTATTCACATGTCTGCATTTTGATTTTGTTTGGGATATAGAAAGCACCTTGAAAATTTTATTCTTGGTGTTCTCTCAAAATACTACATGCACTGCCTTATTGTAGACCACTGGTGGTATCGAGATGACATTGAGAATCATTTTTGGGGAGGAGTTGGGGAGACAAGTAGTGGTTATTCAGTCACTTTTCATTAATTCTAGCCCTTGACAGGAAATTTTTTAAAAAACCTGAAGATCCTCCTTGGTGTACATTCACTCCACTAAAACGAAACAAAATGCATTGACTCTTTCTGAAATTTTGTTCCTTAGAACTTGTTTGTCATAAATAAAGCAAACTTTTTTTTAAAAAGCTGCTGCTGTTAAAGTCATTCAGGGCAAACTCAAGCTCAGGTTGAATCACTGTCTTGAGTTCAAATACCATGCCAATTAAAATACGGATTTCTGTCTGGTTTCTATGTACAATTTATTTAATAGCATAAAAGGGTAAGAATAAGAATGTGCAAAACTTTCCTGTTTAATCACATGTACACTGAGGTTAAAAACCAATAAAGTGTTTAAAAAGTAAAAATATAATGAAAAATTATATAAATCAGACATTAAGATCCTATTGTCAATATACTTAATATGAATAAAAGTTTAGGTATAAACTATTTACTGAGGCGTTGAGAAAATAATGCCATGATAAGCCCTGTTAACACACTGATGCTGGTACATGCCACCAATGACTCAAAATTGAATGTGGCTCAATTAAGACAAGCTGCAGCACCAGTGTCAATGTATTACATTATGACTTTCATTCTAAGACAGAATGTCTTTGGAATTTGGATCTTTTACCTGAAGAGTTGAACAGGACCCACATATCTAATAAATACTTACATATACTACATATACATGTCTATCTCTATTCTTATCTATGTGCAAATATCACACACACTGAATAGAAGGTAATACTTATGTTAGTATGTGTGTGGCCTAATAGCTATTCTCTACGCATTTTCAATTCTGCATTATTTTTAAACCATTCACAATCTGCACTTTCATTCCCCTCTTTTTAACATATAAACTTAGCATTCACACTATGAAGAAGCGGGAAAGAAAGAGTAAAATGATTCAAGTCAATATATACCAGGTCAAGAAATAAAGTCTACAAAGTATAACCTAAGGGCAGAAACCACTTCTTTCTTCCTCAGAATCCCTCAGGACAGAATCAGTTGCTAGAATCTCCTGAGCATAAGTGTTGAGGCTGAAGAGAGCATTCCAAGAAGCTAGAACAGCCTGCAGGTGACAATATCCTATAGAACTCTCAGACTTCAATATGCCGGGGGGGGTGTTAGGAGACACACCCAGGGATACTCAGGTCTTACTATCAATTCTGCATCCAGGGACCACTCCTGGTGTGACTCTGGAGACCATAAGAGGTGCTGGGAAAGGAAGTTGGTTTGGCCAAGAGCAAGGCCAGTGCCTACCAGTTGCTGTCTGGCTCCATCCTCAAGATCTGTTAGTTCTAAAAAGTTCTCAGGTGATGTTGAATACTGCTTATCTAGGCACTACACTATGATAACAAAGGATTGAGGGGAAAGTCCTAGGGTTTTACTATATAAGTATTCCCGGAAAGCAGAACTGAAATACAGTGAGGAAAAAATAAAACAAAACCAAAAAAAAAACTACATAAAGCAACTGGTTGTTGTTTTGTGACAAAATGGCTACACAACAGAGTCATGCACATATACTCCTATATAACTAATTCCAAACATGAAATAATAAAATTTTAAAATTCAAAGACCTTTTATATAGATGAGATAAAACATGTGACTAACGTGAGTCTTTAACATACACTCTTCCCTCAAACTATGCTGAAACCACTGTAGAGTGTTCACTACAACTGTTGAAGTGCATTCATAGAAAAGAAGCAAGCAAATAAAATGCCACTCAGACATAACACATCAAACCATCTAAATATAAACCTAAAGGGAAATGAGCTATTTTGTAATAGACTAAACATAAATTACAAATTCAAGTATCTGTAAATGTGTTAACTAGGCACTTCCTAGTGACCTACAGTAGTACTATTAACACTGAGAGCTTGTTTGAAATGAAAATCACAACCACACCTAATCCTACTGAATAAAACCTTTGTCTAAAAACATTCCTGTGTGTACCCATATTAAAGTCTGAAAAACACTGATGTAGACTCAGATTCTAATATTTATTTTCCTTATTGTTTGTAAAATATGATAATTTAAAAACATATCTAAAAGATATTTTAGTTATTTTTAAGAAGTAAACTTCTTTTCTATAAAAAGATAAAGAGAAATTCAGGATTATTTTACCTGAAATACACACTGCAATCCATTGTTTTCAAACAAAAAATTAAATTATTTACAAGGAGCAGAATGGTAGAAAAGGAATAAAGGGACCCCGATACTACTGGGAACACCAAACAGCACCAATAATAATTGCCTGCAGGCAATCAACCCAAGTTCTAGCCCCAGCACCACATGGTTCCAACCACCTTGGGTGTTGGAGACCCCCAGCACCATCTGGTGTGGTTCTGTGAACCTTCAAGGAGGTAACCTGTGTAATCTTCAACACTACAGTCCTCAAATCACTGCATCCTAAGGCTCTTCATTAAAACACTGGCCTAGCTGACTCAGAATTGTCAGCTGCAACCCTGGGTCCCCTTAGGTCCTTCCAAATCATATGTATAAAAATTGAGTTCAAGGTATTTATTTGACTTTTGGGTTTTTGTGGGTGTTTTCTTTGGGAGTCACATCCAGCAGTATTCTAGGCTTACTGCTGGCTCTGTGCTCATAGATCACTCCTGGAGATTTTGGGAAGGGATCATAGAGGATGCCCAGGAGTGAATCTGGGTAAGATCTGTGATTTGTGTAAGGCTACCTGCCATACAAGGTCACCAGTCCTGAGTTCAATGTATTCAACTGATTTGAGTAATTGTCAGTGACACAATGGAGACTCAAATCCATTTCTATTGACTCCTATAATGAAATACTCTTTCTAGCTGAAAATATGTTGAAATTACATTTTCATGAATATGTTGCTCATATAAAACAACAGAATACATAAGTTTTAAAAGGATAAATGCTTATATAGTAAATTTAGCAAAAGTATATCATGAAATTTATTCTTTTCTAAGGAAAACTAAAAACTATAAATTGAATTAGAAAAAGCAGAACTGGAAGTTGACATGACTTCATGTATCATTTAAATGGCTGTATCTTTGATGATTCCGGAAAATGGTATTATAGCACTATTAATTTATTTTTGCTGCATTTCATTATTCAGGAAACTTTGATTTCTCAGATAGCAAATCATACAGAGCAGCTTCCCCCACAGAAACAGCCATATTATTAGTTTTTTTTTTTTTTTTTTTTGCATTTTGGGTCACACCCGGCGATGCTCAGGGGTTACTCCTGGCTCTTCATTCAGAAATTACTCTGGTGGTGCTCGGGATCGAACTCGGGTCAGCCGAGTACAAAGTAAACACCCTCCCGCCCCTGTGCTATTGCTCCAGCCCTTCTAGAAACAGCCATATTAAACCTAAGTGTTTTATAAGCTATTACAGAAAAATTTAACTCTTGAGTCTTACCATCAAAGAAGCTTTTGGCTCTTAGGTAACTGACACTGAGTCTAAGAACTGAAAGTTTGTCCAGCTTATTAATAACATCTTGTGGAAAAGGCAGTAGGCTTGCCAGACGGTCCAATTCTGTGTTAAGTCGGTCTCTATGTCGCTTGGAAGGGTTTGACTTGATTCCTTCATCCGGGACTGGCTTGACACTGTAAACAAACACAATACCATAAAACCCTTTATATGTATAAGGCAAAATTTTTCTATTGCATGAAAATATCTCCACAAATATTTCTTTTCTAACCACCTAGAATCTACTGGGAGTGTAAAAGTAAATCCTTTTTGAAAAGTTCCTTATCTTAAGAAAAATGAGGGAATTAGCAAAATTCCTCATAGCAACATACGATCCCATCCTAGGAAATGCCAACTGCACATTGTATAGTCCATATTTCATTATCTTGGGGTCTACTGATTCCCTGTGAACTCTACTGGGAACTTCTCCCCCTTCAAACATAGTAACTGAGAAGAGAAAGGGGCAGATCTTCATGTTAAAATCATGCTTTGTTTCCATGCATTCTGCAATCTTTATGCTATCGATAAACATCAGACTTCTCCAGTTTCCTAACTTCCCTAACATTTTCATCCTGTCAGTGATCTCTCAAAGTGTTCTGCCTCTGGTGTTTTCAGAATATTCTCGAGCCATTCTTTAAAGTCATCCAAAATTAAACCAAATAAAATGCTGACTTTAGTATTTTTTTGCTTGCAACAGGACATATGGAGATGTTACTGGTACTTGCTGGAACAAATCGATGAACAACGGAAGGCAAGTGATACAAGTAATATTGAAGAATAAATATATGTTCACTCTCATTACTGTCCAATTTTGATTTTATAACTTGTCAGTAATCGTATTTATTACTGTCATTATACATGTTTCAATTAGAAAATACAACAAAACCCCAACACTGAGAAAAAATTTTCTTATACTTATTTTATTTCCATTTTTATAGTTAAGTGTAGAAAATATATTCAAAAATGAAAAAGCAGGGACCAGAAAGACATGCACCACAGAGATAGGTGCCAGATAGATCCCTCACACCCTACATGATCCACTAAAGGAATAATCCCTGAGCAACAGCCAGGAAAAAAAGCAACAATAACCAAAAAGAAAAAAAATTGGACAATTCCACATAAAAGTTGTCGGCTACACAATTTTGTAAGAGAAATTCATCTTTAAAAGTGATCAACAGATACCCATGCTAAAACATAGAGAAGACATAAAGAAAGAAAAAAAGAAAACAAAAGTAATCTGAAGGTCTCTTTGTTCCTTTCCATTGCCAGAAAAAGAACTGAAATACTACTATAACAAAAACATTTTGGGGGACTGGAGCAATAGCACAGCAGGGAGGGCATTTTCCTTGCATATGGCCGATCTGGGTTCAATCCCGGCATCCCATATAGTTACCTGAGCACTGCCAGGAGTAACCCCTGGTGTCACCAGGTGTGACCCAAAAAAAAAAAAAACATTTTTTAATTTAAAATAAACTGAAGCATCTTATCCTGTGCTATATTTCCCCTTATGTTTCTCTTATCATACTAAATACATAACCTATATGTTTAAAGCCTACAATCGTCATACTACAGCAATGCTCCGGTTAATTAACTAAATTTCAACTCATACCTGTTAAACTGCGTATCTGAATGAACAATTATCTACGGATCCCTATTTTGTTTATACAAATATTTACCTGTATCTTGTCTGGGCAGCCTAGGCAAACACACCCTTTGCCTACCTAGTCAAAAAGTAATGAGTTCCCTGGAAGAAACCTCAAAAACCCCTTTTTCACGTTTTGTTTTTAGAAAGATGAACCCTGAAAGATCAGGAGGAATTCAGGAGAGGTGTGTCCGTGGAATGCTGAACTGTGAGAAGACCTCCCCCTGCCCCCCCCCCCCCCCCCCATTTTGGAGCCAGAAGCAAAGGGTACAAAGAGAAGAGGAAGCAGGTTAGGGCCACATTTTCCAACAAATATTGACCAACTATCCTGTGCCAAGTACAGCAACTTAGTGGTGAACAAAACATGCTCTTGTTCCCAGGAAGCTTACGTTCTGCTGAGAAACAGAAATACATACGTGATTAAACATATCTTTTCAGACCCTGAGGGTTAAAAATAACCAAGAACTAAGGAGTGACAGGCCTGCTGGTTGAGAACCAGGAAAGACTTCTCTGCTGTGGCTGTCTTTACGTTCATATGCAGTAAGAAGTGAGTCACATAGATGTCTAATGCAGAAAGTTTCAAGATATAGGAAACAGCGAGTTTTCTCACAGAACAAATAAGAAAAATGTATTTTGGTATCTGGCAGTCATCGTAAGCTTTAAGAATTTACCTGACAAGTCTTTAGGTTTACTAAACTGGTGCTGATGTGGACAGGACGGAATACAGGGCAGCTCTCACTGAAGTTACACTTCTTTAAAAAACAGAAACCTTTGTCACTTTTCTGAGCCAAACCCTTCAGGAGTACCTCACAATCCACGTTGCTTAGCCAAGCAGATAAAACCCTTCATCTTTCTAAAGGCTCTCTTCCTTTGGCTTTGTTTCCTGCTGCCACAGCTTTCCTGGTCCACTACACTTCAAGACTAAGAAACAAGTTTCAAACATGTTACTTCTTAGAATCTCCTTGTTTTTTCCACACTTAAGTAAATTAGTTTTGAAAGGTCCCTGTTCTATTTACAAAGGATTCCTCCAGTACTATTTCTGTGCACTATGCGTTGGCTGCAAATGTCTTATACAACTGTTCCATTGATATTCTGTGCAGATAACATCTCTCCTAAACTGAAATCCAGTTTACCATGTTGGTGGCTTTCCAGCCGTGATTATAAAACACTGGGGAGAAGAGAGAAACAAAAACACTGAAGCAAAACAAGCTAATATGATATACAGAGATAGTAACAGCAAGAAAAAAAAGGTTGAAGATATCACTGCTTAATTGTACTGACTGCTTACTCACTCCTAAACCCAATAAGAATTTCTTTACACAATACAAAACTGCTCATTTCTCTCTCTTACTTCTCAAAGTACTACTGATTAGTTAGCATGGGCACAATTTTCCTAAATTGTTAGGTAACTTATACTGTATGTACTATTTCTTGCCCTTATTACTATGCAAACATATTTATTTTTGTATCCCCATTGCACAGTACATTTTGTATCCTCGTATGCACAACTAAAGTCACAATTAAATACATTATGGATTCACAATTAAAGTAAGCTATTCCGAAGTGTCCACAAAGAAATGATCAGGGCCTAACTCCAGTCAATGATAGCAAAGGCTGGCTTGAGAAATTTCAGCAAAGCAATTTAAGCTTATGACAAAGATTGGTGCATAATTACATTTGTAACAAATTGGTACTGTTTCCCCATTTTTACCTAATTATATATATATACACACACATATATATAAGCAAACTAAAATAACAACTACTGCATTTCCCCTCTTTTAACTAAACTTCAATTTTTTACCTGCAAGTCTTTTTATTGAGTAATTCTCTATAAATCAGAAAGTTGTTGATACAAGTATCTGTCTCCAAAAATATATGCAAAGTGGCAGAAAGCTTGAGCCAGAATCAAATGCTCACTTAACTGATTTGCTGAGTGACTAAATATAGACGTAGAAAAGAAGAAAACATTGTGGATGCAGTGGATGCAATGATGGATTTTTTTTTACCTTAGGACAACAACTCTATTTCCTTCCAGGCAACAAAGACAAAGAGAGAACACATGTGATATCAACATGAGATTGAGGAAGAGACACAGTTTAAGATGACATGAGAGGAATATAAGACAAATGATAGAATATTTTGGAGGATATAGATAGAAGCCAAATGCACAGTGGAATTAAGATCATGGCTGAAAAACATTTACTAGACTTAGCATTTCAAATCCATGTTGTTAAAGCTGCATGTACTAACTACCACACACTTTTTTCACTGATTTTGGAAAAATATTCAAAATGATTGTAGAAATATTTATGCTTAGCCTCACATACGGAAGATGCACAGAATAATTAAAGAGAGTAATTCTATTTCAAGAATTCTAGACTGGGGTTTGGCAGAAATTTTAACTTTTATTGCTTTTTAATCTTTTATTGCTTTTTTAATCTTTTATTTTAATATTAAATATTTTAATGTTTATTGCTGTTTTACTTTTATTGCTTTTTAATCATCAGCTTATGCCAAAATACGCTGCCATCTATTTAAATAAGAAACCTACAATTAAAATATAGATGAATATTCCTTTAAGAGTGGGATAGGGAAATTGCTATACCTAAGATGCCATCAGATAGTAGAGCAAATTACAATTTTTTTGAAATCTCAAATCTCAAAACTCTTGTCCTAGCCTATAAATTAAAATTATTTGAAATCAAGACTCTTGATGACTGAATACCATGCTTGTTTTAAAAAGCCAAGCACACTTTAAGCACTGATGCTAGCAGGCCCAAAAGTGTGTCAAATGCCACTTGAATCTGTCTTAAAGTCTTCTTATATCCCAGTCCAAAATATCTGGTAAATTAATCACTTCTGCCCAGTGTTTGAAACAACGTTGGAAAGTTAACAATCCAGTTTAAACATAAATTACTGTAACTTTAGACATTTATATTTATGTCATTTAAGTAAACCACAAATGGCCTGCAAAGTTAGTTTCAGCAATTCTGAGAGTAAAGTAACATTTTTTCCTAAAAGCTATTATCTCCCACAGAACTATTTACTCCACCAGCTTTCCTTCTCTTCTGTCAGTTCCTTATTAATAACTAGTATGTGAACACCCTTTAATTCATATTTTCTTGAACTGAGGGATCCTTTTTTTTATTTCCTATGCTATTACTCTGCACCCAACAGGTCGGAAGTGGAAGAATTCCTCACCAATCTCACCATACAGCAATGCCGTAATGCCATGATGGTTGATCAGAACATCAAGGTTTGGTCAACCCATCAGGCCACCAAGTCTCGCTCTTCATTTCCTCCCATGGCTTTAGCGTGTGTGTAGTTATCTTTGAAGACAGTATTTTGGTTGGAGCCATTAATTTTGTTTGATGTGATGGTAGAAAGGTGATGTGGGGTGTCGGGAGCGCTGCCGGGGGTCCCCGACAGTGCCAGGAAGTGAGTTCCTTTCTACCTCTGAAGCCGGCGAGGAATGGGTGAAAACTCAGGAATCCGATGCAGTTTTAAAAGGCTTTACTTATCACAGGTTCAGGCATACAAATCAGCAAAAGGAAAAACCCGGTGCTTAGGATTCCCGGCTAGAACCCCAGCCACGTGTAGGCCAAGATGGCGGCCACCATGTGTAAAGGCCCTATAAAAGGAGAAGAAGACAAGACCCCCAAGAAGGGTGCGAGCTCACAAAGATAAAGTCCAAAAGCGCCCAAAAGGAGCCCGCGAGAGAGGAAGCAGGCTAGTATTATACCCCTGCAACTCGGACCTCCCTCCCACTGTTATGGAAAGCAGAGAGGGTCAAATGCCCTTAGGTAATCTCTCCCAGCACCTCACCTAGGCCCTTTTATATGCTAATGTTTTGAAACAAGATCTGCCTGGAATGCCTTTATAGGGTAGAGAAGGGGGTTTCTGAGATGGCATGTCTCTGTACCAAAGACTAATACTAATGCCAGTTAAATATTTCTCCAAGCCTTCACAAGTCTCTTCTACTTCATGGTAGTTTTGTATTTTAGTTGCCTTTGAGTATATCAGGGAGCCATGCTTGTTTGCTTGGAGGCAAACAGCATTTCTCTCTGGTCTAATTACGTGGCCAGGCAAATATGCTGGTAAGATCTAGCTAGTCCCACGATGACTGTGGTAGCATGGGAGAATATTTATACCAGCCACTACAGAATACATGGTCACATAAGACTGCCACATTCAGACTATCCCCCTATCTATGAAGTGATCTGCAGGAGGCAATCCAGGGCAGATGCAGAGGTCTAGGCTTTCAGGTGTCCTGCAACAGTGGGGTACAAATAAAAACACATCTCATTATTAGAATGATTACAACAATTTTATTTTCCTATAAGAAAAAAAACAGATGTCTGAGAAAACTGGAGCCAAAATTCTCTGGGCTGGAGATAGTACAGTTGGTAGTGCACTTGCCTTGCATGCTGCTGACCTGTGTTAGATAACCAGCACATCATGTGGTCTCCTGAGCTCTACCTGGAGTGCAGAGTCAGGAGCAAGCACTGAGCACCACTGGATGTGCGCCCCCCCACCAAAGAATTTTCTGGTTACTCTCCTGCTGCTGTTCCATAGTTATAGTAATTCTAATTCCCACTTTTGCTCTTCAGAGGGGGAAGCAAAGATATACAATGTTTCTACACTTGAAGAGTGAAAGTCCTAGAACATGAAAAATGTCCTAGGAAACACTATCACTTCACTTGTATCACTTGTCTTCCTGTTGATCATTGATTTGCTCAAGCGGGCTCCAGTAACATCTCTATTCATTGGGAATGAGGTCCATTGTTACGGATTTTGGCATATTGAATACACTACCAGTAGCTTGCCAGGCTCTGCCATAGCTCTGGGTTCATCCCAGGGTGCCCAGTCTTTTCTAAGACCATCAACCATCCAGGGCCCACAGTGCAGAGCTCTGGGTGTTAGACAAGCCTGTCTCTGTAATGCTCACAAATCTGAAAAAAAATGCTAATTTACTCCCTTCAAGTATATTTTTACTGCTGCTTTTTAAATCCATATAAAACATACTATTTATCCCCAAGTCACTAAAACATTACAAGAAAAAGTCCAGTAGTGACCACTGCTAAATGAGTAAATTATTAAGTTAGAAACTAATGCTCAATACCACATATGCTTTTGGTCCCAGAAGTTCTGCTTGCTACAAAAGGTAGACCTATCTTTAGAGAGCTAATTTTGAATGGTGATGAAGGTACAATAACTTTGTATACCAAAAACATAAACACTACTGTAAGCATGTTACCTCAAACTGCAGTAAAATAATTTTTAATTATATACACCAATATAAGTAAATATCAGGGAATAAAATAAATTCAGAACAGAGAGAGAGGGAGAAAGAGATATGTGGGGGTAGGGGAGAGCAAGCCAGCCAGCACTTGGGACCTAAAAAGCAGGTAAAGCATTTCCTTACTTGCGCCAACCTAGATTAAATTCCTGGGTTTCTATACAGTACCCTGAGCACCGCCAGGGAAGATCCATGAGCACAGACCCAGGAGTTAGCCCTCAGCACTGCTGTGTGTGGCCTCCAAACCGAAAATAAGTTCAAAAATGTTGTCAAGGCAAAATCAATTGAACAATATTGTTCAATAATGGCGGAGCTGTGAAAGTGGTATTCAAGAGTTCAGGAAAGGAAATAAAAAACAATTACCTATATCTCTGATAGCAGAGAACAACTTCATGGAAACAGCACTCAAAAACAGGTAACTCGCTTTTTGTTTTATTATGCTAGAGCACAGAGCTGTTTGCAACTACTCTTCTCATACAGAAAATCATACCAAAAAAGGAAAAAATGAAAGAAATAAAAACAAAGTTGGTCTTCAGTAAACCTGAGACAGCAAAACCCAGATGCAAATGGCAAATGATACGTGCATGAAAAACAGGGAAAAAAAAAATCGGTGACAAAATAAGACAAGAAAGTATAATCAAAATGTATTAATTTAGTCAGCAGTAAAGAGTATTTGAGACAAAATGCAATGAAACAACAGAAGTGAATTTAAAATTATAAAATAAATTATACTAGGATGAAGGTAGGCAAATGATAGATTAAATTGTGCCAATAACATTCTCACAATAAAATATCAATGTTTAGCAAAACTTTAGATATTTCATACCTATATTAAGTAAGTTATTTTGTAATGGGACAATGTTTCAGAGGAGATGATATTTTATGCAAAGTTAAAAGATACATACCGATGTACCCTAAAATATTCCACTTCGGTGAATTTTTCCTAACAGCTATCAATTTGCAAAAAATTCCCCTATCTAAAAAATCTACAAAGTATTTTCAAATACTAGTTTAAGTATTAAAAACTTAGAAAGAGAATTTTCTTCCAAAAGAAAATAGATTACAAAACATTAACGCAACTGGGTACTGTGTAGCCAAAAAGCTTTTTGGGAGTGGGACACGTTGTGCTCAGCTCAGGGTTTATTCCTGGCTCTGTGGTCAGGCATCACCCCTAATAGGATCAGGGGACCTTATGGGGTGACAGGAATCGAACCCAGATTAGCCGCATGCAAGGGAAGTGCCCTACCCACTGTACTAGCCTCCAGCAAAAACAACTGTAAAGGAAGGCAGGTTAGCATAAAACTATGAACACAGGAGCAAAAGCATACAAGAGAAAATTCAGACACGATGGAAAAAAAGATATACAAATGATGCAAGGGAAATGGTAAATAATTTACTTGGAATGTAATAAAATGAACAGTGGACAAGTAAATTCCTATGATACAGATGTACATATACAATGCCGAACCCATTCATCTGAATTAGTTGTGTGCAATTAGGAGTATTACATGTTTCTGAGCCCAAAGACCTACGAAGCAATATACACATTCAACCTTTTAATCTGCTACCTGATACTTTTTAATATCTTAGATACCTATCTATAAAACAGAACTATAGAGTTGAAATAATATATTTTCAAAGCACTTTTAGAAAATGGAAACAAAATGCATATAAAAAAACACCATGAACATCTGTATTACAGTACATATGACATTTTCTGTTTGTTGTTAATGTTCAACTATTACTCTAAAAATACACTTCAAAAGAAGTGCAGAAGTCTAAAGATGCTGCTGTTAAAGATTTTCATGGTGCTTATTTCTAAGTAATTACCTTAATTATAAACATCAATAAGTACTATGGTAGGTACATTCTCCAGTGGAAAAGCACATTGCAGCCATACCCGTAATTGAGAATGTAATCATAGACTGCCTCTTACTGTTTTGCAAGAGAATTGATTGTCCTGTGATACTATAAACTAAAATTACTTAAAGAACAGAACTTATGTTGCAGTTTCAATTACACCATTAGTAGACTTTTTACCTTATAAAATGTTTTTGTTCTGCTAATTCCAGTGTTGAGAGTAGCCATTTAGGTGTGGGCCATCTTGTTTTTATTAAAAAAAAATCACTTGGCCATATTTACAAAAACAAAGAAACTAAACCTCATCTTTTAATTTACATCTAGTGCCATTTCACTTTTTTATCTCACCACTTCCTCTTCTGTCATTTAGTTTTTATAAATGTTACCGACAAATAGGCATTTCACTTACTCATTTCATAGTTCCAATACATGGAGAGGCCTTTATAAACACAAAGCATAACCTAAATAAAATTCTTTGAAAGAATTTAAATTATATAACCCAAAGTTTAAGTATTAACTTTCGAGAATTATAGCAAATCAAAGCACCAATATCACTTTATAGTAATAAAACTTAACTACAAAGGTCCAAATTTATTATCACTAAGAAAAAAAGCATTCTAATTATTTAAGAGTGTGCTTGTTAACTGCATGCGGAAAGCAAATAAATCAATGCGTTGCTCTCCAAAGAAAATAAAACAAGAACCGAAAACAATTTTCTTTTTTTGCAGTGTTAGGCATTAAGGTATAGCATTTTAAAGAATATTACCGTAGAATCTAATCCTAACATTATTTCGAAAATGTCTTGAAGGTAGAAGACTGGATTTGGCATAAGTATGCTAAAGATACTTTAATTTTCAAATTTTGATTATTCCAAAAGAGAAAAACTTTATTGCAGGTCCATTATACAAAAGACACTTCCATGAGATTAAATTTAAGACGTAGTGCCTACTAATAAAAACAAATTTCAACATTCAATTTACCACTAGAGGGAGTTTATCTTATTTAGTACATTCAACTGGACTGGATAATTTCATGTTAAAATTATGCCACTTAATTCCAAGATCTTATGAAAATAGATATCTAAATGGGCATTTTATTAACACACCCCAATAACTATGATACAATATATTTTCTCTTTAAATAAATGACCACAAGTAATGGGTCAAAGATATCAGTAGCCTGAGCATTTTGAGATCAAACAACATGTGTAAACACTTTAGGACGCATTCACCTATAAACTATCTTATTTCTGAATTTATGTTAAAGGGCATAGTAGATTTAACTACCACATTCCTAAACTGAACCTTGATTCACAGCTTAGGTAAAGTTAAGTAAGCATTTTTCATTCTGATAAAACTTTACGATTTACTTGAATCTGTAAATGCCAGTACTAGATTCTTCTTATGGAGCCAGTTATTGATATTTTATGACGAATGATTAAAAGCTGTAAATGAGCTCAATGAAGATGTGAAAAAAAACCTACATTAAAAAAGAGTAAATGTAAAAAATGCTCATGTTACAGCGCACTCTTAGACTACTAAATACACAAGTTCATTCAGGAAGTATTCTAGAATTTTGAGATAATATAAATCATACATCTTATATAAATAAAAGACAATGTATTATGCATAAAAGGAAGATCTTCAATAAATGTTAACTAGAAGCCCAAAGCGTTAAACTTTCACTAAGAACACAAAATTAAAATAACTGATTTTAGTTCCAAGAAAGGTATCTCTGATCTAGAAATTTAGTAAAACACTCATCGGGAAGATCTTCAAGTTTTCTGAAAATACACAAAAACCCCAACAAGGCTGTTAGAGATTATGAAATGTGTACTTAGTGTATTGATAAATACGAGTTGACATAAGGGAATGCCTCTCAATTTTACGCATCAAATACAAAGTCAAAATTACAAAATCACAGTTTAATATAAGGAACAATTCAAAAAACGCAAAATATTTTATTATATTTATTCAAGCCATAAAACTGCCAAGACCCAAACTGCTGTGAGTGGTGGTCCTAATCTATGCAAAACGCTAGATATTTGGTCCCTTTCAAATATCAGTCTATTTATAAATGAGTATCTTCCGTTAATGCCAAATTTATATCTGAATAACTTCCATCACTCCTGAACTTGATACTCCGGAATCGCAAAACTTTTAAACAACTGTTTTCATGAATGAATTTAAATTGTTATTTTTCTGATTCAAGTTGACCCATGACATAACCTAAAAGCACACTTGTGATTGATTACCTGAGTATAAGTTTAATCTATTCCTAACTTTGCTTATGAAAAAATTTTACAGACGTGAACTAAATCAGGAGAGATAAACACATAAATACAGTCAACTCACAAAAGCAAATCTATGGCAAGCACAGCTTTTATTTGAAAACTATTAACAAAATACAATTAACATGTAAACTGATTTCACCAAACAAACTAACTGCAAAATAGGTTTGTATGCAATTAAAATTTACAAAACCTGGGTGTGCGGGCAGGGAAGGGGCTGAAAGATGCTGCTCAAAAAGTATTTCAGTAAATCCAATTCCAAAGCTTTTATCTCACAAACTCTAAAACCACTGCAGAAGTACGAAGAAAGCTCTCCGTCTCCCCACCCAATTCTGAAAAGCAAATACTCTACGTTCCTCTCTTAACCCACGCTTACCTACTAATAACGCCACCCTATGCTTTACCAACTCGGTGAGTCGTAGCGCTACAAAATTCCTGCCAAATAAGTAGATACAAGCTCTACAAAATCAATTGCAGCTGATCTCAGTGGCAATAGCTCCTACGGAGCGGTGAGCACGTGTTTAAACACCTCGCTCAACCAACAGCAGGAATAAAGACGAGAATAAGGACTAAGAAACCACCGGTCCCTAACCTAACCATGCCGGTATGAAAAAGTGGAAGGGGGATTTCAAGTCGGGTCTGTGTCAACTAATCCCCCAGTTCCACGGAGCCGACCAGAGCTGTCAACAAATTAAAACCACATAAGAGAGAGCAGAGTTGCAAACCGGCGGCGGCTGGAGGCGTGTTTGAGTGACAGACACCGTTGAGACAATGCTTTCTTCCGATTAAAAACGTCAATATCCAGGCCTTGGGTTTCCTCCACCCGCTTCCAAATAAATCTCGATCCTGCAGGTGGGGAAGGGACCTGATGGCCAAGGGCGCGGGATCTGGGGAAAAGCAGCGGCCGCCTCCCGTATCCCTAGATCTGAGACCCCCCCGAGCCCCCCCCAGACCCCCAGCCTCAGCTCGGACGCGCCCCGACACTCACGTTTTCTGCACCGGCTTCCGCCGCTTGCGACTGGCGTAGGTGATGTTGGCGCTGCTGCTGTTCATGGTGACCGGCCCGCTGGCGACGGCTCCGAGCCCTCGAGCGCCGACGGCCGAGTTCGCGGGAGCAGACGGCGGCGGTCGGCGCCGAGATCCACGAAGCCGCGCCCCTTCCACCTGCGCCCTCCGGGGCTTCGGCGACTGCGCAAAGTTCTCCCGAAGCCAGACGCCGCCACCCCGCGCGTCCAGGGGAGTCGGAGCCGCTCGGCCCCGGCGCTGCGAAACGAGGGGCGGAGACAGGCTCGCCAGGTGGCGCAGGTGCCTTCGACCCCGGAGGAGGCGGCGCGGCTCGGCCCACAGGTGAGGCGTCGGGGCAGAGGAGGAGCCTGGCTGCCTTGTTTGCTTTCCCAGGCTCGGTCGTGGACGGGCGCCGCGCCCCGTGACCGCCGCTTCAGTCCTTTGGGTCAGGGAGGCGCCGCCGCACTCTTCTCGGGAATTCCCCGCTCCCGACTGCTTCCCACCCGTGGAGCGTGGGTGTCGGCCGTCGGTGCCGGGGGCCACCAGCTCCTGGTCGGTGTGGCCGCTGCTTGAGGTCGGAGCCGGTGCTGCTGGGCGCGTTCTCAGGCCAGAGCATGTGCTGGACTTCCCCAACTCGTTGTCACGCCGAGGCACGCACCGGCTGATGAACACGGGCGCCCGCGCCCCGCCCCGCCCCGCCCTGCCCAGGACCTCAGAGCCCCGCCTCTGGGTTTCACACCCTCCGCAACGTCGTGATGTCATGCGTCGCGACACCCTTCGGCTGCCATCTTCTTGAGGTCAATAAAGCCTTTGATGCACACACTTCTCGCCTGGAAAAATGTGACAAGTTGCCTGCAGCCAAGATCTTCATTCTTAGAACTTTTCACCGACAGACACACCAATCAAGGAACTTAACTTCTCCTCTATGAATAACAGTCACTTAGAGAATGTTTTATTCTGAAAAGTACTGCCAAGTGGCAGATCACAAATGGGACTCTAGATTTTCTAGAGGGTTCAGGAGTCCATATGTGAGTTGAAATTTGAAAGTAGAAGGCTTGGAGTTGCCTTGACTTGACTCCACCCACTTCCCTCTCTGGGTCTTCTCAGAATTTCGTTTTTCTACTGTTAGACTTCAGTAAGATTGAAAGGAATTAATGATGCAGCACTTCAAGCATAACGGGATTGGGGCCAGAGGTGCTCTAATGCGGTTGGAAAGATGAGCCGGAAGTGCATTTCACGACTTCTAGATCATAAATCCTTATGATCTTTTATGATCCTTAAAATCATAAACCCTTCATAAAATTCTCTAGGTTTCCTCTAAATCATGGACACCAGTTCTATCTTATTTTCAAATAAGATCAGTAAAGTAGGTGTAGGGATAACACTTACTAAATAGTTGTAATAGTGCCAGTGAAAGTTTATGAAAGTGGCATTGAGGACAGAGAGTAAGCCTAGATGTTGAGCCTTAAAAGATATATTCACCCAATACCCATCTGACAAGGGGTTAATATCCAGGATATATCAGGCACTGGTAGCACTTCACAAGAAAAAAACAGCCAACCCCATCAAAAAATGGGGGAGAAAAAATGAACAGAAGCTTCCAAAAAAGAAGAAATTCGAATGGCCAAAAGGCATATGAAAAAGTGCTCTTCATCTTTAATCATCAGGGAGATGCAAATCAAAACAACAATGAGGTACCATCTCACACCACAGAGACTGGCACACATCCAAAACAGCAAGAACAACCGGTGCTGGCGTGGATGTGGGGAAAAAGGGACTCTCATCCACTGTTGGTGGGCGTGCCGACTGGTCCAGCCCTTTTGGAAAACAATATGGGCATTCCTCTGAAAACTAGATATTGAGCTCCCATTTGATCCAGCAATAGCACTCCTGGGAATATACCAGAGACCGAAAAACACATAGCAGAAACACTATGTGTACTTCTTTATTCATCTCTGCGCTATTCACTATAGCTAGAATCTGGAAACAACCTAAATGCCCGAGAACAGAGGACTGGCTAAAGAAACTGTGGTTCATCTACACTATGGAATACTATGCAGCTGTCAGAAACGATGAAATTATGAAATTTACCTACAAATGGATGGACATGGAGACTATCATGCTGAGTGAAATTAGTCAGAAGGAAAAGGACAGATATAGAATGACTGCATTCACTAATAGGACATAAATAGATACCAGTGTTTTACTAAATGTGGGAAATGGTAATGGCATATTAAAACTCACCATTGAATATACACAAAGAGACTTAAGTGATAAACTCTAAATACCTGCAGGGCTAGCCACAATGTGTAAAATAAGAGGGAGAGAGATGCAGAGACAGAGATAGAGACAGAGAGAGAAAGAGAGGAAACAGGACTACCTGCTGTTGAGGCTGCCTGGGGGTGGGTGGGAGGGGTGGGGGTACATTGGTGGTAGAAATGGGTCACTGGTGGAGGGATGGGGGGCTGGAATACTGTGTTACCAAGAACCAATTGTGAACACCTTTGTAATTATATGTCTCACGGTGGTATAATAAAAAATTTTAAAAAAAGATATGTAAACAGGGAATGAGAGTGCAATATTGAAATGACTCCAAGCTGGAGTTCTGGTTTTCTTTGCTGTAAACCAAGATAATGAATACAGAAGTGTGTATTTTCTTGTTAAGAGCATTGGGTCTACACAGCCATACCACTCCTGGGATTATACCCTGGAGGCCCAAAAACACACAGCAGAAATACCATCTGCACTTTATTTTCATACCAGCACTATTCACAATAGCCAGAATCTGGAAACAGCCAGAGTGTCCGAGAACTGATGACTGGATAAAGGAACTGTGGTATATCTACACAATGAGTACTACGCAGCTGTTGGGAAAAACAAAGTTATGAAATATGCCTAAAAATGGATGGATATGGAGAGGATCATGCTGAGTGAAATTAGCCAGAGGGGAAAGTCTAAATGACTGCATTTATTTGCAGGATATTAAAAAACAGCATGATACCAATATCCAAGACCAGACAAAATATGAATCAGGAGGGCTTGTCTGTGGGTAGAACCTACTGCAAATGTATGTGAGTCATAGGTTAGGCAATATGGAGAAAGGAACAGTGTACTAATAATTATTGTAAATGATAATACCAGCATAGAACTGAGATTTGGAAGTAGGCAAAAGGATATACATGATAACCTCTAACTGTATGTATTGCAAGCCACAGTATGTAAAAAGAAGGGAGAGAGAGAGAGAGAGAGAGAGAGAGAGAGAGAGAGAGAGAGGTGAAATTGCCTGCCATAGACACAGGCTGGGGGGGAAATTAGGAGAAATCATGGGACATTGGTGGAGGGAAATGGGCACAGGTGGAGGGATGGGTGCTGCAACACTGTACGACTGAAACCCAAATATGAACACTTTTGTAACTGTATATCTCACGGTGGCATAATAAAAAATTTTTAAAAATAAAATGGTATAAAAAGAGCATTGGGTCTACATTAAATGTCTGTAATGATATTTCATGCCATCTGTATACCTATAGAGAATGAGTTGCTTTTATTCCCCCTTATTCCTTCCCTTATATTATTATTACAACCACTGGGAGTTGTACACTCAACTGTAGTATACAGCCCATACACTTGACAGTAGCACCAAGAACACAACTGTGTGGCGCCACTGGAATGACAGTTGGCACGGGGAAAAGGCAAGGGCTAGAACTCATGCTTGAAAGACAGTTGCTCTAATACAGCACTACCTGGCCCCTCTTTTGCATTTCAAAGCCTTCATTTGTACCCAACTAGGATAATTTGTTGTTGCAAATTCAGACTTTAATCTAAAAATTTGCTCTGCCATTGGTACTATCATGCTCCAGGTTTCTTCAGCTCCCCTGCTACTTAGCCCTAACTAGCCAATGACATATTATTGAGCTGAGGGGACAGTATTCCTAATTTATCTCCCTTAAAATCTTCAACAGTTTCCAGCTCAAATGCCATTTATCAGATCGTTCATGGATACCTTCTCTTCCACACATTAATTTATTAAATACATATTTTGTGGCAGAGCTCCTATGTGCCAGGAACTGTATAAAGAAAACAACTAGTGAACAGAAAGCAAAATGTACCCTTCTCTCAGGAAATATTGCAATGGGGAAGTACATGACTCTATATGATCTTCTGGTAGATAAATTTGACCAGCCACTAAGTCAAAGATAGTCCTTTTCTTTAAAATGACGATTGAACTGAGGGCTGAAAGATAAATAGGTTTCCCCAAGAGAAAAAAGGTGAGGGCATTTAGTGCCTATAAAATGGCATGAGTAACTTTTTTTCTAAAAGAAGGAACCTGATAGTCACGAGGGCTCAGTATGAAGAGGAGGTTTGGGGGGGAAAATGTTCAAGTTGGAGTTTCAGAAATAGTACCATGTCTGCAATGTGCAGGGTAGATTAAAAAGGGAGGGGCAACGGAGAATGGATGGACACAATAGTTCTTAAGATACCATTTCCAGTCGCCCAGCCAAGAGATAATCATTGATACATGCTGGGCAGATCCAGATGGATGGAAGTGAGGTCAGAGATGGAGAGCTAATATGTTACACAGATATTTGAGTGTTTTTGAAAATGGAATGCTTAAATGACAGTGAGGAAATGGGGTGTGTTGAAATTGTAATGATGTTATTAAATGCTATTGAAAGATCCTGATAACATGAGAATTGAAGCTATCTTTTGGCTTCATCATTGGGTTTTGGTGACTTCACTGAACATGATTTTTTAACTTAAATGAGCTAAGTCATGATGCAGTGAGTATGAATCGGAAAGGAGATAAAGCAGTGGGCATCAGCAAAGGCATTTTCTTTATTACTTTTTAATATTGTATCTGATCTAAGTGATTTAAGATAGTAGGTTGGGAGAGTGACAGGTCAAATTGTGACTTTTTTGGGGGAAATGGGTGATCTTGATCACTTGACATCCTGTTATTCATCGATTAGCTCGAGACTGGCAAGCTGCTCGTGTCGTATTTGATATGCCAAATACCAGTAACATTTATATTAGGTCATTCCCATGACCTAATATAATGGCTTGAGGCTCTTTATGTTCCTGGAGCAAGCGGATGCCTTTGGGTTCTACTAGCATGAGGCAGGACATATGGAGATATTACTGGTGCCCGCTCTAGCAAATAGATGATCAACGGGAGATAGTGAGCTCGAGTGGGCACCAGTAATGTTTCCATTTGACCCTATCACGGGCCATTGTAGCCCAATGACATCTGTTTGCTCCAGGAATGCGAAAAGCCTCAAACCATTCGTTCAGGGTCTTGATGAAGAAGTCTGACCATCTTGTAGGTGGGTGGCCATGTGATCTTTTGACATCCCGTGGGATCCAGTCCGTAACGACTCTAGTCCAGCGGTCATCTCCAAATCGCATTACATGTCCAGCCATCTGATTTTCGATGCCTTAGCAAATGACACAGCATCCCTGACTCTGAATCTTTGACAAAGATCAGAACTCTGGATTCCTTCTCTCACTTGAGTGAGGTGTGATATTCCAAACATAGTTCTTTCGAATCCTCTTTGGGAGACCCAAATAGCGTCCTCATCCTGCTTTCGTAGGGCCCAGGTCTCTGAGGCATATGTTAATGCAGGGAGAATGGTGGAGTCAAAGAGATATGCCTGGAGCCAAAGGTTCTTTGTCCTTTTTAGCTATTTCTTCAATGCTCTTCAAGGTGTTCCATGCCGCTCTCTTCCTCCTGCACAACTCAGGTTTTAGGTTATTCATCATGTTGAATTTCGCCTAGGTACACATAAATGCTGCATCCAAAGATGTCTGTTCTGTTGAGAGCGAATGGGGTATCTGGAACTAGTTCATTTTTTTCATGAACATAGTTTTGTTGAGATTCAGCTGTAAACCTACCTTTCCACATTTACGGTCAAAGTCAGCCAGCATTTGTGCCACTTGGCTAATGTTTGGTGTTATTAGAACGATATCATCAGCAAAGCGAATGTGGTATAGTTGCTGACCGTCTATCTTCACTCCCATTCCTTCCCATTCTAATTGTTGCATGACACTCTCGAGGGTGGTACTGAAGAGTTTTGGTGAAATGGTATCACCCTGCTGAACCCCTCTTCTTACATCAATGATCACTTCCTTGTAGAATGGTGAGATTCTGGTGGTGAATCCATAATACAGCTCATAAAGGATCTTGATGTATTGGGTTTGAATGCCCTGTATGACTAGGGGCTTTGATGACTGCGTCGGTCTGAACAGAATCAAAGGGTTTTTTAAATCAATGAACATTAGACAGAGTGGCATCTTGAACTCCCTACAAACCTCAATGAACTTGGTTACTGTGTGGAAATGATCGATTGTGCTGAATCCTTTTTGGAAGCCAGCTTGCTCACATGGTTGTCCTTCGACTCTGTATCTTCTTGAACTCAGAATATATTTTGTTCAAGTTCTATTGAAGTTTTAGATGTCACATTTTGGGGTTATACCAATTATTTATAGAGCATCATTGCTATTTCAAAAACTGTGCTTAATTAACGATTGATCATCAGAGCACACAGAAATACCATCACTGGATATTCTTTAAACATATCTATATATCTATCTATCTATCTTCTATCTCTCTTTTATATATATATATATATATATATGATACAGTCTATATGAAAGGTACATCAACTAGACAACATGAAAGCCACTGCCTCAAAGTAATTAAAATTACAACGTTAAGTTTTTAATGAACCACATATTCTGGTAATATGTGGTTACATATTCTTGTTTTTATAAATTGCTATAACAAAATATAAAGACAGGGGTTGGAGAGATAGTACAGCTGGAAGGGTACTTTCCTTGCACATGGCTGTGGTTTGATTCCTGACACCCCATATGGCTCTCCCAGCACAGGTTAAGAGTGATCCCTGAGAAAAGAGAGCCATTTAAAGCCCTGCTGAGTATGAGCAGAAACCAAAACCAAACCAACCAAACAAGCAAGTAAACAAAAGGATATGTAATATGTTTTAAGTAGCTAGCTGTTAGACAAGAGATACATAATAACTTTTGAACTAGCAACATAATAAGTAGAATTTTCAGGTATTTCATCAGGTTTTTATTCTGAAAAAATTACTGAGACTAATAGTGCCATATAAATCAATGATTTTCGTTCATTGATTTACAGAAAGTCTTTGATTCTGTGGAGACTGAAGCTGTCATTGAAGCCCTAGTCAAACAGGGCATTCAAACCCAATACATCAAGATCCTTCGTGAGCTGTATTACGGATTCACCACCAGGATCTCACCATTCTACAAAGAAGTGATCATTGATGTCAAAAGAGGGGTTCGACGGGGTGATACCATTTCACCAAAACTCTTCAGCGCCACCCTCGAGAACATCATGAGACAATTAGAATGGGAAGGAATGGGAGTGAAGATAGATGGTCGGCAACTACACCACCTCCGCTTCGCTGATGACATTGTTCTAATAACACCAAACATTAGCCAAGCGGCACAAATGCTGGCTGACTTTGACCGAGAATGTGGAAAGATAGGTCTACAGCTGAATCTGAAGAAAACTATGTTCATGAGAAATGAACTAGTTCCTGAGGCCCTATTCACTCTCAATGGAACATCTCTGAATGCAGCAGTTATGTGTACCTAGGTCGAGAAGTCAACATGATGAACAACCTAAAACCTGAGCTGTGCAGGAGGAAGAGAGCGGCATGGAATGCCTTCAAAGGCATCGAAGAAATAGCTAAAAGGACAAAGAACCTCCGGCTCCGGGCATATCTCTTTGACTCCACCATTCTCCCTGCATTAACATATGCCTCAGAGACCTGGGCCCTATGAAAGCAGGATGAGAATGCTATTCGGGACTCCCAGAGAGGAATCGAAAGAGCTATGCTTGGAATATCACACTTTACTCAAGTGAGAGAAGGAATCCGGATTTCTGACCTCCATCGCTATTCCAGAATCAGGGACTCTGTCTCGTTTGCTAAGGCATCGAAAATCAGATGGCTGGACATGTAATGCGATTTGGAGACAACCGCTGGACTAGAGCCGTTACCGACTGGATCCCACGGGATGTCAAAAGATCACGTGGCCGCCCACCTACAAGATGGTCAGACTTCCTTGTTAAGACCCTGAAGGAACGGTTTGAGGCTCTTCATATTCCTGAATCAACCAGATGCCATTGGGCTACATTGGCACGTGATAGGGTCCAATGGAAATGTTACTGGCGCCCACTCGAGCAAATCGATGTACAACGGGGTTCAAGTGATCAAGTGATCAAGTGATCAATAGTACCTTGTAATCAAAAGTCAGTAATCTTTGGTATAGCTGAGACCTTCATTTAACATTGATTTTTAAGAAAAAAATAAAACCCAGGGATATATAATCCATTATTCATAGGCTAAAATTTAGGTCTTTGGTTTCTACTACAATAGAAGTGAATACTCTATTTCACTTTATTATATTTTATGGAATCACTGTGAGATACACAGTTACAAAGGTCATGATTGGGTTTCAGTCATAATGTTCCAACACCAGGTGTTGGAAAACTCTTTCACTTTAAAGTGGCTTGACTCCTTTTACCGCTTTTTTTAATATTTTTTTGCACCTACTAAACAGTGCCTTAGAAGCTGGGTGTTGACAAACAGGTAGGTGGTTCAGTGGTAGTGTCAGAGGATCTGGTGTGTCTTAGGCCCTTTAGAGACAGGGCACAAATCAGGCCATCCAGCAGTGCTCAGAGACCTCCAGGTTCACCCCCAGCTTGCTGGGGAAGGAACACAGGTCTGGTACATAAAAGGCACGTGCTCTAACTTCTGTACTAAATCCCAGGGCCCCAATTTATTTGCTAAAAGAATCAGTTTACACATTGCTTTCATTCTAACACTGGAAAGATATACAGATATATAGACTTACAATGAAAGATAAAGAAGATAGGTTAGATGCATGAATAGATAGATTGATATATGGATAGAGATATCCTAGGAATATTTCTAAATGTTTAATGCCTGCTTGTTTGGATTTGCTACCATAGGTAGAATCCAAAAAAATCACTTCACTTGATCGCTTGATCACTTGATCACTTGAATCCCGTTACTCATCGATTTGCTCGAGCGGGCGCCAGTAACATTTCCATTGGACCCTATCACGTGCCAATGTAGCCCAATGGCATCTGGTTGATTCAGGAATATGAAGAGCCTCAAACCGTTCCTTCAGGGTCTTAACAAGGAAGTCTGACCATCTTGTAGGTGGGCGGCCACGTGATCTTTTGACATCCCGTGGGATCCAGTCGGTAACGGCTCTAGTCCAGCGGTTGTCTCCAAATCGCATTACATGTCCAGCCCATGTGATTTTCGATGCCTTGGCAAACGAGACAGCGTCCCTGATTCTGGAATAGCGATGGAGGTCAGAACTCCAGATTCCTTCTCTCACTTGAGTGAGACGTGATATTCCAAGCATAGCTCTTTCAATGCCTCTCTGGGAGACCCGAATAGCATTCTCATCCTGCTTTCGTAGGGCCCAGGTCTCTGAGGCGTATGTTAATGCAGGGAGAACGGTGGAGTCGAAGAGATGTGCCCGGAGCCGGAGGTTCTTTGTCCTTTTAGCTATTTCTTCGATGCCTTTGAAGGCATTCCATGCCGCTCTCTTCCTCCTGCACAGCTCAGGTTTTAGGTCATTCATCATGTTGACTTCTCGACCTAGGTACACATAACTGCTGCATTCAGAGATGTTTGTTCCATTGAGAGAGAATGGGGCCTCTTGAACTAGTTCATTTCTCATGAACATAGTTTCCTTCAGATTCAGCTGTAGACCTACCTTTCCACATTCTCGGTCAAAGTCAGCCAGCATTTGTGCCGCTTGGCTAATGTTTGGTGTTATTAGAACGATGTCATCAGCGAAGCGGAGGGTGGTGTAGTTGCCGACCATCTATCTTCACTCCCATTCCTTCCCATTCTAACTGTCTCATGATGTTCTCGAGGGTGGCACTGAAGAGTTTTGGTGAGATGGTATCACCCTGTCGAACCCCTCTTTTGACATCAATGATCACTTCTTTTGTAGAATGGTGAGATCCTAGTGGTGAATCCGTAATACAGCTCACGAAGGATCTTGATGTATTGGGTTTGAACACCCTGTTTGACTAGGGCTTCGATGACTGCTTCAGTTTCCACAGAATCAAAGGCTTTCTGTAAATCAATGAACGTGAGACAGAGCGGCATCTTGTACTCCCTACAAACCTCAATGAGCTTGGTTACTGTGTGGATATGGTCGATTGTGCTGAATCCTTTCCGGAAACCTGCTTGCTCGCATGGTTGACCTTCATCTAGTGTTCTGCTAATCCTGTTCAGGATAACTCGTGTAAACAGCTTGTAGATCACAGACAACAGGCAGATGGGGCGATAGTTGCTGATGTCATGAATGTCTCCCTTCTTGAACAGTAGAACTGTCCTGCTGGTTTTCCATTGGGAGGGCACCTTGCATTCGGACAGGTAGCGTGTGAAGAGCCGAAGCTAGTGTATTGATGAGCACCGACGGCAGATTCTTCAGATGTTCGGGTCTGACTTTGTCTGGGCCTGGTGCTGTTCCCTTCTTTACCGATGAGATGGCATGTCTTATTTCAGAAGGGAGAACGTTGGGAATGAAGTATCCATCCTGTGGAATTTGGTATGTGGGCAGGTGGATGTGGCTATCAAAGAGATTTGAGTAGAAGTCCTGGATAATCTTCTCCATTGCCTTTCTGGAAGATGTGATAGATCCATCAGGCGTCGGAGGGCAGTCATCTTGGTCTTATAGTTGGCGAAGGATAGGCGGGCAGTGCGAATACTTTTCCCGGCTTCTGCTGCATCTTCCAGTATTTCTGCTCTTCTGTCTTTGAGGTCTGCTTTTATCGCTTCTCTGCACTGTTTAGCAAGCTTGGACGTTAGCATTTGGTCTCCTGAGGCTCGCGCCTTGCCACGTTGGCGAATGAGCTCAAGAGTTTCTGAAGACAAGCGTCCTTTTGTGTCTTTCTCTCTCTCGGCATTCTTCGCACAATCATGGAGGTGCTGAACCAGTTGGTTGTATTCTTCATCGATGTCATCAATGATGGTATCTTCCCATGTTGCCGCAATGGTGCTAAAGAGTTCCCAGTTGGTGGTCGTTCTGGGAGTTCTCTTCTTAAACTTTGCAGCCTTTTCTTCCCATTGCGTGAAGTAGAATTTTTGCACGAAGGAGACGGTGGTCCGATCCTGTGTGGAATTTGGGGACGACAGCAACATCGGGTCAGACAAAACCGTCGATTGAAGATGATGTGGTCAATTTCATTGTGGAACTGTCCGCCAGGAGATTCCCATGTCCAACGCTTCACTTCAGCCTTCTGAAACTGTGAGTTCCCATGAATAGTCTTGGTGGACATGATGAACTCAGATAGTCTCTCACCCTGTTCGCTCCATTCTAGGCCATGGGTCCCGATGTGGAGTTCTTCAGCCGATCTTCTCGGTCCTATCTTGGCATTAAAATCACCGACTATGATCTTGTAGAAGGTGTGATCTTTTTTTATAGAACTCCTCCAATTCCATGTAGAATTTCTCAATTTCATCTTCTTTGTATGTGGATGTTGGTGCATAGACAATGAAGATAGAAATTGCTGGCAGTGGGCCACATCTCCTCAAGTGTAATCGTCCTATTCGGTTTGTTAGGCATTCAAATGAATCAATGTTGACAGCCATGTTCGTGTTGACAAGGACACCAATGCCACCGACGCCTCTTTCATCACATGTTCCAAGGAACAATTCTTCTCCGGTGTCAAATACAGCATGATGCGACTGACGCCTCCTCGTCTCAGTCAGACCAATGATGTCGTACTTGATCTTTCTTGCTTGCAGCATCAGATCCTCAATATATGCTTCCGTTGCCAGTGTACGTGCATTGAAAGTACAGACAGTCATTTTAGTCCTTCTTCGTTTTGGCAGCCTAGGACAGCCGTGAAATTTTATCAGGCACTGCTTGTTTGCCTTTCTTACTGCTGCCGTATTAAGGGCTCTTTCGGGGTCAGGAAAATAAACATTTTTGTTACTGGATTTGGCATATTGAACACGCATCGGACAGCTTGCCAGGCTCTGCCATGCGGGCACTATATTCTCATTGCTTTGTGGGGCTCTCTCAGAGGGGTGGGTAGAATATTTGTGGTAGTTTGGAGTAATTGCGCGGCCGCGCACAACGGGGAAAGCTGGTTTCTGCTCTGCCGGGTGTACCTGTGTCTTAGGCTCAAGCATTCCTGGGTTTGAAATACTCTCCTCTGAAGGGCGGGTCTCTGCAGGGCGGGTCCTTGTAGGCTGGGTTTCTGACAAGCTGGGCTGGAGACTGGATTAATCTGTGGGCTGGAGACTGGATTAATATGCTGGGGGGGAGATCTTACCAGCTGCAGAGTGTGGATTGTGACACAGATCGCTGCCAGCAAGGTGTGGGGGTTTCTCTGGCCTCCTCCGAGGCTCCATCGGGATGGTGGACTCGGGTCGGAAGTTGCTCTCGTGGTCCATGGAGTGCAGGTGGTTCAACGGGGAACGCTGGTTTCTGCTCTGCCGCGTGTACCTGTCTACGGCCATACCACCCTGAACGCGCCCAATCTCATCCAAAAAATATTAAAAGTAAAAAAGTGTTAAAGGATTATGGGAGTATTGCTTAAACTAATGCTAATCTTAGTAATGGCATAGAAGAAATATTAAAATATATGGAAAACTTATTTGTCAAAACTATTTTTATTTAGAGAATAGTGGCAAAACATTAATAGTTTTAATACACAAAAGAACACTATTGACTAAAATACTGGTATGAATATTTGTATTTTGAACTTTGTGTTTTGGACCTTTAATTCTTATAAATGTGAAATTTGAAGGTGGGAAAGTTTATGAGAATGTTTTATGTTACATATACTAAGATTCTAATCTGACTTATTAAATTTTTTGTTAAAAGACATATATAAATATTTATGCGAAATCACAGCTTTATAATGAAATATATCTGGGTTTTACATAATGCATCTTAATTCACTAAAAGAAACTGAAATCAATATCAAACACTTTAAAAACTTTTATAAAATCACAGTGATATACACAGTTTCAAGAATGTTCATGATTGGGTTTCAGTTATAGAATGATCCAAGATCCATTCCTTTACCAGTGTTCCCAATTTCCCTTCTGCAACCCCCCAGCCTGCCTTTATGGCAGATACTTTTCTTCTCTTTCTCTCTTACTCTCTCTCTCTTGCTCTCTCTCAAATACATTTATTAAAGAAAAAATAAGAGAACAAATTAAACTGCAAATTATTTTGACACTCTGACCCAAATTTGCAATTACATGTGCTAAATTTTAAGGACTAGTATATTATTATGCATATTGCTAAAAAGTGATATATTCTTTCTTGAAAATTCAAGAAAGTCCAAGAAAAATTCAATCTATAGGTTGAATTTAATCAACCTATAGACAACTGTCCTCAACTTTTGATGCCCATTATAAACTCGGGCAGCTTTAAAAATGCTTGTGCCATTACTCCCCCAAATATCAAGCTTATAAGATTAGGAGATCCTTATTCTTAGAAAATGCATGCTGCAGCTTTTAAATTTGAAATATCCTAGTGGCTGCAACTGAGAATGGAATTCTTTTTTAGTGTGTCTGCAATTTTAAATAAAAAAAAATAGAAAAAATATATTTATATATGTCCTGGCAAACTACCTGTGGTGTATTTGATATGCCAAAAACAGTAACAATAATGTACCTCATTCCCAACAAATGGCAACATTACTGGTGCCCACTCAGGCAAATTGATGAACAATGGGAAGACAAATGAAAAAAGTACATACGTGCATAATATACACATAAATATTTATACATACACATTTGAAGAATAAACATGCATTTTTATTAATATTCAACACTGTTGAAATTTTACCAAAATAAAGGAAAAATAAGAAAAAAAATACACAGCTATTTAACCTTCAGTTTAAAAACACAGTGACAAAATGATTACCTAATAAAGCCTAATAACTGTTTCAATGGGAGGTGAAGTCAAAACTGATATATTAATCACCTTACTCTTACATAAGATCACATTTTAGAACTTGTTATAATGCCTAACAATTCAGGAAGTGGAATGAAGAGCCACATGCTATCTGAGAACAAACTTAGAAATCCAAATTCCCATTTTGCAGCATCTACACGTTAAGAAATAAAAGTACAATTAGTTGTGCACTTCCAGCATTTAACTGCTTTGTGCTATACCACAGATTATCATTTTCTCTATTAGCTGGTTGGTTTTACATACAAAAGAACTTGCCACTGTAACCAAGGAATTGTCAGCAGCAAAGCACTTGCCTGATAGCCATAAGACCACTGGTTCGTCCCTGGCACTTCCACACTGAGTGTGATCCCAGAGGCATCGTGTTTTGTGAGCTCTGTCAGAACAACAGTGTGTTTGATGTCCAGCACACGGTGAGAAGTTTACACAACCAATGCAGGTAAGTGTGTGAGGCCCCTAGTCACAGGGACGGAAGGGTGGGGGTATGTCCATAACTTAAAACTATTTCTCAATTATCCTTATGCTATAAGTTAACTTTCAAGACATACTTTATAACATATACTTTGCTTTGTAATGTATCTGTAGTCAGGATTTATATCTGTAAGGCTTCAGTTAAAAATAGTAGCTTTATAAAAGACCTTTTGAGAAAAAGATTAAGCATGTTTCCGAAGTTTTCATATTACTGTTATGCAAAATAAGTATCATAAGTCATGTTTTTTAAAGCCCTCCTCAAACCTTATACTAAGCATCAGAAAAAAATGCTATTACCTGATTGGTAAGCTGATACTGATAAAGGAGATCTGGTTTCATAATTAATTGAGGGGATGTAGCTGAGGGTGGAGTGTCCTGTATAAACAGAAACTCCACCCTTCCCTCCTAAGACAGAGCATAAGAATTTACCTTATAAAACTTTAAACCTTTTAGCCAAATTGCTTTCCTGCCTGAATACGGACAGAGTTCATTTGCCTTTTCAGAGGCAAAGAGTACTAATGAAAATGGATTAGACTCAATTTATTTCCACATTTTGAGCAAAGTGCTTACATTCTTGCAGTTGTTCTGAGTTGCATTCATTCTGATTACCTAAATCTATAGATTCTACATCATAAAATGAAAATATATTTTCAAAAATAAGCACAGAAATTGTTTTGCAATTAATACATATTTAAATGAATACCAACAAGATCATTTTATTTTATAATGTAGATATCCTCATCTAAATTCTTGGCATCCCAGGGTTTAAAATGTTTAACTTGGGGCCAGAGCGATAGCACAGCTGGTAGGGCATTTGCCTTGCATGCAGTCGACTCAGGTTCAATCCCCAGCATCCCATATGATCCCGAGCACCGCCAGGACTAATTCCTGAGCGAAGAGCCAGGAGTAACCCCTGAGCATCGCTGGGTGTGACCCAAAAAAAAAAAAATTTGACTTATTTAATTTTATATATTTTATATTATTAACAATGTTTTAAGTCTTAAGTTTTATGCCAACTTTTTTTTTTGCATTTTGGGGTCACACCCAGCAATGCTCAGGGGTTTCTCCTGGCTCTGCACTCAGGAATTGCTCCTGGCAGTGCTCTGGGACCAAATGGGATCCCGGGATCCAAACCATGCCGGCATGGGCCTGCTGTGTGGAAGGCAAACGCCCTACCTGCTGGGCTATCGCTCTGGCCCTTTTATGCCAACTTTTATAAAAACTTTTGGAACAAATAACTACCATCATTACTACCAAGAAAAGTCAATATCTATATTATTATAAACATTTATGTGAATTCTATTAGATTTTTCATACATATGGAAAGTATATGAACTACTATAGCTAAATTCGTTATTATTTTTTCTTGAACAAATTATAGTTAGATTTAGATGTTTAATTTAGCAAGCACTGAAATAATTATGTAGTAAATGAAATGAATTTTTAATTATGTCAGGGGACCATTGATAATAGTAAACAAAATTGGAGAGAGAGAGAGAAAGAGAAAGAGAAAGAGATAAAGAACCTGCCATAGAGGCAGGATAGGGGAGGGGGAGGGAATTGGGGTAATTGGTGGTGGGAAATGGGCACTGGTGGAGGGATGGGTGCTGGAACACTATATGACCGAAACCCAGACATGAACATATTTGTAATTGTATATCTTAACGGTCATATAATAAAATATAAAATTAATTGTTTCTAGTCATTTGCATTTTAAATGTATATGCAAAAGATTTCTATTACTAGACAATTGAATGCGTATATGAATAAAATGCTTAAGAGCCAGGAAATAGTCAAAGGGTTATGGAGCTTTGTCTTGCATATGGCCAAACCTGGCTTAATATCATAAACTGCATCTGGTCTCCTGACTATCTCCAGGGATCACGCCAGAGAACAGAGCCAGAAATAGCCCACGAGCACTGCTAGATATGACCCCTAGACCCCCAAATCAAAACTCTATAAAGTTCCTAGACTCATCTTTAAAGGAATTTGTAATTAAAAATTATCATAAATATTCCATTTTATCCCAACATGTATTTTTAATATTTTAAAAAATATTTTAATAATTTTCCATATTTTTAATAATTTTTTAGTGCTGCACCCAGCAGAGTGGGGAAAATATGATCACACCTAATTATGCTCTTCTCACTCATGCAGGCCTAAGTGGTCCTGCAGTGCTGGGGACATGCTAGGAATGTGCTCCAGTACTTGAGTTGTCTCGCTAATACATACTTTCATTTTATTTTTTATATATTAATTTCTTATTTCTATTTTTTGCATTTCTACAATTTTTCTTTTTTAAATTTTTTACTTTTACAATTACAAAGATATACAATTAAAAAGTTCATACTTGGGTTTTGGTCATACAGTGTTGCAGCACCCATCCTTCCACCAGTACCCATCTCCCACCACCAACGTCCCCGGTTCCCTCCCCCTCCCCAGCCCTCCTCCATGGCAGGTTTTTATTTCTTTCCCTTTTCTCTCTCTTTCTCTTTTCCTTCCCTCCAGACTATGGATTACAGAACATACATTAAAAGGTGTCATGTGTATCTTTTGCCTCTATTTAATGCTCAGTTCTAGGTTGGCATTAGTACCCTCGACAATTGTTAGCACACTGTTCCATTTTCTGTCTTACCTAGCCTCTGACTCCCACACGTTTGTGATAATTTCCACCTTTGACAAGACCTCCTGATCCATGTTTCACTTGACCTTGGATATTGGTATCATAATATGTACATATATATTTATGTTATGCAGGTAAATGCAGTCATTCTGTATCTGTCTCTCTCCTTCTAGCTAATTTCACTTAACATAATCTTCTCCATATCCATCCATTTATAGGCAAATTTTATAACTTCATTTTAATATTGAAATTTTCCTTAGGAAAAAAGTCCCTAAGAGAATTTTATTCTATTTTTTCCATGTGTGTTTAAAATTCAATATAATTCCACACTTCCATACTTTCATGTGAAAATCTTTGCTTTTCTATTTTTCTGTAGATGGTTACCATAGCACACAAATTTAAATATAAGTAAGGTACAATTATTGCCACTTTGGCAGGTTTTATCCAGGAGAAAGAAAACCACTAATGTAGTTTCTAATAATGTTCTTTTCACCATTCTAAGAAGAAGGTTTGTGTTGTTCTGACATTAAATAGATTAAGCAGCAATCCTGCTGAGAAAAATACTCAAAGGTATTAAGCTCTTGCAATGTTGGTTTAACTGTAAATACTGTAAAATAAGATTAAGTCTGAGTTTGGAAGAAATAGAGTTGACATAGACTAAAAAGTAACAAGTTCACAGATGCCTGTATTAATGCTTCAGTGAAAAATGTAATTAGCACAAGATTTGAAAATATGTCTTCTTTGGCAAATGTCTTCAGAAAGTAATCAGTGCTATAAACTGATGTAGTGGAAAGAACCCTGGGCATGTTGCCAAAATCTTTGAGTTCAAGTTTGTTGCTATAGCACTGTGTAGTTCTGTGACCTTAGATAAGATATTTTCCAAGTCTTTAGGTTGCAGGGTGATAGATGTGGCCAATTGGAAACCACTGTGCAGTTCTTCCTAGTGTACATTTCCACACTGCATAGGCTTAAGGCTGGTTTCCTGTATTAGAAAAAAGTGTGGATGCAAATTAGGACCAGTCAAGTACATGGACTTGTTGAAATCTGGAAGGCAGAATCCAAGTGAAGGACATCATTCTGCTGCTTGTTTGCTTTCTGATATTTGAGATTTTGAAGACTTGATTTTGAATGTTAGCTTCCACCAAGTTATTTAGTGGTATTCGGTCTCCCAAAGAGGAATCGAAAGAGCTTTGCTTGGAATATCACGTCTCACTCAAGTGAGAGAAGGAATCCAGAGTTCCGACCTCCATTGCTGTTCCAGAGTCAGGGACGCTGTCTCATTTGCCAAGGCATCGAAAATCAGATGGGCTGGACATGTAATGTGATTTGGAGATGACCGCTGAACTAGAGCCATTACCGACTGGATCCCACGGGATGTCAAAAGATCACGTGGCCACCCACCTACTGAGATGGTCAGACTTCTTCATCAAGACCCTGAATGAACGGTTTGAGGCTCTTCGTATTCCTGAAGCAACCAGATGGCATTGGGCTGCACTGGCAAGTGATAGGGTCAAATGGAAATGTTACTGGTGCCCGCTCCAGTAAATCCATGAATGACAGGATGTTAAGTGATCCAGTGATTTAGTGGTATATTCATGATCCTTTATTTGTAGCTGCAGTGTATTTCTGAGCTAAAAAAACTCATGTTGTAATTCTGAAATCGCTATTTGTTTTTCTAACAAGCACAACTAGTACTTACACTTAAGTATCAATTCTCATATCCTGGAAACACACTGGATGGTCAGCCTGGAGCCATCTCTCTGGAGCTTTTTCCACTATTTTACAAAGTACTGGAGTTTATTCTACTTCCTGTTCTTCATGACACTAGTTAATACACACAAATGCAATGCGCATTTCTTTTGATGTTTTATGGGGTCACTAAAAAAATCAACTCTACTATCTACATATATTTAATATTGTTTTCCTCTATTTTTTGAAAGGTTATTCAGGATATGTATGCTCTGGAAAATGTTTCATGGGGTCATTAAAAATCAAAACTATCTACATATATTTAATATTGTTTTCTCTATTTTTTGAAAGAAGGTTATTCAGGATATGAATACTCTGGCAAATTCCCTCATTTTTCTGGTCATTACTCTTACTGAGATAATTATTCTAAACATATTTTATAAAGTATTGATTTTTTTCATAGATGCATCAAATCAATAGGTAACTAGATAGTATAAAATTCTAGCCCTGAGAATTTCTGTGAGTTTTGGTTTCTTAAAACTTAAATCAACTTCAATTAAAATTAGCATTGTTATGACATAAAAGTAAAAATATATAATAAGAAGCACTATGGTTAGTTCTTTATGTGAAACAGACCAACAAATATATCTCCATATCTGTCAACATTTTTCAACAGATTTGTGAAACTTTTCCCTTGTATTCTTTGGCCTTCTACTTTTTAAAGGCTTCAATTTGTCCTTTTTATCAATATTTTTTCCAGATATATTAGTGGCATCTGTGGAGCTAAGAGCCCTTTCACCATTAATACAGCCAACAAGTCCCACCAAAATTCAGACACCAAAACTGTTCAAATCAATGTATTTGCTGATTCATTTGCTCTTTACTCTTGTTTCTTTTTCTGTCTGTATCTTGTTTCCTGCCCTCTAGACTTTTAATGTCTTTTATTTTGGTGTTGTTTCTTACCAATTATATCTTCCTCATTTCCTCTCACATGCTCTCCATATGTCAAGTCTGTATGTCCTCATTAATAGCAGAATGAAAGTGTATCTGGCTATTTAAATGCATGAAATAAGAAAATTAGGGGCTGGAGTGATAACACAGCAGGTAGGGTATTTACCTTGCACACAGTCGACCTGGGCTCGATCCCCGGCATCCCATATGGTCGCTAGAGCACTGTCAGGAGTAATTCCTGAGCGATGAGCCAGGAGTAACCCCTGAGAATCGCCGGGTGTGACCCAAAAGGAAAAAAAAAAGAAAAGAAAATTAATATTTAGGGTAGGGGTAGGACCAGATCTGGTAGTGGTCAGGGGCTGGCCCGTTTCTATACTCAGGGGACCATGTGGTTCTTGTCCACCAACCAGAAGTTTGGCTATTTTCAAAGTAAGAGCCTTAACTCTCTGACCCTGTAATTGACTTAAAAACAAACAAATAAAAACCAACCAAACCAAATCCCCACTTTTTTGTGTTTTCTTCTAATAATTTTCCTACATTTTTCTTCAATTATTTTAATTTTTGTTTTAGTTTTTCATTACGTCATTCTCTTACTTTGCTCTCCTTTCTTTCATTTCTTCTTTCACTTTTCTTTTTTTCCCCTGATATTCTGAAATGCCTGCCATGTGAGAACTAAAGCTAAACCTGCAAACACAAAGCCCTATTACCAGAAACCAGGATTTTTTTTTTTCATTTGGGGGGAACGGTGGCACACCCAGCAATGCTCAGGACATTTTCCTGGTTCTGTGCTCAAGGATCATTCCCAGTGGGACTCAGGGGACCATTGGGATGCTGGTACCTGGAATCACACCTGCGTCAGCAGAATGCAAAGCCAGTACCCCATCTACTACCTGTCCCATTTGTTTTCAGTTTTCCTTCAGGTCCTACTTTGTGAACCAATAGTATTGTGATAATATCTGAATTTGAATCATTGGCATTAAATTTCAAGGTATCCTCCAATAACATTGTTTCTTCATCAATAAACTGGCTATATATATGTATATAATATTCTTTAAAATTATATCCTGGGGAAAGGTAAGTTTCTTTGTGATCTCACATCCTAGGCTAAGAATGTCCCAAAATTGTTTACTCAGCTAAGATACTCATTTTTGTATGGAGTCAGCTAGTTAGCAAATCAAAATTATAATTGTGTAATCCTTTGATTAGCGACATATTAAACATTTAGTGTAGCATGTACATCTTTCAGGAATGCAGAACCAGAAACAATTAGTTGTATCTACTTCTTATGACATAAGAGGACCTGTATAATGTGCTGTACAACTTTTGGCAATTGAATGACCAACTTATATTTTGCAGCTATGAAAGTATTTTAATTCAGGCATAATTCAAGTCCAATAATTTAAGACATTTTTTAACATTGATAGAAAACCAAAATAATTATTGTTATTGTCCTGTTTGCTATATACATTTTATGTTGTAGCAAACAACTTATTAGTCATAATAGCAATCTGGTAATTGGTCTACTCAAGTGTTGAATAAGGTGCTGTTTTCATCCCTAGGTCAACCACCTATCTTTGTTATTGTGGTAATACTTATAATGAGCATAAGCTGTTTTGTTCACTCTAGCATAAACTACTAGTGAGAAAATGTAGATAAGGTAATGCCTTGATTAGTTTATGACGAAAAATTTCCTTTTTAGTCATAAGCTCAGTAAGAAGTCATTTGATTAAAAAATGGAACTGGAATGATAGTACAGAGGTTAGGGGGTTTGGTGTGTATGCAGCCAACCAAGGTTTGATCCCTAGCACCCTATATGGTCGTGATGTCCTGACAGGAGTGATACCGAGTAATGAGCCAGGAGTAAGTTCTGAGCATTGCTGGCTGTAGCCTCAAAATCAAACAAACCAATGTAAACATTTACACTCATTATTTTAAATTCTCAGAAACAGTAAGTTTTTTTAAATAAAAAATTAGTGCTTATTAAAATTAGGCCCTACTTATTTTATAAACTTTTGTTTTCCCTTATAACCTTATGAGGTAGATGTTTATTAAGCAAAATCAAATTAATTCATCATATAATATGCCAATTCAAAGCCACCATTTAATGGCATTTAGTGTATTCACAAGATTATAAAACCATTAATGCTATCTAATTTCAGTTTCTTTACCTCCCATGAAGCCCTTTTATTCATTAACAGTCATTATTCTCTGTCAGTTCTTGTAAAATTCCTTATATACTTACCCAGCTTTGGACATATCATCCAGGTAAATCTATCTAGTATATGACCTTTATATATGTTTATTTAATTAGGCATGTTTTCAAGTATTATTTGTGTTGTAACATACCCAGCTTTGGACATTTCATCAAGGTAAATTTATATAGTAAATGACCTTTATATATGTTTATTTAATTAGGCATGTTTTCAAGTATTATTTGTGTTGTAACATATAGCATCATTCCTTTGAATGTCTCAAGATCATTGTTTGGGTGAGCGGCCCTATGGAGTTCCCAGGGGAAAGGCAAAAGTCTCGGCCAGTGCCTAGTCGTGTCCTATATGGCTCCTAGGGCCTGCTCGCCATGCAGGCGGCTGCACCTCCTGGACTCGGAGCAAGGATTGGGACCTTCGCCCAGTCCCCAGCCTCCAGACTCAGTGGGTGTGACCCTGAGCTCTAGCCACCACAGCCAACCGCCGCAAGACAGAGACTCCAGATCCATGGCACAATGTATTTTAGCACCAGGTCCTTTCAGGATCTTTGTCATTTGTACATTTCAACGATCATTCTATTTGCATCAAACTGGAGAGGTTGATAATGCATGCAGAGCCTCAGATGCAGCTGGGGAGCTGGAATTCAGCTCTCCCCTGGCTCAGCTGACCATTGGGTTCCCAGGAGGACAGATGGGTTTTGGGTGTTGGCCCATCACCTCTGAGGGGTCTCGGATGCAGCTGGATGAGACTCGCTCACCACATTAGCTGCCATTTTCACTGTCTGGATGCTGCAACGCATCAGAGCCGGCTCTGGAGTGGCGCTGACCTCAAGAGCAGATTAACAGAGCAAGATGAGTTAGAGCACAGGTGGGCAGCTACCAGAGGTGGGAATCACCAGGAATTCATCAGATGGAACTGGGGTCACCCCTTCACTCTCCATTTTGTTTGAGCCTGGTAGCCCCACCCAAAAGCTGCCCTGGGGTGACCATCCATAGCATGCAGAGCCTCAAATGCATCTGGGGGACCTGGAACTCGGCTCTCCCTGGCTCAGCTGACCATGGGGCCCCAGGAGGACAGATGGGTTTTGGGTGTTGGCCCATCACTTCTGGGGGTCCCAGAAGCAGCCGGATGAGACTCACCCACCACATTAGCTGCCATTTTCGCTGTCCGGACGCTGACCATGAGACCCCTAAGTCACGCGACTGCTTGCGGCCATGCGGTCCACCAAACTAGTGGAAACAGTTATGTCCTTTAATGTACTGCATTCTACGATGTGTAGGAAAGGTAGGCAGGAGGGAGAAATAGAGAGGAGAGAAAAGATATACAGAACCCGCCAAGTAGTTGGGTGCGGGAGGGGGAGGGAGGTGGGGACATTGGTGATGGGAGATGGGTTTGGGTGGAGGGATGGGTGTTGGAACTCTGTAGAACCAAAACTCAAGCATGAGTATATTGCAATTGTATGTCTAAAAAGTGGTATAATAAAATTTAAAAAATATATCATTGTTTGTTAGATCATATTTTGATTATCCAATCATCAATAGAGAGATAATTAGATTGTTTTTACTTTTTGATTATTTTGAATAATGCTATAATGAACAGAAATATTTAGATACAATTTTTATGTGAAATGTTTTATCTTGAATATAGAGGATATATATATATATCCAGATAAGATCCATATGTATATATATCTTGGATATTATATATATCAAGATAAAACATTTCACATAAAATATCACTATATCACTGTCTTCCCGTTCATCGTCGATTTGCTCGAGCGGGCACCAGTAACATCTCCATATGACCTGTCTCATGCAAGTAGAGCCCAAGGGCAGCTGCTTGCTCCAGGAACATAAAGAGACTCAAACCATTCCATCAGGTCATGGGAATGAGGTCTATAATTGTTATTGGTATTTGGCATATCAAATACGACAAGGGTAGCTTGCCAGGCTCTGTCATGTGGGTAGCATACTCTTGTAGTCATCTCAAAATCCAGCACTTATTGATGAGCCGCTTGCGGCTGGCGGCTGCGTGAGCCAGGCTGTGATAGGCTGGTCTGCTGGGTGGAGTTCTGACGAGGGGAAGTCTGGATGTGGAAAATGGAGGTCCTCAGGGAGTGGGGGTTCGTCTGGCTTGTGAGGCTCTGCTGGGGTGGCGGGCATAAATATATATATATACATATATAAGCACATATGTACACATATGCACACATATACATATATACATTTGTCCTTAGAGTTAAACCCTATTTTTAACTTTGGGGGAAACTGTCAAACTCTCTTCTAAGTTATTGCATTTCCACAATAAAGGTCTGGGGGTACCAATTTTTTCCATGTCCTTAATTATACATTACTGTTGTATATTTTATTACAATCATTTTAGTAAGAAGTAACATTTCACTGTGATTCTGATTTCCCTAATGAGTGCTGGTGTTAAGTATCTTTTCATGTTTTCCCGTTTATATATTTTCTATAGAGAAAGGTTTATTCAAATTCTTTGTATGCTTTAATGATATTTATTTATTACAAAAATGTTATATAAATAGATTCTATGTACTCAAGACCATATGATTAGCAAATATTTTCTTTTCTGTGACTTGACTTTATTTTGTCCTATTTGAACTCAATTTTTTTTTTTTTTTACGAAACCAACTTTTTAAAATCTGTCTTTGTGCTTTAGATGTCATTTCCAAGAAACCATTGCCAAAATGTAGATCTTACAAATAGTTATCGATATATATTCTTTGGAACTGGATCATTTTCGTTATTACATTTATTTTAGTTTAATTTATGTGCATGTTCAGAGGAAATGACCCAGTTTCTTTCTTAACCACTGAGGTTTCATAGTACATTTGTTTAAGGAATGTACATTTCATAGTACATTCCTTTCTCCCTTGGTCAAAGGAGTGTTCGTACCCTCACTTCAATCAATGCCTTCATGTCTTTTTATTTGTTTATTTGTTTTTAATTGAATCACCAAGAGCTACACAGTTACAAAACATTCATGATTGGGTTTCAGTCATACAATGCTCCAACACCCATCCCTCCACCAGTGTACTTTTCTACCACCAATGTCCCCAGTATCCCTCCACCCCACCCCACAGCCTGCTTCTGTAGCAAGCACTTTTCTTTTTCTCTCTCTCTCTCTCACTCTCTCTCCTTTCCCTCCCCTCCCATCTCCTCTCCTCCTGTCCCCTCCCCTCCCCTCCCCATTTGTCCCCCCCCTCCCCTCCCCTTCTCCTCTCACCCCCTTTGGGCATTATGATTTGTAGTATAGACACTGAAAGACCCTCATGTTGGTCCTTTACCCACTTTCGGTACACATATACCATCCAGAGCGATCACTTCCAACCATCGTCATAGTGGTACCTTTTCTATCCCAATTGCCCTATGTCCCAGCAGTTGAGATAAGCTTCCAATTGTGATCAGTTCTCCTGGCCCTGTTTCTTATGTTCCTTGGGTGTTAGTCTCATACTATGTTTTTTCATACCCCACAAATGAGTGCAGCATTAGATGTCTGTCTCTATTCTACTGACTCATTTAACTCAGCATGATACTCTCTATGTCATACATTTAAAAGTAAATTTCATGATCTCATTTTTTTATAACAGCTGCATAGTATTGCATTGTGTAGATATACCATAGTTTCTTTAATCAATGGACTGTTCTTTGGTACTCAGGTTGTTTCCAGAGACTGGTTATTGTGAACAGTGCTGCAATAGACACGTGCATATGACATTTCTGCTGTCTATTTTTTTTTTTTTGGCCTCTCAGGGTATAATTCCATTAGTGTATTGCTGAGCCAAATGGAAGCTCAATATCTTTCTTTTTTTCTTTTCTTTTTTTTTGCTTTTTTGGGTCACACCGGTGATACTGAGGGGTTACTCCTGAATTTTTCACTCACTCAGGAATTACTCCTGGTGGTGCTTGGGGGACCATATGGGATGCCGGAGATCAGACCCAGTTAGGCCACGTGCAAGGAAAATGCCCTACCTGCTGTGCCAGAATATCTTGTCTTTTGATTAATGCCCGTGTTGTTTTCCAAAAGGACTGGAATACTCCTGATTCCCACCAACAATTAATGAGGATCCCTTTTCCCCCATATCCCCATGCCAGCACTGTTTTTTTTCTTGTTGTTTTTTGTATGCGTGCCAGTCTCTGTGGTACTAGATGCTAGATTACACAAATGTTATATAAATATATTCCATGTACTTTGTATTTATATATCTCATTGTTTTGATTTGCATCTCTCTGATGATTATTGACATAGAGAATTTTTTCATGTGCATTCTGGCCATTTGTGTTTCTTGAGGGAGCGAATTCTCTCTTCATTACTTATGCCCATTTTTTGATGGTGTTGGAGGATTTTCTCCTGTAAATTTCCATAGTGCCTTATAAATCTTGGGTACTCACCCTTTATCTGATGGGTGTTGCATAAATAATATTTTCCATTCCATGAACTTTCTCTGTATCTTGCTCAGTGTTTCTTTTGAGGTACAGAAGCATCTTAATTTTTTAAAGAAAGCTCTCATGGGTCTTATCACTTCGTATCACTTCACTTGTTTTCCCGTTGTTCATCGATTTGTGGGAGCAGGCACCAGTAACATCTCCATATATCCTATTGCAAGCAAGTGTAGCCCAAGGGCATCTGCTCACTCCAGAAACAGGAAGTGCCTCAAACCATTCCTTCAGGAAATGGGAATGAGGTCCATAACTGCTACTGGTTTTTGACATATCAAATAAAACACGGGTAGCTTGCCAGGCTCTGCTGTGTAGGTGGTATACTTTCAGTAGAATGCTCTCATCTCGAGCATTTAATATTCTCTTATTTTTCATTTTGACATTTCTGAAGTCTCTCTCTCTCTTCTCTCACCTCCAAATATTAAGTCTTATTCTAAGAAATCAATTTAGAAAATATTATTTTGTCCACATACTCTAATACTGCTCAATTTTCTCTTCAGATTTCTGTAATTTTTTCAGAGATTAGAAGGAAAATGCTAGAAAATAATTAAATAAGTAAAAACTATAAAGTACCTATGTACTTTTGTAGAACATTCACATATTCTTGGAATTATTTAGAAATATAGAGGAAATGGACATATCAAATTGTGTTCTTTTAAATTTTTTCCTGCCTATATAAAAGAAGATTCTCAATCTCAAAGACAGTGAGATTTTTCACTCATTGTAAATTGCTATTGAGTATCTTTCATGACACAATAGCATAACTGTCGCTAAGATAACAGAACTTTTTTTCTTAAAATTAATGGATAAGGATCAATAAGCATTTTATTTTATTAAAGACCTTTGATAGAAACAGAACAAAAAGTATAAGAGGATGGGAACAATTCTAATTTGTTTCAGAGAGTTCCTTAGAAGGTAACACACTAAAATAAGTTTAATGTTAAATTGAACTCTTCAAAACAAAAAAAAGAGGAAAATAAAATGATTTCTCTACTTACAAAACATTCACATGTGCAGAGAAGCTTGAGAGGAGAACATGTTATATTGAGGAAAATTTACTGTAACTGGATGCTGACTACAGATGTAAATAAGATGCCAACAGAGGACTTAGCTGTAGATTGAAGTCAAATTATAAATTCTATTAAGGAGAACATATTTGATCCTCCAACTACTGGAAATCATACATAAGTTTTCTCTATACTTATTGTAGTTTTAATGTTATCAAAGTAACCTCCTTTTAACTCTGAATTGTTATCATACTGTAAGAATGAGTGTGTAATACAGTAATCCAAAACTTACACTCTATAACCACGTATGCTAATTCAAAATTAGACTTTGCAAATACAGAATTATATAATTTCAGGTATGATTTTTTTTTAAATCTATGAAGTTCTCTTTTCTCATCTGCACATTTCATAAATAGATAATAGAATCTTTAGCACATTTCCTGGAATATATACTCATTTACTGATTGTTATATTAAAATGTGTTTGACATATTTCCTGTTCTTACACAGCTAAATGCAGTGAAACATTCAATCAATTTAGGAGATATTCACAGCTAAATGCAACTAAACTGCAAGTGAGTTGTACAGCAAAAAATCATTTTTTTTTTGCAATGGTTTAATGAGAGTAACAGGTGAATTAGTCATGTTAGCACTATAATCTAGAGCTTCAAGTGAATCTGTGTGTGATAGACATAGATTGTGAATCATCCAGTTATAAATGAGAAATTAAATTTTAATGAGACATTAAAAGAAAGCAGAAATTTAAAGGCACAGTTTTTGACATTTTGGGAAGCATTCAACCATTAAAAATAACAAATTCCTGAAAATTTTATCCACAAAAAAGTATGCACAAAAATAAAATATTTTGTATGCAATTTTAGAAGGCTGTGGGGATTATAAAACAAGAATTTTTAACTTAAAAAAATTTAAAATCATCAAAAATAAAATAAACAAAAATAAAATATGAAAGGAACATTTAGGGAAAATCCCTCCCGGATTATAAAAATTAAAATAGTCTCTAATAGGTGAACAGCTTGTAGATGACGGACAACAGGCAGATGGGACAATATTGCCAATGTCGTGTATGTCTCCCTTCTTGAACAGCAGAACTGTCCTGCTGGTTTTGCATTGGGAGGTCACCTTGCATTCAGACAGGTAGCGTGTGAAGAGCCGAGCCAGTGTATTGATGAGCACCGACGGCAGATTCTTCAGGTGTTTGGGTCCCACTTTGTCTGGGCCGGGTGCTGTTCCCTTCTTTACTGACAAAATGGCATGTCGGATTTCAGAAAGGAGAACGTTGGGAATGACATATCCATCCTGTGGAATTTGGTATGTGGGCAGGTGGATGTGACTATCAAAGAGATCTAAGTAGAAGTCATGGATAATATCCATTGCCTTTCTGGAAGATGTGATCTATCCATCAGGACGTCGGAGGGCAGTCATCTTGGTCTTATAGTTGGCAAAGGACAGGCAGGCGTTGCGAATGCTTTTCCCGGCTTCAGCTCCATCAGCCAGTATTTCTGCTCTTCTCTCTTTGAGGTCTTCTTTTATGGCTTCTCTGCACTGCTTTGCAAGCTTGGACATTAGCATATGGTTGCCTGAGGCTCGCACTTTGCCATGTTGGCTAATCATCTCGAGAGTTTTTGAAGACAGGCACCCTTTTGTGGCTTTCTCTCTCTTGGCATTCTTCGCACAATCATGGAGGTGCTGAAACAGTCGGTTGTATTCTTCATTCATGTCATCAATGATTGTATCTTCCCATGTTGCTGCAGTGGTGCCAAAGAGTTCACAGTTGGTGGTCATTCTGGGAGTTCTCTTCTTAAACTTTGCAGCCTTTTCTTTCAGTTCCATGAAGTAGAATTTTGCATGAAGGAAATGGTGGTCAGATCCTCTTTGGAATTTTGGGACAACAGTGACATCGGTCAGGCAAAACCATCGATTGAATATGATGTGGTCAATTTCGTTGTGGAACTGTTCACCAGGAGATTCCCATGTCCAACATTTCGATTCAGCCTTCTGGAATTGTGAGTTCCTATGAATGGTCTTGGTGGACATGATGAACTTAGATAATCTCTCACTCTGTTGGTTCCATTCTAGGCCATGGCTTCTGATTGGAGTTCTTTGGCCAATCTTCTCAGTCCTATTTGGCATTAAAATCACCGACTATGATCTTGTCACACGGCAGAGCCTGGCAAGCTACCCATGTCGTATTTGATATGCCAAATACCAGTAACAATTATAGACCTCATTCCCTTGACCTGATGGAATGGTTTGAGGCTCTTTATGTTCGTGGAGCAAGTAGATGACCTTGGGCTCTACTTGCATGAGACAGGTCATATGGAGATGTTACTGGTGCCCGCTCGAGCAAATTGATGATGAACGGGAAGACAGTGATACAGTGACAGTGACTATGATCTTGTAGTGATCTTACAGTGACAGTGATCTTGTAGAAGGTGTGATCTTTATAGAACTCCTCCAGTCCCTTGTAGAATTTCTCTATTTCTTCTTCCTTGTATATGGAGTTGGTGTGTATCAATGAAGATAGAAACTGCTGGTAGTGGGCCACATCTCTTCAAGTGTAATTGTCTTATCCAGTTTGTTACACATTCAAATGAATCAGTGCTCATGGCCAGGTTTGTGTTGACAAGGACACAGACACCACAAACTCCTCTATCATCGTGCGTCCGAGGAACAGTTTTTCTCTGGTGTCAAAAATGGCGTGATGCAATTGACGCCTTCTTGTCTCAATCAGACCAATGATGTCATACTTTATCTTTCTCCTTTGCACCATCAGGTTCTCGATATATGCTTCTGATGCCAGTGTATGTGCATTGAAAATACAGACAATCATTTTAGTCCTTCTTCATTTTGGCAGCCTAGTTTGGCCCTGAGATGTTATCCGCGTCTCCTTGCTTATCCTTCTTAGTGCTGTCGTATTCAGGGCTCTTTCAGGGTCAGGGAAATAAACATTGTTTTTACTGGTTTTGGCATATCGAATATGCATTGGACAGCTTGCCAGACTCTGCTGTGCTGGTGGTATACTCTCAGTAGCTTGCCGAGCACTCTGAGAGGGGTAGGTAGAATATTCTTGGTAATTTAGAGAGAAATTTAGACAGAAAGTGAAGCTATATAAATAATGAAAATGGCAAAATTGATTTGAAAAGTATTTATTAGGTAAAAAAGTAAAGGTTGGTACCTGGCTAATGTAGAGCAATGTTTTTGAGAATACCCTCTTTATCATCCTCTTGGTAACTGGGCAGATACTGATAGTATTAAAGAGATAGGGAATTAAAGAACAAAGGAAGATGGAAAAGAGGGTGTGTGTATGGCATGGGGGTAAAAGCTGGTATTAGATTTATGGGAGGTAAATTACCTATTGGGTTCTGCTGTCATGAAACAAGGTTAGTCAATTGAGAAGCATGGTGATGGGTAGAACTTTATTAAGCAAAAATTGGAAGGAAGGTCGGTGACTAGTGTTTTAGATATCTGTCTTGCTGCTTAGTCACAAGCAGCAACTTATATTAAAAAAAGAACAAGGAAGAATAATTTAGACAAACATGGCACAGACTTGTGAGCCCCAGCAGTGGTCAATAAACTTCAGTATAGCATGTTTTTGACACATCCTCTGGTGTATCTGTTCTATAAATCTAAAGAAAGATTTCTGTTAGAGATTCTGCCTACATGCTTTTTCCCTTGCTTATGAATTTTGAGAAAGGACAAGATAAAATAGAACATTCCTAACATTTTCGATAGTCCATGTCCAGAGGAGTTTGTCAATTTTTATTCTGGATCTGTCTTATCTCAATATTTCTGAAAGAAATTATTATACCCCCAATTGTAAGGAAGTCAAAAAGCTATGCAGCAACATAGTTAAAAATTAGGTAAGGGATACACCATAGAGTTTGTAAATAATCTTTTTCTTTCTTTTTTGGGTCACACCCGGCAATGCTCAGGGGTTACTCCTGGCTCTGCACTCAGAAATTCATCCTAGTGGTGCTCAGGGGACCAAATGGGATGCTGGGGTCAGCTGTGTGCAAGGCAAACGCCCTCCCACTGTGCTATCACTCTGACCCCTGTAAATAATCTTAATTTACATTCAAGCTTATATTTTGCCAATAAATGCTGTATTTAGAGGTGACTACAAGAATATGCCACCCACACGGCAAGCCTGACAAGCTACCTATGTTGTATTTGATAAGCCAAATACCAGTAAGAATTGTATTAGGTCATTCCCATGACCTAATATAATGATTTGAGTCTCTTTATGTTCCTGGAGCAAGCAGATGCCCTTGGGCTCTATTAGCATGATACAGGACATATGGAGATGTTACTGGTGCCCTGCTCGAGCAAATCAATGATGAACGGGAAGATAGTGATAGTGATCTGAATACAAACTTCTCCAAATAAGACAATAAAATAAGACAGTCACATGAAAAGATGATCATTATATGTTACTCTTGGGAAAATGCAAAATAAAACAGCAACCTATCACCTCATCTCTCACCTATGAGGATGGCTATTATCTAAAAGTCAAGAACTGAGGACCAAAGTTAGAGTACAGAAGGTAGGGCTAACCCAGGTTTGACCTTGGCATCCCATAGGGTCTCTTGAGCCCTGCCAGGAGTGATTCCTGAGTACAGATCCAGGAGTAACCCCTAAGCATTGTCAAATATTGTCCAAAACAACAACAGCAAAAAAAGGCAATAACTACTGTAGAGAGAAAGAGGATGTGGAAAGAAAGAAATACTTATATACTATTTGGGGGAATGTAAATTAGTGCAGTATGAAAAACAGTATAGAAATTTAAAATATTTTAAAAGTAAATAAATTACATATTATTCATTCAACTTCTACAGATATTTACTAGAAGTATACAAATTATTAATCAAAAGAGAGGTTTACTCCTTACCCCTACCCCACTGCTTGCCCCCTACCCACCCCATACACATTCAGTGCAGCTTTCTTGACAATAACCTAGAGTCGGTATCAAATGTAGAATCCTGTTTATGCAAACCAGCTATATCTTCTTTTTCTTCCCATTCAATTATTAAAGCACTTGCTTTAAATCATTTACATCACACATGAATATACCATACTCTTGAATAGAAAAATTTCCATTATATTTTCTAGAAGTATAGATGAGAAATTAGTAACACCGATTTATTTCAACAGAGGATAAATTACCGTATGGAGGAAACAAATGTGCTTATATATATTTTGTTACTATTATTATTAGTATTGGTCTGGGGGACCACACCAGGTGGTGCTCAGGAATTATTCCTAGGCCTTACTCCCTTGAATAAGACCTACTCTGTTGCAGGACACCTAAAAGCCTAGGCCTCTTCTGCATCTGCCCTGGATTGCCTCCTGCCGGTCACTTCATAGATAGGGGGATAGTCTGAATGTGGCAGTCTTATCTGACCATGTATTCTGTACTGGCTGGTATAAATATTCTCTCATGCTACCACAAGCATCATGGGACTAGCTAGATCTTACCAGCATATTTGCCTGGCCACGTTGTATCTCTAAGTAATTAGACCAGAGAGAAATGCTGTTTGCCTCAAAGCAAGCAAGCATGACTCCCTGATAACTCAAAGGCAACTAAAATACAAAACTACCGTGAAGTAGACGAGACTCTTGTGAAGGCTTGGAGAAATATTTAACTGGCATTAGTATTAGTCTTTGGTACAGAGACATGTCATCTCAGAAACCCCCTTCTCTAACCTATAAAGGCAATTCCAGGCAGATCTTGGCTCAAGATATTACGTGAGGTGCTGGGAGAAATTACCTGAGAGCATTTGATCCTTCCTGCCAGGGGAAGTTACATTTAGCTTATAGCTTCTCTCAGCTCTGCTAGGAGGCTTTTAATTATCTCTGGGTCCTTATGAATGACCAGATGGTCTCCTGAAGTTGCTACATTCTATAGAGCTATTTTCCTGTTTTCATCTCTAGATAGCCCAGCCCAGAATGGGCTGGGCTGGGAGTTTGGGTGGATTTCTAGCTATAAAATAAGCTGCGAGAAAAAAGCAGCTCTCTCTCTCTCTCTCTCTCTCTCTCTCTCTCTCTCTCTCTCTCTCTTTTGCCATTTTGGCTCCCCTTCGTGTTTTGCTTCTCCAAGCTCTCCAATCTCTGTTGGGCCTCAACACGTGGTGGCAGCCATCTTGGCCTACACCTGGCTGGGGCCTAGCTGGGAACCCAGAGTCCGGAGGTTTTCCCTGCTATTGGATTGTATATTGGATCCTATGATAGTAAAGCCCTTTTAAAACTGCATCGGATTCCTGAGTCTTCATCCATTCCCCACCGGCTTCGGAGGTAGAAGGGAACTCTCTTCCCAACACTGTCGGGGACCCCGGCGGGTGCTCCCCACACTACTTCCTTACTCTTAGTGGTAGTGGTGCTACATCAAACCAGGAATAGCTGAAGTAAGATAAGTGCCATAACCTTTGGACTCTCTCTGTCTCTCTCTCTGTCTCTGTCTCTGTCTCTGTATCTCTCTCTCACTCTCCAAAGAGATTTGTTTTTCAACATGCCTTTTATAGAGTTAGGAATTTGTCCCACACATTGCATTTTGAAAAATAATTACATACATAAAAATAAATGCATTCAAAACAAACACTTGGGATAATTAAATTTTATTTTAATTAACCTACGTCTGTAAGATTTAAATGATATATAATAGATTATGAGTTTAAAGGTATTCATTTCATCAGCCTGTATCATATGAATCCAATCCTATCTTCAATGCAATATAGGGGACTTTTTCAGAAAACAATGTTAGAAATATACATATTACTGTATAGACCTTTATATTTCTCTGTAAAACTGGTATTTATTCCATAAGTTGGAAATAACCTCAAGAAGTTGAACCAGGTTATTTACTTGCTTTAGAACTATGTAATTTCTCAAATTAGATAAATCAGTTAAAAGTTATAAAAATAAAAGCAAAGAATAGCAGAAGGTGGAAATATAAGGTCTCTACCTATGTCAATAGGTAAAACAAATGCAGAATACTCTGACTGACTTTGGGCTGTAAAGTCTAGTTCCTAACTGCCAGTTTTAAATCTTTCTTAGGTGGTTACTAATTTGAGAGTCATTGTTCAAAACAATAAAAGTAAAACAGCCATCTTCTTTCACTTGTACCTAGGGAAGCAGGTTGCTCAAATCTAAGGTTTGTGTCTTTTCATATACACCTGTTTCTAAAGAATGTCTTTGAATAACATTTCTCTTTAAACTGTATTTTCTCCTGTAGTTATTTTCAAGTTGACCTATCAGTTCTCATAGTGAAATAAGCTGCCTAAAATCTACAAAACTGACATTATATACTTCCAGCCTATCTTTAGGTTTTCAATTTTCTTCAAACAAGCCCATCAATTGGATGCAATTCAATCTCCATAGCAATATCCATAAACTATATGTTCAGGGCAAACAGACCTGTATATATCTCTAATATTCTCTGCCCTCCAAATGGAAATAAAATAATATGATATATTATTTACATAAAAACAATTTGAATTCATCTTTTTAAATATAAATTTATGGAACAAAAATAAATAGTAATTTGTCTTTGATGAATACATTTTGAGAAAAGTCATTGTCCACAGAAGTTTCTATAATCCCAAAACAACAAGATGACACATGTAAACTAAATCTAATTAAAAATGATGACATATATCTATTTAAGACTATGGTTTGTGATGTCCAGACAGCTGAAGGAAGATTTACTGGAACAGTTGCTAAATACAGTAACTACTTTTTCCGCATCATTACAACAATTGGCAATAACTATGTCCATAGAGTCAGATTTGCAAAGACTTAAACGTAATGTCGGATCAAGTAAATGTCAACCTGAAAATTTTTTATGTGACAACTAAACTTTGGAATATCCTAATTCTCTGAAAAACTGTGTAAAATTGTACAGTTGTTAATGATTTGAAAGAAAAAATGATATTTAAAAGTTTCAGTTTTAAAAAAATTCTCAATATCTGTGGTTGTTGAGAAACTGATATTTGCTAGGTACCATAATAAGAGGTTCAAGTTTTGCAAAGAGAAGCAGTACATTCAGATAAAATAGGTCTTTCATAGTAAGAATAAAATAAGGGTGGAGGGGAAGCAATAATACCAGAATTTAGGCATTCATTTTATCATTGTCCTTCATAACTGCTATGATGCTATTGCCCTTGGCACAGACCCAAATAATAATAAAGTAACCTACTGAAGTCTTTCTCTTCTCTCACCTTTATTCTTACATCTTAAAACAATTGGTGTATTAATTTAACTTTTTACCTCTTCAAGGAAGTAATAGAAAATAATGTTATATACTTCACAAGATTTATAGGACTTGCTGGCACTATAATTAGTTCAGGTATACTTAAAGGAAGGTTAATTATTCTTGTATTTCTGCTTGTGATATATGCAACATACCATAAACTAAATTTCAATAATTTAAATTACAGAACTTAAGTACCCCCAAATTATAAGTATACCATTCCTCGATGGACACAGCTTCATCCATGCAATTCAGCGAGTTGAAAACATTGTCATACCAACACATTCTTAGATTAGGGATCTTATTGCTGGGGGTTTGTATAAATGTGAGTTAACAGTGTAATAAATCTGTTTGACTGGGGCTGTCCCTTTGATATTTCAAGTTTTGTGTCAGGCAAAAGAGAGTCTTTGGCAAACCAAAAAGACTGAACACTATGACTGAAACCCAATCATGAACAGTTTTGTAATTGAGTATCTTATGGTGCTATCACTTGTCTCACTTGTATCGCTTGTCTTCCCGTTGTTCATAGACTTGCTTGAGCGGGCACCAGTAACATCTCCATATGTCCCTGTCCCATGCTAGTGTATACCAAGGGCATCTGCTGGCTCCAGGAACACAAAGAGCCTCAAGCCATTCCTTCCAGTTCATGGGAATGAGGTCTAAATTGTTACTGTTTTGGCATATCAAATATGCCAAGGTAGTGATTAAGAGGTAGAGATTAAGGTTCATAAATTAGGTCAAGGTTGCCCTAGGATGTAAGGATGGAGCCTCTTCTTCAACAAAAGAAATCAAATTTTGTTGAGAGCATGAGAGCTAGTACCAGAGGTAAGGTGCTTGCTTTGCGAGCAGCTGACTCCAGTTTGATTTCATGCACCACATATGATCAATCCTCTGAGCACTACCATGAGTAACCCCTGAGTACAGAGCCAGAAGTAGCCTCTAAGCACTGCTGAGAGTGACCCCAAACAAAGCAAAATATTATGTTCAATGAGTAAAATATTTGTTGAACATTTATGTAACCCAGGAGCTGTGTTAGGCTTCAGGGAATTAGAGATGAGAAAAGTACAGTTGATCCTTCAAGATAATGGTGAGATCATGGGAATACACAGACAAGGAAAGTCCCTTCAGATCACCAAATGGTTGCAGCATCTTAAGAGACAAAGGCATATTATCGAAACAGATGGCTCAGGAAGATTTTTGTTTGTTTTTCTTTGTCAGGAAAGAGGCAAGGAGCAATGAAGATTTGAGAAGATAGAAATAGCCCTTCCAGGTGGGAAATCATCAAAAAGAAAGAGGAGGGAAAGTCAGAAAATCTTGGGGAGGACCAGAGAACAACTTTTGCTTAGTTGGCAGGTGGCTGCAATGCAGTGAAGAAGGCAGTCGGCAATGAATCCAGAGTAGAAGCCTGTGGACCCCAAGGACAAACTGGGTAGCATGGTGCTACAGTAAAAAATAATTAAATAATGAAATAAGTAAATGAATAAATAGCTGATCACCCTAAATCATATCGGAATGGTCTCAATTAATATTTAGTTAAACTTATTCAGGGTCTATCTCTAATATTTAGTCACTGGTATCACTAGCTTTTGATATATAACACCTTCTATTTTAACCATTTGAGGAAGATACTATTACTAATGCCATTCTATTAATACAAAAACTAGACATTTAAAATTTAATTTACTGGCCCGAGTCTTAAAACCAATACGGATTTCAGACTCCAGATTCCTAAGCACTTTGGACTAAAAAAACAAATCAAAGATAGAAAATGGAACAGGGTGCTAATAATTGTCGAGGTACTAGTGCCAACCTGGAACTGAGCATTAAATAGAGGCAGGGGGATACACATGACAACCCTTTAATGTATGCTCTGTAATCCATAGTCTGGAGGGGAAGGAAAAGAGAAAGAGAGAGAAATGGAAAGAAATAAAGAACCTGCCATGGAGGTGGGCTGGGGAAGGGGGAGGGAACCGGGATGTTGGTGGTGGGAGATGGGCACTGGTGGGAGGGACGGGTGCTGGAACACTGTATGACCAAAACCCAAACATGAACTTTTTAATTGTATATCTTTTTATTTGTATATCTCACGGTGGTATAATAAAATACTTAAAAAATTTAAAAAAATTGAACAATGTATCAGTGTATTTCTTAATGTGGCTAATTTTATTAACTGTCAAAATGAATATAAAAGTATGTCACAGTTACATTATTAGAATGCAGTTGTGCATATATTTAATGCTAATTTAAAGAATTTGGCAATAAGGAGCATTCTACAAGTCTGACCAGTTTTTAGATATTTGTTTAATACAGTTCATTTCTAACATAAAAATAGTACTTTTTTTTCCAGCTCTCTCCTAGAGCAAGATAGAAGACTATTGCTAACACATATTTTGGGTTTTAAGAAAAAAATAATTTTTACTTATTTTAGGATATGGAGCTCTACCAGGAATCATGAAATTTCCATATTAGAACTAATTTGTTTTAATTCCACAGCTTGATTCCTATTTTTATTGTTCCAATATAAAGAAAAGACTATTTTATTTCAACTTTAAATGTTTTATACAAATATGCAAATGCTGCAGTAGTTTTTCATCCTGCATTTCTACTTGTGTTGAAATGCTCAATGCCCATTTGTCTTAGTAGATGATAATTTCTCTCAAGGGCAAGGATTTCTTTTTTTTTTTTGAGTGCCCTATTATCAATATTTGACACAGGAGCTAGTTTTAATTAGCACTCAATAAATATTTGTTGAATAAAAGGAAGTTGGTGAGTTGAATAATTTATCAATCGTTTAGAAGCTCTAAAATCATTGATACAGAAATAGAAATATATAGTAATATGGACATTAATAAAAAATACATTTCAATTGTAGAAGTGAAAATTGCACAACCTGCGTTGGTGGGATATCATTAAAAAGAAAGAAACTTTCATCCACTACTAGTAGGATGCTGTATGGTTCGTTCCTTAAAGAAAATAGGAGAGAGCTAACATACAACTCAGTAATTATGCTTCTTGGTACTTATCAAAAGGACACAAAGGATTCATTCAAAAGGTCATATACATACCTTTGTTCATTGCAGCACTTAGAACAATAGCAAGTATATGAAATCAACCCAGGTGTCCTACAACAGATGAGTGAATAATGAAGTTGTGGTATACTATGCAGCTGCAGGGAATGATGAAATCATGTGATTCACTGTAAATTGGATAGAACTGGAGTCATGTTATGTGAAGTAAGTCAAGGAAAAGATAAACACAGGTTAGTCTCACTACTAATCTATGGTACAGAGAATAATATGATAAAGGAATGGAAATACCCTTGGCCTTAGAATATAGAAACTAATAGGCAAAATAACAAGAGAAATGAAAATTAGAAGAGGTAGATGGGAGTTAGAAGGGCAAAAGTCAGGGCGTTGGACACATGGTGGTACAGAGTTCACTTTCACCTGCTGGGATGAACCCAGAGCCACGGCAGAGCAAGGCAAGCTACCCATGGTGTATTCGATATGCTAAACCCATGGTGTATTCGATATGTCAAAAACATTAACAATAATGGTACAGAGATATGGTATATGTCTATAACAAAACCATAGAAAAACTAAACCGTAGAGTCAATATTTCACAAGCATAAGAACCAAACTTCAATAAAAAATAACTGTGCCTGTTAAGGATGTGGTCTGTAGGTAAAAGAGAATCTGGGTTCAATGATGGAAGGAAGTTGACACTTGCATACTTAGTTCATATTGGAGCATTGTATGTCTGAAATTCTAGAATAGACTTGTAAAACATGGAGCCCAAATAAAAATAATTTAAATGCTTAAAACTCCTTTTAAGGTGAAAGCTAAAGGCAAAAATACTTCAATTTCTATAGTCTTTTCCTCATTATCATTAAATATAAATCTTACAAACATTTCCTTTTATACTTTCAAAAGAGATATAACACAAAATCATGTAATTAATTAATGCTATTGTATTGCTTTAGCACCGTTCTCCCTGCATTAACATAAGCCTCAGAGACCTGGGCCCTACGAAAGCAGGATGAGAATGCTATTTGGGTCTCCCAGAGAGGAATCGAAGGAGCTATGCTTGGAATATCACGCCTCACTCAAGTGAGAGAAGGAATCCGGAGTTCTGACCTCCGTCGCTATTCCAGAATCAGGGACGCTGTCTCGTTTGTCAAGGCATCAAAAATCAGATGGGCTGGACATGTAATGTGATTTGGAGACAACCGCTGGACTAGAGCCGTTACCGACTGGATCCCACAGGATGTCAAAAGATCACATGGCCGCTCACCTACAAGATGGTCAGACTTCCTTGTCAAGACCCTGAAGGAACGGTTTGAGGCTCTTCATATTCCTGAATCAACCAGATGCCATTGGGCTACATTGGCATGTGATAGGTCCAATGGAAATGTTACTGGTGCCCGCTTGAGCAAATCGATGAATAACGGGATTCAAGTGATCAAGTGATTGCTTTAGCAAATACTTTGAACTTGATATGTGCCCAAAACTTTATTAACCATACTCCTTAAAAGTTTTAGTTCTCCGCAACAAATATCACGATCACGATCACGATATTCCCGTTAATCATCTATTTGCTAGAGCGGCACCAGTATATCTCAATATGTCCTGTCACATGCTGTAGAGCCAAGGGCATTGGCTTGGGACAGGAAGATAAAGAGCCTCAAACCATTATATTAGGTCATGAGAATGATCTAATATAATTGTTACTGGCATTTGGCATATCAAATACAACACGAGCAGCTTGCTAGGCTTGCCGTGCGGGAGACATACTCTATAAACACCTCCAAATAAAGCCTTTATTGATGAACCGCGTGGGCGCTTGCGGCTATGCCGGGCTCGGCTATGATGGGCTGGTCGGCTGGGTGGAGTTCTGATGAGAGGGAAGTCCAATGTGGAAAATGGCGGCGCCCATGGAGTGGGTGGGGGTCGTCTGGCTTGTTGTGAGGTTTTGCGGGGTGGTGGGCCAAGGCTGGAACCCACCATGCCTCCCGACTGCCTCATGAACGGCTGGGCACAGGGAGAGCAAGGAACCGCTCTGCCCCATGTCTGAGAGTCTCTGGACCAGCATACCTGGGCCGGATTGAGGAAGAAACTGCTCCAGGGTGGGTGTCGATGATCCGGGCTGTGATGGGCTGGTCGGCTGGGTGGAGTTCTGATGAGAGGGAAGTCCAATGTGGAAAATGGCGGCGCCCATGGAGTGGGTGGGGGGGGTCGTCCTGGCTTGTTGTGAGGTTCTGCCGGGGTGGTGGGCCAAGGCTGGAACCCACCATGCCTCCCGACTGCCTCATGAACGGCTGGGCTGGGGAGGCA
>JAJIBD010030938.1:0-12235 GCA_021461705.1 Cryptotis parvus
CATACATTCACTCAGCCCATTAAATACCTCTGGCTTAAAATTCTCATTTTGACATCAGTAGATTTAAATATAAATCTGACCAAAGAGGTTGCTGGAATAGAAAATGATTAGCTGTTACCAAGTATTTGATACAGTGGATTCCGGATTATGTGCAGCATGGGGTATTATGATCCAGATGCAAAAATGCACTCAGTTCTCTCTCTCTCTCTCTCTCTCTCTCTCTCTCTCTCTCTCTCTCTCTCTCTCTCTCTCTCTCTCTCTTTGCTTTTTTGTTCACATCTACCAATGCTCAGCAGTTATTCCTGGCCTTGCACTCCAGGAATTACTCCTGGCAGTACTGGGGACCATATGGGATGCTGGGGAGTTGAACCAGGTCAGCCATGTGCAAGGCATGTGCCCTACCTGCTAGACTATTGCTCCGGCCCCTGCACTCAGTTCAACCGCTTTTGAGCCAAATCAGAAACCATGTAAAGGGAGCCGTGTGTGTGTGCTGCCTCATGACAAGTCAGAAAGGGATCTGCCAACGATTTATTTGTCTTCATTTCTATTTCTGGTCTTTTCACTTAGGGGAAAAGCCATATGTGTGCACAGTCCCTGGGTGTGACAAAAGGTTTACAGAATATTCCAGTTTATACAAACACCATGTTGTCCATACTCACTCTAAACCATACAACTGCAACCACTGTGGAAAGACCTACAAGCAGATCTCCACGCTGGCCATGCACAAGCGGACAGCCCACAATGACACCGAGCCCATTGAGGAGGAGCAGGAAGCATTCTTTGAGCCGCCCCAGGTGAGAGTTCGTGTTTTGGAATCAACATTTTATAAATGGCATTCATGATTCATATCAGCTTCTAAAAAAAAACAAAGCTTTAGCAACATGATTTCAGAATTCGACACTATAATAAATGTTGCCAAGGGAAAGTCCATGGAGCTCTGCAGCTGTGGAATGTGTAGGGGTGGACTTCAGTCTTGCCAGGAGATCGGAGAGGGCTTCTGCGGACAGCGGGCCCCTGGGGCATCTGTCTTACACACAGCCAGTGTGGGTTCCATACCTGGCACTACATACAATCTGCCTCGCACTGTCGGCTGTGATCCAAAATCAGAGTGGGAGGGAGGAATGAGTTTGGGAGAGGAGGTGAGGAGGCAGTAAGGGGAAGTGGGCAAGGGCAAAGGATTGTCTAAATACATGGGATAGGCGTGTGAGAAGTCCGGAGGCCGGACGGAGCAGGAAGGCTGCAGCAACAGAGCTGGACCAGCATTCTGGGGTGTGGGAGTGAGATGGAGGGCCAGGGCAGCGGGCAGTCTGCCCCTCCAGCCCTGTTGTACTAAAGGGACAGCGCTGAGTGCCGAAGCTCTCCCAAAAAGCCTTTTTTGGGGATGCTGGAGATCAAAGGCAAGCGCCCTGCCTGCTGTGCTGTCTCTCCAGTCTCCTCCATCCCCACAGCCCCCCAGGTAACTTCTAGTTGATTCGGTGTGCTATTAGTGCTGTAGGAGACAAAGACATTCATTTCAGTTAAGACTAAACTGATGAATAAGCTATTTTCGGCATTTATAACCTCTCGTTTCTAATTTTTTTTTTGGGGTCACACCTGGCAATGCTCAGGGATTACTCCTGGCTCTGCACTCAGGAATCATGCCTGATGGTGCTCAGGGAACCATATGGATGCCGGGGATCGAACCCAGGTCGGCCAGGTGCAAGGCAAATGCCCTACCCGCTGTGAAATGCGCTCCGGCCCCATATAACCTCTCATTTCAATGGAGTAAGTCATATGAGAAAATAGGTGGGACTGGAGTGATAGTCCAGTGGGAAGAGCATTTGCCTTACACACAGCTGACCCAGGTTCAATCCTGGCATCCCATATGGTCTCCCGAGCACTGCCAGGAGTAACTCCTGAGTGCAGAGCCAGGGGTAACCGTGATCATTGCTGTGTGTGACCCCCAAAAAGGGGGAAAATAAGTAAAATAGGGTAGGTTTTTCAAAATGTAGTTTTCAGAGCTGAGAGCAAGCTCACAAGCTAAGCGTTTGCTTTGCGTGTGGCAGACTCCAGCACTGTAGTCCTGGCAATTCCAGAGATAATCTCCAAACACACAGCCAGGAATAGCCACAAACACTACCAAGTGTGAACCACATACAAGATAAATTCCCTACCTGCTGTGCTGTTTGCTCCAGACCATTTCAACTGTTTTTTTTGGGTTTTTTTTTTTTTTTTTGGGGCGTATCACACCCAGCAATGCTCAGGGGGTTATTCCTGGGTCTGCACTTAGGAATTACTCATGGCAGTGCTTGGGGGACCGTAGGGATGCCAGGAAATCAAGCCTGGGTCAGCTGCATGCAAAGCAAACGCACTCCCCACTGGACTATTGCTCCGGCCCCCATTTTTGACATTTTTAAAAGAATATCAGAGGTTTCTTTTGTGTTTGAAGCAGCTTTTTGATAACAATCCTGTCTCTGCTTTGTAGAAGCTAGATAACATTCCATGTATCCTCAGAACAGTTATGGAACTATATATATTTTCTTTTTTTCTTTTTTGGGTCACACCCAGCGATGCTAGGTGTTACTCCTGGCTCTGCACTCATGGCAGTGCTTGGGGGACCATATTGGATGCTGGGGATCAAACCGGGGTCCACCGCTTACAAGGCAACCACCCTCTGGCTGTGCTATCCTGTGGCCTGCTTACTCATCTTTTAGTTGCTGTGCCTATAGGGCAGTGTTCATGCTTAAGGCTGAGGTGCTCCAGACGGATCACACACTTCTGTGGGGCCCAGGGGAAGAGACTTTCCCAGAGTGCAGAGGGAGCTGACCGCTGAGAACATGCAGGCCGCACAGGTACCACAACTCTGGGCCTCTGCCACTCAGCCTCCTCCCAGGCCCCACACTCACAGGGCAGGTGGCATGTGTGAAGTGTGGGCACTAAACAGCAGTGCTCAGGAGCCACTTCTGGCAGTACTTGGGACTAATGCAGTGCCGAGGATCAAATTGGTATCAGCCATGAGGGTAGAGAGCTTATATAGGGACCTTAACTTCCCTCTCTAACCCTGTTTTTAAGCTTCTTTGGTATTTTCCTTAAATATTGATAATTTTAGGGGTCAGAATTTCTTATATTCTAAAAAAATAAAATCTGTACTACACTCTCATTTGATTAATTTTTTTAAATTGATGAGTATCTGGTTGAATATGTCCAGTACCAGCATATTTGTCTACCATTGCAGAGTCGAACTCAGTGGAGCTACAAAAGCAATTAAATGTTGTTCAATGGGGGCTATAGTGATAGTACAGCAGGGAGGGCATTTGCCTTGCACGTAGCTGACTTGGGTTCTGTCCCCAGCATTTCATATGGTCCTCCAAGCACTGCCAGGAGTAATTCCTGAATGCAGAGCCAGGAGTAATACCTGAGCATCACCAGGTGTGACCCAAAAAGCAAATTTTTACACACACACACACACACACACACACACACACACACACACACACACACACACATATATATAATTCCATGACTGTTCTGAGGGTACACGGAATGTAATCTAGTTTCTGCAAAGCGGAGAGAGGATCTTTACCAAACAGCTGCTTCAAGCACAAATGAAGCTCTTTTAAAAATGTCAGAAGAGGGGCTGAAGCGGTAGTTCAGAAGATAGGACATTTATTTGTCGTGCACTTAGCCAACCCAGGTTCAATCCCTTGCATCCCATAAGGTCCCCAAGCACTGCCAGGAGTAATTCCTGAGTGTGGAGCAAGGAGTAATCCCTGAGCATCACTAGACATGATCCCCACCAAAATAAAAGAAAAAAGAAGTAGAAATAGGGGCCAGAGAGATCACTGGCTAAGATGCCATCCATGTAGCTGGCCTGGTTTGATCCCCATGCACTAACTATGGTCCCCAAGCATTGCCAGGAATGATCCCTGAGCACAGAGCCAGGAGTAAGCCCCTTGAGCACAGACAGGTGTGATCAAGAAACTGAAAAATAATTAAAATGTGAATGTGAGACCAGAGAGTTAGTACAAGGGTTAAGGCACACACACTCCAGTTCAGTCCCCATCTTCGCATGGACCCAAGCACCATCCGGTGACCCGAGCATCCTCACCTCCTGTCATTGAGTCACCAGCCCTTTGGGTTGAGAGTCACAGAGAGGCCTCCAGACCACCTGACCGCTTCTTGGGAGGCCACATACACATCCCACACACACAAAGTAAAAATGTGATGACAGCTACTACAGTTCTCGATGCAAATGTTTGTTTTAATAATTCAGCACATTCCCCTCAGCGGGTTGACTCCAGGTGTCCTCTCCTGAATCAGGTCTGTGTGAGTAGTGGGACCTTAAAGAGGTCTCTGTGTCCACCTTCCTGTTTTCAGCCTGAACAGACTGAGCAGTTGTCGGGCAAGCAGCAGACATTGGCAGGACTGCCTACCCAACACTGCCAGGACATGGCACCACACTCCCTCTGCCAGTGTTCGTGCAGACCCCTGACCTCGCGCAGGCTGCTCTGAAATAAAGTGCCTTTGTATATGCACACACACACACACATTTCCCCCCAGAGAAAGCCTCATTCATCTTCCTTCTCTCTCCATGGGAGGTTGGATGTGGTAGGAGAGATCAGTTATCTTCTTGGTTGCCAAGTGTTGCAGTAATGGGCTCGTTGAAATCGCTGTTTACTTACTGGCTCTTTATTAGATAAGGAAGGGAATAGGAGTGCCTGTCTGTATCGTGTTAAATGATTAACCTTACTCTAGATAATCTGCTGCTTACTGCCTTTACACAGTGATGTCATTGAATACTGAAGACTTGCAATCAGTCAATTGTGTTAATAAGTAAGGAACCTAGTGGGTTGTGTTTACACTCCAGTCCAATTTCGTGGTTAATGTTTATGAAGATTGCCTTATCATTTTCTTTTTTTTTTTTTTTTTTTTTGCCTTATCATTTTCAACAGCTTCTTGAGTTTATGCAGGAACTTGGTGTATACTCTCCAGAGCGAGAGGTTATTTGCCAGCCAGCATTCCCATACAGTTCTCTTCCCACACTCTGTGCCTCAGCATATGCGCACAATGTCATATGATTATGATTTTTATCCTAAGAATAAGAGGATTAGGACATTAACAATTTCTTTTTCCTTTTTCTTTGGGAGGTAGCACTGTAGGGCTTTACCTAGTGGTATTCAGGGGCTACTCCTAATTCTGTGCTCAGGAGTCACTTAGATGCTCGCAGGATGATGGTGGAATCAAACCAGGGTCTGCTGCATGCGAGACAAATGCCTTACCTCCTCTTCAGCCCAGACACTTTATATTTCGTTTCTTTGTTCACTCCCTCTCCACTTCTTTCCCCTTCCTTCTTGTGTGTGTTTGTGGCACCCCTGAGAGTGTCCAGAGCTTGCTGCACACGCAGGGATTACTCCGGTGGGCTTGGGTACCAGGAATCAAACTTAAGCTGGCCATATGCAAGGCATGTACCCTATACTGTACTATCTCTCCAGCCCAAACACTTAAAATTTCTTATGTAAACTTTTGATTTGGCTGGCTAAAGTGGAGGCAGAGGTATTAGAAGGTGTTAGAAACCATTTGCATGATTCAGAATATAATATATATTTAAGAGTGTATATTTCCATAAGTTTATCGTTGCTTTTTAAGAGCTCAGGTGGTGGTCAATAAATGGTTTATTTGTTTTAAACAGGTCAAAGTGAAGATGTTCTTAAAGGGTCCCAAATCACATATGTTACAGGTGTAGAAGGGGATGACGTTGTGTCTACACAAGTCGCCACAGTAACCCAGTCTGGTTTGAGCCAACAAGTTACCCTTATATCCCAGGATGGGACTCAACATGTAAGTAACTACTGCAAGATAAATAATGTTTCTCACACCTGGACTTGAATTACAGATCAGATCTCAGTGGAAAACCTTTGACCCCTTATGTACAGAGTTTGACCAGCAGCTTGTTTGTGGTGCTAGAACTCCTGGTTTTTCAGTATTCTACTGAAAGACACCACATATAAAAGAGCTTAGTAAAGAGAGGTTTGTGACTCCATAAAGTTCAGATATTGGTAAAGTTCACAGATTAGACAATGAGGATCAGCACCAAGTTGAAAATGAGGACTTGGAAAATGGATGGAGAGAGCCAGAAGTAAGCCCTGAACACTGCTGGGTTTGACTTAGTAGCCAAAGTGGGGAGTGATGGATCCTGAAGAAACACAGTTTTGATTAGTGATGGAGCAGGAGGCCAGTGTGGGAAATGAACAAAGGCTTGACTGAGGTGATGATGAAATGTTTCATTATGTTCTTTTTTTCCTTTTGTTTTTGATTTGTGTGTTTGGAGAGGGGTGACCTCTGCTGCAGTGTTTGCGACCTGGGGCCATTCCCAGTGGTCCCAGCTGTGTATGCATGTACAGGGGTCTGGCCTGCCAGGGCTGGTGGCCAACAGGGCTATATCCAGAGGTACTTGGCTGGGAGACTCTATACACCAGGGCTCAAACTCAGGCTTCCAGCATGTGAGGCATATGCTCTAACCTCCCGAGCTCTCTCCTTGGGCCAGATGATGGCATCATTTTAAAAGATCTAGAGACCGGAGAGATAGTTACAGCAGGTGAGGTGTTTGCCTCGCATGCGGCCAACCCAGGTTCAATACCCGCATTCCATATGGTCCCCAGAGCATCCGCTAGGAGTGATTCCTGAGTGCAGAGCCAGAAGTAATCCCTGAACACTGCTGAGCGTGGCTCCAAAAAAAAAAATATCTTGGCAGAGCTGAGGAGATTACAGAAAGGACTGGAACACATGCTTTGCATGCAAAGGTCCTAGGTTCAGTTTTCCTCCCTGGAATTATGGGATTTTAGTCAACTAGTGTCACAGAATTGATGGAATAGTTATCTTGGTCTCCTCAGGAAAAGCACTGTAATGGTGGTCTTCTCTCATCAGATTTGCCAACTTTCTACATGTCATTATTCAGACCTAGTTGCATCTTTAAGCTCTAGCTAAGGTGCTTTTATTTATTGTTTGTTTATTCATTTATTATTTATTGGTACAGAGATTGAACTTAGTCTCATGCAAACGAGGCATAAGTTTTTTCCCTTCCCTCTCTTCCTTTTTTTGATCTATACCTGGTGGTGCTCAGGGCTTACTGCAGGCTCTATACTTAGGGACCACTCCTGGAAGAGCCCAGAGACCATATAGGGTGCCAAGAAACAAACCCAGGTCCACCCCAAGCAAGGCAATCCCCTCAGCCCCTAACTATCTCTCCCACCCTGCCCCACTCCCCTTTTGGCTGCAGTGCTAGAGACCCAACCCAGGACTTATAAATGCAAGACATCAGTCTAACATGTGGGTATCTGCATTTTCCAAAGAGAACTCTAATTCTCACCTCAGAGCTTGATTTTCCATGATTAACAGTAATTGTTAACATGTTAGTGTTGACTAGGAGGCAGAATTAAAAAATGCAAAGTACTTGAACATTTTTATTTATGCCCCTCTCTTTTGACATTAATTCCACAAAGTACCTTTTGTCTAACTAATTGGCAGGCAGAATCAAACTTTTTCTTTTTCTTTTTTTTTGTTTCAATTTAATTTTATTTTATTATTTCCCCCAAATATTATTACACCATTTTAGACATACAATTGAAAGATGCTCATGTAGAGTTTTGGTTCTACAGTGTTCCAACACCCATCCCTCCACCCAAACCCATCTCCCATCACCAATGTCCCCACCTCCCTCCCCCTCCCACACCTCAACTACTTGGCGGGTTCTGTATGTCATTTCTCTCTCCCTCTTTATCTCTCCCTCCCGCCAAACTTTCCTGCTCTTCGTGGAATGCAGTGTATTAAAAGACATCACTGTCTCCACTATTTTAATGGACTGCGTGGCCGCTTGGGCCGCGCGACCTGGGCTCAAACTGGTTTTGCTCTGTTAATCCGGGTCGTGAGGCAGTTTCCCAGTGTCCGGACAGCAAAAATGGTGGCTAGTGTGATGGGCGAGTCTCATCCGGCTGCTTCCAGGGCCCCCCAGAGGTGACGGGCCCACTCCCAAAAACCCGTCTGCCCTCCTGGGGGTCCTATATTCAGCTGGGCCCGGGGCGAACCGAGTTCCAGCCGCCCCAGCCGCTTGTGAGCCTCTTCATGATATGGCTGATGGCCGCAGGGCAGCTCCTGGGCGGGGCCACCAGGCTCGACAAAATGGAGAGGGGAATGGCCGAACCCTGACTCCATCTGACGAATTCCCAGTGATTCCCGCTTCTGGGAGCCGCCTACCTGGGCTCGAACTGGTTTTGCTCTGTTAATCGGTCGTGAGGCAGTTTCCCAGTGTCCGGACAGCGAAAATGGTGGCTAGTATGATGGGCGGAGTCTCATCCGGCTGCTTCCGGGGCCCCCAGAGGTGACGGGCCCACTCCCCAAAACCCCTCTGCCCTCCTGGGGGGTCCCTATATTCAGCTGGGCCCGGGCGAGCTGAGTTCCAGCTGCCCCAGCCGCTTGTGAGCCTCTTCATGTTATCTCAAACTTTTCTTTTGTTCCATTTTTTTGTGAGGAGGAGGTACTTTTGACCTATACCCAACTATGTTCAGGGACTCTTCCTTGCTATGTGCCCCAGGAATAATGCCTGGCAGTTCTTGAGGCGCCATGAATGGTGCTAGAGATTTTTTTTTTTGCATCACACCTGGCAATGCTAGGGGTTACTCCTGGCTCTGCACTCAAAAATTACTCGTGGCTGTGCTTGGGCACCATGTGGGATACCGGGATAAACCCCGGTCAGTCACATGCAAGACAGCTGCCTTACTTGCTATGCTATCACTCCGACCCCTGGTGCTGGAGATCTAACAAAACTCGGATGGCCACATGCAAGGCAAAAACCTTAGCCTTGTTCTATCTTTCTGGCCCTGAACATATTTCCTTATTTCGATTTTTTTTTTTTTTGGGGTGTCACACCCAGCAATGCTCAGGGGTTACTCCTGGCTCTTCACTCAGGAATTACTCCTGGGGGTGCTCAGAGGACCATATGGGATGGGATTCGAACCCAGGTTGGCCGGATGCTAAGCAAACACCCTACCCACTTTACTATTGCTCTGGCCCCCTTTTTTTAAGGTACCATGATTTACATTTAAAAAAAAAATTATTATACCACCGTGAGATATACAGTTACAAAGATGTTCATGCTTGGGTCTTAGTCATACAGTGTTCCAGCATCCATTCCTCCACCAGTGCCCATTTCCCACCACCAGTGTCCCCTGATTCCCTCCCCTCCCCCGGCTGCCTCTATGGCAGACACTTAGCGCCTCATCTCTCTCTCTCTCGCTCTCTATCTCTTTCTCTCTCTCTCTCTCTCCCTTCTCTTACATATTGTGGTTTGCAATACATGCATTTAGATGATTTACAATATTATTCATAATAGAGTTGTTTCAGGTATACAGTGTGCCAACACCAGTCCCACCACCAATGTCCCTTTCCTTCACCAGTGTCCCCAGTTTCCCTCCTACTTTCCAGCCTGCCCTCTTGGTAGGCATATAACAAATTTATATTACTTGCTCCAACAAAATTTAAAGGAATGGCATATGGATTTATCAGAAAACAAATGAAAAGCTATCAATTTGTGATTATTGATTGCTATGTGATTTTAACCTATGTAAATAAAATAATTCATATAATTTAATATATAGTAGGGGACAAGCGATGGCACAGTGGGTAGGGCATTTGCCTTGCACACAGCCAACCCAGGTTAGACCCCCGCATCCCAGATGTTCCACGAGCACCACCAGGAGTAATTCCTGAGTACAGAGCCAGGAGTAACCCCTGAGTATTGCCGGGTATGACCCAAAAGAAAAAAAGAAAAGGGAAAATAAATACAATATTGTACAGTTCCTATTCTTATTCACAAAGGTAAGGTTTCAACTCTAGCATATAAAATACATTGAATTTTATTTTTGTGCAGGGTATTATTGTAGTAATCATGTCTCACAGATCATAAAACATTTTATATTCTGTGCTAAAGTATTTTAGAATTTCCATGAAATACATTAAAGCTACAAATATAGGGGTGATAGTCCAGCAGGTAGGGCATTTGCCTTGCACATGGCTGGTCTGTGCCAGCCCGGGTTCGATCCCCGGCATCCCATATGGTCCCCGAGCACCGTCAGGCGTAATTCCTGAGTACAGAGCCAGGAGTAACCCCTGAGCATTTCCGGTGTGACCCAAAAAGCAAAAAAAAAAAAAAAAAAAATCTACAAGTATAAAGTTTAGTAAGAGTGAAGATAATTAAAATTATAATGAAAAAATATGAATAGCCTATAAAAGTACAAAATTTTTATCCTAAGAAAATGAATTTTGGCTTTATATCGGAAAATAATATATTATAGATACTGCTGTCAAAATTAATGTGAAAGATTACAGTAAAAACTCTGCATATAGGGGCCGGAGCGAGAGTCCAGTGGGTAGGGCATTTGCTATGCATGCAGCCAACCCAGGTTCAATCCCCAGCCTCCCATATGGTCCCCAAGTTCTGCCGGGAGTAATTCCTGAGTCCAGCAATAGGAGTAACCCCTAAGCATTGCCAGGTGTGACCCCCCAAATCAAAAAAACAATAAATAAATAAATAAATAAATGCCTGCATATAAAAATTGCTGATCAGGCATAGAACAGTCAATATAAATCACGTTTCAATTCATTATTGAAAATGAATGTCAGAAAACACTGCAGCTGCTGAGCTGGGCCGGAGGCGCAGCTGCGTTTCCCGATTCCCCTTCTGTCCCAAGCAGGAACGATTCCCCTTCTGTCCCAAGGTGACTGGCAGCTGGATAAAGACTCGTGAATCCAGCAAAGTTCCAAAAGGCTTTTACTCAAGTTCTGGAAGTACAAGCCAAGGTCAGGAAATCCCAGACTTCCAATTCCTAGCCAGACCCAAACCACATGCTCAGTGCATAGGCCTGAGAGCAGACCCATACTGGAAAAAGATGGCAAAATGGAAAGGGCAATGGCTGAAAATGGCTATAGCCAAAAATGGCAAAGGCTGAGAAGGCAGTGGCCCTTTCTTCCTTCTCACTTCTTTCATTGTCAGAAGCCCACCAAAGACTTGAAGTCCAGCCATTGTGGTCTGGACTGTCTAGGGACAAAGTCAGGTATATTTTTTTAAGAGTTCAAGGCCTAAAAGGCATATGAAAAAGTGCTCTTCATCTTTAATCATCAGGGAGATGCAAATCAAAACAACAATAAGGTACCATCTCACACCACAGAGACTGGCACACATCCAAAACAGCAAGAACAACCGGTGCTGGCGTGGATGTTGGGGAAAAAGGGACTCTCATCCACTGTTGGTGGGAGTGCCAACTGGTCCAGCCCTTTTTGGAAAACAATATGGGCATTCCTCCAAAAACTAGATATTGAGCTCCCATTTGATCCAGCAATAGCATTCCTGGGAATATACCCGAGAGACCGAAAAACACATAGCAGAAACACTATCTGTACTTCTTTATTCATCTCTGCGCTGTTCACTATAGCTAGAATCTGGAAACAACCTAAATGCCCGAGAACAGAGGACTGGCTAAAGAAACTGTGGGTCCATCAACACTATGGAATACTATGCAACTGTCAGAAAAGATGAAATTATGAAATTTACCTGCAAATGGATGGACATGGAGACTATCATGCTGAGTGAAATTAGTCAGAAGGAAAAGGAAAGATATGTCAAATGAGAAAGTTTCAGTTTGATTTTGTGTAAAACTGAAAGGGTAGAAAAGACTTTTTTTTTTTTAATTTTTTATTATACCACAGTGAAACATACAATTACAAGGTGATCATAATTGGTTCTTGGTAATACAGTATACCAGCACCCATCCCTCCACCAGTGCCCCATTTCCCACCACCAATGTACCCCACCCCCTCCTGCCCACCCCCATGCTGCCTTAATAGCAGGTACCCCAGTTTCCTCTCTTTCTCTCTCTGCTCTCTCTCTCTGTCTCTGTATCTCTCAACCCTCTTATTTTACACATTGTGGCTAGCCCTGCAGGTATTTAGAGTTTATCACTTAAGTCTCTTTGTGTATATTCAATGGTGAGTCTTAATCTGCCATTACCATTTCCCCACATTTAGTAAAACACTGGTATCTATTTATGTCGTATTAATGAATGCAGTCATTCTATATCTGTCCTTTTCCTTCTGACTAATTTCACTCAGCATGATAGTCTCCATGTCCATCCATTTGCAGGTAAATTTCATAATGTCATCTTTTCTGACAGCCGCACTAGTATTCCATAGTGTAGATGAACCACAG
>JAJIBD010030939.1:0-29801 GCA_021461705.1 Cryptotis parvus
CAAATGGATGAACATGGAGATTATCATGCTTAGTGACATTAGTCAGAAGGAAAAGGACAGCTATAGAATGACTGCATTCATTTGTGGGATATAAAAATATATTAATATTCTGCTAATTGTTGGAAACGGTAACGCCAAAACAGAACTCAATACTGAATGTACGTGAAGACATATACATGATAATCCCTAAATGCATGTATGGTAAGCCGTGAATGTGTGAGAGAAGGGAAAGAGAGAGAAGAAGAAAAGTACCTGCTATAGAGGCAGGCTGAGGGTGTGGCAAGGACTCTGGGGATATTGGTGGTGGGAAATAGGCACTGGTGGAGGCATGGGTGCTGCAATATTGTATGACTGAGACCTAATCATGAAGAACTTTATAAATGTCTATCACGGTGCTCAGAGACCTGGGCCCTACGAAAGCAGGATGAGAATGCTATTCGGGTCTCCCAGAGAGGCATCGAAAGAGCTATGCTTGGAATATCACGCCTCACTCAAGTGAGAGAAGGAATCCGAGTTCTGACCTCCGTCGCTATTCCAGAATCAGGGACGCTGTCTCGCTTGCCAAGGCATCGAAAATCAGATGGGCTGGACATGTAATGCGATTTGGAGACAACCGCTGGACTAGAGCCGTTACCGACTGGATCCCACCGGGATGTCAAAAGATCCCGTGGCCGCCCACCTACAAGATGGTCAGGACTTCCTTGTTAAGACCCTGAAGGAACGGTTTGAGGCTCTTCATATTCCTGAATCAACCAGATGCCATTGGGCTACATTGGCACGTGATAGGGTCCAATGGAAATGTTACTGGCGCCCGCTCGAGCAAATCGATGAGTAACGGGATTCAAGTGATCAAGTGATCACGGTGCTATAATAATGAAAAAATTAAAAAATAGAAATAATAGTTTCCCCCTGTATTCCTTCATAGGGAAGCACAGCGCCCAGGGATCCTTTCACCAGAAGTCAAGGTGCAGCCTAGTGAATTGTCAATCAATCTTATTAGCTCTCTGAATTAAACTATTATTCTAGTATGAGTCATTTCCCTAATATGAAACTTTAATAAAATTTAAATCCCTCCTTTTAAAAAATTTTTTTTTTTTTTTTGCTTTTTTGGGTCACACCCGGCAATGCTCAGGGGTTTCTCTGCACTCAGGAATTACTCCTGGCGGTGCTCGGGGGGGACCATATGGGATGCCGGGGGATCGAACCCAGGCCAGCATGGGCAGGCTGCGTGCAAGGCAAACGCCCTACCCGCTGGGCTATCGCTCCGGCCCCTTAAATCCTCTTATCAAACAGAACTTCTTTGAAAAGAATAGTGCTTCTCCTTCTGGTGACTGAGGACACAGCCTGAGCACTCTACACTGCCCTGCTGTCATGCACCAATTCAAGAAGCTCATGAATATGTCGCTTCAGACTCACAAGCTAGAAAACTCAACCAAATGCTAAAGCACCTCACCAATGAAAAGGAGTGTTTCTGTTGGTTCAGTTTTCATTTTGCACTTAAAGTATCCCAACAGGTGAATTTCAGGTGGCATTCCCTAATCACAATTATTGAACTATAGTTGGTTTTTTGGGAATTATAACATATTCACTATTTCTTGAAATATAGAGCTCTGGATTAAGTGAATTGCCTGGGTAATTTGCACACTTATTTGAAAAACTTTTTCTGGAGAACTATGTGATCACTTCAAATGCCCAAGTTAAGAAAATTACAGAAGACAAGGAGCAGAGAGGAAGGAAAGTTTCACTTCGGATCAGGAGAAAGCTTTCATCAACATGGTAGCCATGGAACTGAGCTTGAGAATGACAAGAAGCTCCAAAATTTGCTATAGATTAGATGAAGATCATTCATAGACAAAAAATACAATGGCATGCTTCAGTGCTGAGACAGCTGTTTTCCTACCAAGCATGCTCGATAGGTGGGGTTGATTCCAGCGCCAATAAAATCCCGATGGGGAAAGTCAATGTGTGGGGTTGTGTGCTGCTCTGATGTGTAGCTGGGATCTGGCCTCTTGCATTGATCCTTATACTGTGTACATGAAGTGTTCAGTAAGGTGCGACTGCAGTACCTTTCTTTAGTGGAGGAGAGGAGAAGAGATAGAGGAAATAATAAGGAAGAAGAGAAGGGATGGAATGAGAAAGAAAGAGGGTGAGAGTGAAAAAGAGAGAGAAAGTCTGAAACCATCTTGATACTGTAAGGCGGCAGGGTAGGGACCAGCTGGTTTCTCCCTTAGCAGCCATATACAACCAGGGAGCTGGGAAGCAAAGTACAATAAACTGAAATTTAAGCAAATCAAACCTTTTGGGTTTCCCTATTTAACAGAAAGAAATGATGAGAGCATCTACTTCATAGTATTACTTGCAAGGATTAAATATATGCTTTAGAAAAGCTTATTAACATTATGCTAGAAAAAAGCCAGCAAGGCTTCAGAAATGCCAACGATCTTCATTCTGGATGACTTTTGCTGAACTAAATTCTTCCCAGAGACAGAGTTTTCCTAGTAACAGAACACAGGAGCATCTCTGTGTAGATAAGGATGAGACTCATCATGTTTACCCCTCAATCTTATCTAAGAAGTAAAACAATGGGTCATTGATAAGAACTTTGGTATCATGTGCAGAGGTAAAATCCCGTGTTGGAAAAGGAAAACTGTCTCTATCGTATTCATAGCTATTGATCCAAAAAAGTCAACAGTAGCTTCCTCTAAGCCATGGGCTAAGCTAGACAGAAGACAGTGATGAGCCTGGGAGCAACAGTTCTTGCTTTCCTGGAAACAAGAGTCTAACTGAAGCTAGAAGATGGGACTGAAGAGAGATGGGACTAACTGGACAATAATAATTGGAGATGGTCACACTGAACTAAAACTGGGTATTTAAAGTAGGTAAAGGGATATACATGATAACCCTTCAGTATCTGTATTGCAAAACCACAATGCACAAAAAGAGAGAGAAAAAGAGAGCAAGAGGAGAGAGAGAAAGAGAGAGATAAGGAGAGAGAGGGAGAGAGAAAGAGAGAAGTGCTTGCCATAGAGGCAGGCTGAGGGAGAGGGGAGGAAAGTGAGACATCGGTGCTGGGAAATGGGCACTGGTGGAGGAATGGATGTGGAACACTGTGACTGAAACCCAATCAAGAACAGCTTTTAATGGTTTATCTCGGGGTGATTCAATTAAAAAAAGACATGGAAAATGATTGATAGGTTTGATGAGACAAAATTCAGGGTGACGCAGAAGTACAGTGGTCATATTAGTGATGGAATCCAACTCCCTCTTGACCTCTACCATAAGAAGTGACCCTATGCAGGGCATTTTCCATTAATTTCCTGGAAGGGATCATAGCTACAGGCTGACATCACTGCTGTGTTGACCTCAGTGCTCTGAGGATGAGAACTTTGAGACAGGAGCAAATATGCCCCAGCAAGCAGACTGCTTTCTGGAGCCTTCATATATTCACGAACATGCAGGGGTTATTTTCCTGTTTGTGATCAGTTACAGTGAGGGGGAAGGAGACGCCTGGGAATGGATGTTTAGACAAGCAGCTCTTCATCTGCGGCTGGCTGGAGGCTGACAGAACATGGCACATTTTGGAATATTCACAGACTACAATGCCTATGCTTCTCCAAATATTTTGAGAACTCTGAAAATCAAATCCAAATCTGTTCGGTTTAATAGAAAATGACAAAGTGATAGGAAATACACCTCCCACGACGATGCACAGTACTATTTTATACCTAGCAATTTCTTGGAATCTACTTCCTTGACGCCCTGAAGACAAGGTCTACTAATAAATGAAGATGACTGACAGAGGAAAAGGCTAGACACAGCTTGAACTCTTGCTCACACAGGAAAGGAACAACATATGGCCAAAGGTAACAGAATTGGGGAGTTGGTGGTTCACAGAACTTAGCCTGAGGTCCGAGGGGTTGACGAGGCCTTGGGAGCTTAGTGAAGGAAAGTGGATAGCCTGCATGTGGGTTCCATGTTGAAATGATGCATGTGTGAAACAACCATCGGCAATACTGCAAATCACAATCCCTCAATCATGATTTAAAAAATGAAAGGCATGTATGTAAAATAAATAAATGAAGATTTTCAACTGTTCTCAATCCATTGTGGAATCAGAGGTCATATCAGATTGGAATGAAAAAGGGTACTTTTTCATTTGCCCTACACCCTGACCAATTTATGATTAGAAACAAAATTGGTTCATGCTTCTCTTTGGGGTTCTAATTTTTTTTTTAATTTTTTAAAAATATTTTTATTATACCACCGTGAGATATACAATTAAAAAAGATGTTCATATTTGGGTTTCAGTCATACAATGTTTTAGCACCCATCCCTCCACCAGTGCCCATTTCCACCACCACTGTCCCCAATCCCTCCCCCCTCCCCTAGCCTGCCTCTATGGCAGGTTCTTGTTTAATTAATATTTTATTATACTACCTTAAGATATACAATTACAATGTTGTTTATGTTTAGAGGTTTCGGTCACATAGTGTCCAGCACCCCCACCCTCCACCAGTGCCCATTTCCCACCACTGATGGCCCCCATTCCTCCCCCTCCCATAGCCTGCCTTCATGGCAGGTTCTTTTATTTCTTTTCTCTCTCCCTCTCTCTCTTTTCATTATCTTACATATTGTGGGTTGCAACACATACACTTAGAGGCCATCAAGTGCATTTTTTGCCTGTATTTAATGCTCAGTTCTAGGTTGGCATTAGCCCTTTCAACATTTATTCGCGCATGATCCCTTCTATGTCTTACTAACCTCTGACTCCCACATGTTTGTGGTAATTTCCACTTTTGGTAAGACCACCTGATCCACGTTTCACCTTACATTGGATTTTGGTATCATAATGTGTATATATGTATTTATGCCATGCAAAAAAAAATGCAGTCATTCTATATATCTCTCTCTTTCCTTCTACTAATTTCACTGAACATGATCCTTTCCATGTCCATCCATTTATAGGCAAATTTCATAACTTTATTTTTCATAACAGCTGCATAGTATTCCATTGTGTAGATGTACCAAAGTTTCTTTATCCAGTCATCAGTTTTCGGGCATACTGGTTGTTTCCAGGTTCTGGCTATTGTGAATAATGCTGCTATGAAAATAAAAGTGCAAATTGTTTCCGCTGTGTGTTTTTGGCTTCCCAGGTATATTCCCAAGAGTGGTATGGCTGGGTCAAAAGGGAGCTCAATTTCTAGTCTTTGGAGGAATGTCCATATTGTTTTCCAGAAAGGTTGTCCAAGTCGACATTCCCACCAAAAATGTATGAGAGTCCCCTTTTCCCTTCATCCACGCCAGCACTTGTTGTTTTTACCCTTTTGGATATGGGCCAGTCTCTGTGGTGTGAGGTGATATCTCATTGTTGTTTTGATTTGCACCTCTCTGATTGATTAGTGATGATGAGCATTTTTTCATATGCCTTTTGGCCATTCGAATTTCTTCCTTGTCAGAGTTTCTGTTCATTTCTTCTCCCCACTTTTTTTATGGGGTTGGCTGTTTACTTCTTATATAGTTGTACCAGTGCCTGATATATCCTGGATATTATGGGGGTTCTAATTTATTATAACGTTTTATTGTGGTATGCACATGGAACATGGCGATACCTTCGCAATAAAAATTTAAGAGCATCATTACATAATTTTTAGTGCAGTTTATTTTTACACTTGCTTCCCCTGTAGTCTCATACTTTTACTGTTTCTCTCTCTCTCTCTCTCTGTTTATAGTCAGAGATTAGGAAAGGTTTATCCAAAAAAGCAAGAGGCAACTTTCTTGTTAAAACAATAAGTCTGTGGGGCCTCAATGGGTCAAGGGGAGGGTGTCGACACAGGCGAGCAGGCACTGGGCACCTAACAGGCATATCAAATGCAACAAAAGAAACAGGGTTAGGCTACTTCAGAATAAAACATGAAAACCCCTAAAATAAAAATCAGTAAGTCTGTGACTGAGGAGACAGTGTAGGAACTATTAGCCTGACTGTAGTTTGACCCTAGCGCCTTGAGGTTCCCTGAGCACTGCTATGCATAGTCCTGATGGATGCCAGCAATGAAAGACCCAAGAAGCACCTCAATCCCAGGTCCCAGCTTCTAACTGTCCAGACTGGTTAGTTGAGAATAACTAGAAAGGGTCCCTTGGTTCCTGAACATCACTCGGAGATGCACCTCCAAATAAAACAGCCAAACCAAGAAAGTCTCTGGCCTGTTCCTGTTGTGTCTACTCATAAGAACTGACACCCTGGTGAGTCGTGCACTGGACAATGAGTCAGGAACCATGGACACTGGCCTCAACCTGAAGGAAGTTCCATTAGTTCTGAGGAAGTCCCATAACTTCTGAGTCCAAGTTTACTTACTTATGGCAGATGAATCAAACTGATATTTACTAAGACATATATGCGTGAGTCATACCAGCTCATTCCACATGCAATGGGAGAGCTTATATTCAGATAATAGCAAGTGTTTACAGAGGATGTGAATAAACTGGAACTCTGAGTACTGCTTAACTGCTAGTGGGATTATAAAATGCATAGCCATTACGAAAACAGTCTGACACTTCCTCCAAAAAATTAAAAATAAACTTATCATACAACCTTGAAATTCCACTTGGGAGTCATATAGATCCCCAAAGAATTTGCAAGCAAGAACAGAGACATATATTAGTCCACATATCACAGCTTGGCCAGGCATCTAAGATGTAGAGGTCACGTGTAAACACTCTCCTGGGGAGAGGAAAGCCCGCCAACAACAAATAATTATTTTGGTCCCATTGGCATTAATGTCAGGGTTGAGAAAGCCTGAAAAATGTTGAAATAACAGTGGTAAAAAGATCAAGTCAATAGCGACCTGTTCCTAGAAAATGCCTTTCACACTGATAAACTCCAAAGTAATCTCAATCTAGATGGTAACGGTAATGCTTCAAAAGGAAATGTAAGTGGACTAGCCAACTTCAAAGTCTTGCTCTCAGAAGATAGCTACAAAAAATGGGTTACATAAGAGGAAATCATTTTGACTTGCTCTAGAAAATTCTTTTTTTCAAAACTTTATAAACATTCCCAGCACAACTATAATCTTTCAAATAAAACTTTCAGAGGCATCTATTATCTCCCCTGTTAATGACTTTCCAGCATTGCAATGCTTTTTCATTACTGCTCTTGCAGGGGAACACAGAATACCTTCACAGTTTTCTGCTTGCCATAGAGGAGGGACAACCATTTGGGGTGATGATGTTTCTTGCCTGAAATTAATTATCCCCTGGTGAAATGCTCTTGTTCAATTGCTCACATCAACTGAAAACAAAGTAGACCTTAAAGAACAATTCCACAATAAGGCCTGGGTTTTACCTTCTCAAATAGGATAACTGAATATAACAGAAGGATATACTCCTCATTTTATTTATTTATTTATTTATTTTATTTTATTTTTTGGGTCACACCCAGTACTCCTCATTTTAATGTGACCAGTTGGCTAACAAAAGTATTCATAAAAGGCAAAGGAAAGTTGGAAGTGTCGCAAGTTGACACGATCTAGGAGCTGCATCCATATCTTGACCCCCCCACTGAGTATATGCTTTTAATAGAACATCATCTCAGACATGGAAGAAAAATCTTGTCCTCTCATGCAATTAAGAGAGAGGAGACACATGGTCATGAAACATATGAAAAAATGAACTCTCCAAACACCACTCAAGTCATATTCATAGAACACACACAACCCCACAAACCATTCACAAGTTGGTCTGCATCGTCTTGACTATCTGATCACAAAGTATTTCTGTCTCCAACCTCCTGTTTAAATGTCCTCCAAGGGGCTAGAGGGATGGAAAAGAAGATCGATGGTCTCCTCATGTAATATTTTTATTAATGCCCACCAACAAGGTGCTTATCACATAATGAAGATGATAAGATTTTCTTTCCCTCCAGGAGTAGCAACAGTGAAGAAGGAGGTAGATGGCAAGGCGAGGCTGTCAGAGACCTATAGCATCCTCTGCAAATGCTCCACTTCAGTTTTGTGGCACCAGGACCACCTTTCTGTCATTGCTTTACTCCCAGATGTTTTTAATCAGCACTTCCCTCTGACTTTAATTCTCAATACTTCCCATAGATTTCTAGGCACATAATTCCTTGTACACAGTCTTTAATTGCTCAGACATCCTAGAGCACTGCCTGGTTTCCTAAACAGACTTGACCAATTCAATAGTATCAGATCACCACTGAATATCTGGTAGGTGTGAGCTCACCTAACGGTGTTCAAAAGACTCCACTCAACTGACAAAGAAAAGCTGGTACCTTTCCACAGATTTTACTAAGCTAATGTGTGGCTAAGGAGTCACACAATTTATTGCTTTCCTTTTAGTTAATGTGCATGCAAATGTTCAGCATCATCCTACCTGGGAATCATCCACTCAGCTCACTCCATTCCCACACACACACATTTAAGTACAAAAAATCGAAATAATCCATCAACATAAAACTTAGGACAACAATGATAAATTGATTTGCATCTCAGGTGGGAATCTTTAAAGAACTGGCATAAAAAAACAAACAGAAAACCTCAACGGCAACTCATCCTTAAAGTAATGATCCTAAATGAATTTTGAAAGAAGCAGGAAGGATTATAAAGCTTCTATGGCATTTGATGAAAGATGGGCCTCACACTCGTTTGGCAGCTTCCTTCTTCTTGGCTTCTGCGGTGTCTGTATTCTGAATTATTTGGATGTTACAGGGTAGTGCAACTTGTAGAAAGACCCATCTTGACTCTATGATAGAGACATGGCGTATTTCTGTAGGTGCACCTCCATTATCACAAAAGATACCAATGAATGGTGCCTCTGACTTGAAAGTCTCAAGTCTAACGGATTTGTCAGGCCTGGAATCAACTTAAGGAAAGAGAATTTAACAGACTGTCAACCCACTGTGGGGCGGGCAAGTGGGTACAAACTGCCATTTATGGAAAAAGAACAAATCAGAGATCAGTGAACATTTATTTTATTATTTTAAAAATATTCTGAGCTATGGGACCGGGGCAATAGCCCAGTGGGTAGGTGTTTGCCTTGCCTTGCAGCCGGCCTGTGCCCCCTAGGTTGGATCCCTGGCATCCCCATACGGTCCCCCGAGCACTGCCAGGAGTAATTCCTGGAGTGCAGAGCCAGGAGTAACCCTGAGCATCGCCGGTGTGACCCAAAAAACAAAAAAATAAATAAAAAAAATTAAAAAATAAAAATAAAATATTCTGAGCTAGCAGAACTAAGTCATGCAGAGTTTCATTAATTTTTCTCACGATCTAGCTAATGTGAAATGTAGTTTGGTGCAGTGATATTACTCTCTGGTTCTTGCTAACAGCATGATATATTTGAAACATTTATTTAAGCTGAGCCTATTTATATGCAATAATGCAACCACAGCTTTATTGAAGGGAATGGAAATTAAAAGTGAAAAAAACTAATCCACAGTGGAAATGTACTAAGACAAAATAATTGCATGACTGTTTATATATGAATTTATGAATATGTATCATTTCCTCAATAAAGTTTAGCAGAAATATAGATTGGGAAAAAGTAAGTCCTTTTTATGAGCTTCTAAAGCTCCTAATAAGAATCTCCTGTTTGGAGCTTTACCTCCCAAAATTTCCTAGAGTTGCTTATGAAGATTAATAATCCCCTATCTTTGTTGGAGAGAGGCGAAAGTCACACTTGGTCCAATCATGATACCATCAGTTAATAAACACAGGCTTTAGACTACTTGATATTTGGTTTTTCTTATGAACTTCCTGTAGAATATTAGGCTACTTAATATTCAGATATAACCTTTGTAGGTATATAGGGGTCAGAGCGATAGCACAGCAGGTCGGGCGTTTGCCTTACATGTGACTGGCCTGGGTTTGATCCCCGGCATCTGGCACCTTTTGGTCTCCTGAGGACTGCCAGGAGCAATTCCTGAGTGCAGATCCAGTAGTAACCCTTGAGCATAGTCAGGTGTGACTATGCTCCCCCCCAAAAACCAGAAAAACAATAACATTTGTAGCTATATAGGGTACCTGAAGTCAATGAATTATATAAAAGGACTTGGACATATCATGTATACACCTATATAAGTGATTACATAATTCTGATGTTCAGAAAAGGATCATGATATTGATCTATATGTTACTAATAAGTTTTCGGTAGCTTCATTATGTGTCAGAACTTTTGTTCCTTTGTTAAGTATCACTGTATCACTGCCTTCCGTTCATCATCGATTTGCTCGAGCGGGCCCCATGGCACATCTCCCATATGTCTTGTCTCATGCTAGTAGCTCCCAAGGGCATCTGCTTGCTCCAGATGTTAAGTACAGAAAAAAATTACCTAAGTGAGGAGGAAATACTCAAGATAAAGTAATATAGCAGATGGAAGATCGAGACCAAATACAAACAACAAACTTTGGACCAAGCCGAAATGCTAATATCTTTCTCCCCACTTCACAGTTTGTATTTTTTCTCTACCACCTCTGACACGAATCCCTCTTCTTTCCATGGGTTGCTCCTTGGTTTGTGTTTCAGCCACTCTTGATTCATGCCTTACTTCTTGAACTCTCACTGAGATCAAATGATTCCTCAGTCCATGAGAGCTCAGGGAACCGTTTGGTGCTTCTAAAGTCTCGATTACCAATCTGCTGACAAGTTTTTCAAAGGTCTACTATGCAAGAATAGAGTATTTCACTTCCCCAGCTCTATGTGTGATCTCTGGAAAAGCAGTCCTCCAGGGGCTGTAGAAACAGTAAAAGTGGGTAGGGCCATTTGCCTTGAATATAGCCAACTCAGGTTTGATCCCTGGAGCCCCTCCAGGAGTGGTTAATGAGCACAGAGCCAGGAGGTAAGCCCTAGGAACCTCAGGGTATAGCCCAAACCGCACCCTGCTCCAAATAAAAAGTAAGTCCTCTGTCTTATACCTAGTGGCTGTTTTTTTTTTCTCGGAAGGCTTTGGGATCAAGCTATGAGAGCACTTACTCTGGTGTTGATATGTCTTTTTTGATAGTCCTTGAATCAAGCTTCTACATTGGTGATGATATTTTAAGTAAATATCGTTTTCTTCAGAATCAATGGAGATGAACACTGATCCTCCTTTTTTTTTAGGGGAACAACTATAAAGCAACCAGGACCATTGAATATGAAATTTTCTTTTTGATTAAATGTATATCACTATTAACATTAATTCCTAAAACTAAAACCTATTCTTTTTCAAATTGCTGTTATTCTAGATATTTTAAGGCACACACACACATACACACACTATATTTCATATAGTTGACTTTTACAAAGATAAAATTGAAACTTACTAAATCTGAGTCACTTATATATATAAGATTTGAATCAATTTTACACAATTATGTAAATGGAAATTTTTATGAGTCAGTCATTTAAAGAGAACTTATCTTGTCATATTTTAATCTCATGCAATATTATGTCAATACATCATGTTAAAATATTTTTTTGGAGTGCCATGAATCAATGGAATAACAAGTTCATATCTTACCTGGCTAGGTCCTGCCCCTCAAGGTTGCAGTTATGGCTGCGGTGTCCTGTTGCGTTGGCAGGTGGCAGACAGGAGGCAGGCTTGTCTACACACACAGGGTTCTGCCCGTGGCCCTGGATGGTTGATGGTCTGACATAGAAAAAGACTGGGATAAACCCAGAGCCATGGCAGAGCCTTGTAAGCTACCTGTGGTGTATCGATATGCCAAAAGCAGTAACAATAATGGACTTTGTTCCCCACGAATGGAGTTGTTACTGGTGCCCACTTGAGCAAATTGATGATACATGAGAAGAACAGTGACAGTGACAGTGACCTAGTTAGGCCATATTTGACACACAGGTCAAACATGGGGAGACACATTAAAAATCTAGGCATTGTGGCTCAGTACAGGGTGAAAGTATCTAGAAGTGTCAGGAGAATCACCATATGGCTAGTCTCTCTGTTTAAACGACCATCTTACATCACGAGAATTTGTGGGCTAGTTCAGCTAAAATTGAGAAAAAGTTTGTCTGTGAAATCTTCCCTACTCTTTAAAACTTCTATTTAAAAAGAAAAGCAATATGAAGCATGTATGCTTAAGTAACTCATATTCCATTCCACTGCCCAACATTTGAAATTAACTTACCATTTCAGGGAATGAGTTTAGGGAACTTAATTTTGGTTCCTGTCCAAAAAAATTATTGTAATCTTATCAGTTTTCATAATTTACTGGAGCATAAACAAATTCTAAAAGCTCTAGAAGCAATTCAGTTTAATTGTGTATGCAGCACAATGTTAGATCACATTCTCTATATACACGTGACCCTGGATTTAATTCATGATTACACACACAGACACACACACACACACACAATAAGAAGACTAGTTGAGTTTTACTGAAAAACAAAACAAAAAATACACTTGCACACACAGCCATAGGGAAATAATCATTTCTGAAGGGGATTTAGTGATTACAAAGGCTGTTCATTTTAACATAGCAATTAGAATGCATTAAACAAATGGGATCTTTGTTTGACCTGATCATAGTCTGTGGTACTCAAGATTTACTGGTGACTTTGTGCTCAGGATTGCTCCTGCAGTGCGCCGGAGGCCATAAGTAATATCAGGATTGAGCTCATATGCACTGCTAGGACATAAGCACCTTACCCACTGTATGGTCTTTCCAGCTCTAATCAATGGAAGTCTATGAGACTGTAAAACAAACAAATAATGATGAATGGTTGGAATAATGAACAGGAAACTAGCAGATGCAAGCAAAAGTTGGTGATCTTGGTAAAAAGTCTAGCCTAGTTTTAGAACAACCAATTAAAATGAAAAACATCTCAAGTGTCAGCAAGAAAATGGGTACAAATAAATGAACATGTTTTTGAAACAAATTTATTCTGAGCTGCATTTTTGGCAGTACTGTGCCAAAAATCTATCCTCAAAATAATTTCACTTACATCAATGAGTAAAAAAAATCTACCTCATTTAAGAATATTAAAACCGAGGCTTTTTAGACTTTACACAGGCATACATACAATGACTGCATCTACCACAAAAACAATCAAGAAGTCTAACAACTGGCTTAAGAATGTGCTAGAACCCATGCACATCATATATCTGACACGAGGTCCATATCCAAAATATGTACAAACAAAAAAAATTTCAACACTAAAAACAGCAACCCAATCACAAATGGGCAGAAGATCTGAAAAAGAGACGTCTTCAAGAAAACACAGCACATGTTCAATGTACAGGAAACTCCGCCACCATTTCTCATCACTAGGGAAGTGCAAGCCAAAGTGACAATGAGATACTGCCTTGCACTTGTGAGAATCACCATTGTTGAAGAGACTGGAAACAAACTGTGTTAGCAAGATGCAGAGAAAAGAAAGCACTGGTACCCTGTTGGTGGGAATGCAAACAGATGTCTCCTCTATGGAATGGGGATCCTAAAAAAAAAAAATAGAGATGCAAACACATATGATGGTACTAGCGCCTGGAGGCATTTATCAAAGAATAGCATTTAGAGTTTCAGTAACACTATGCTCCAAAGAGCCAAACAGAATCAACCTAAATGCACACCGGGTAAAGAAACAAGCTGAGACGCTCAAAAGAACAATAACCAGCTATTTTAAATGATGGATGCGTCTCTGTGACAAACAGATGGAACTTAAGACAACTGTTAAGTGAAATGAGTAACAACTGTGTTAAGTGAAATTACCTGCTAGTTTCATGCAATACAGGAATATAAATAATCAGAGCAACTGAAATGCAGAGAAACAACAAAAAATCCTAATGCAAAGAAATAATTTAGAATTCATTGTGAGTTCTAGTTGAACAAAGCTTTGCAAGTGGCATGGGTCTAAACTCTCATACACACAGTCCCAGGAATGCCAACAGAGGTGGTCTCTGAACACCGAGCTAACCTAGTACAGCTGGGTTGCTCACAAAACAAAACAAAAACATGAAAGCTAAGTCACAGCTGTGCTAGTTACCAGAGAGCAAGAGGAACAGAGGATTAGCCAGATGTTACAGATGAAAATAGAGCGGCAACTGTTAGACACCTATAGAGGTATCGAGGTTGTATCCCTGAAATTCCATAAAAGGAAAATAAATGTAAAAGGCAGATAGACTACTCAAAGATTTACATACATTAATTCTAAGAAGTTTCAAGAACTCCATAAAGAAGATGAATTTATTGCAACGATGCCTTTGAAACAACAACTCATCAGCACATTTAACCAAACCAACTGGTGAACAACACAGCTAAAATAGAACAGTGAATTGATAACGATTAGCTGTTATTATTATCTTTGGTGCTCATCAGTGCTCAGAGGCCACTCCTGGTGTTCTTCGGAGACCATGTAGGTGTGGATCAAACCTAGACAGGTTGTCCCAAGGCAAACACCCTACCCGGCAGTACTTCTCTATGGTTCCCCTGAATTGGCAGTTTCCACCTCTTTGTTTGTTTGCCTGTTTTTGTTTTTCCCAAACCTATTTTATGTCTACTACTCTGCAGTAAACTGAAACTCTCATGCCACTGTTTAGAACCCTTGACCCAATCGATAATATGTCACAAATACTCACATCTTCACAAAACAATCCTACTACCACTTTGGTATAACATATTTCTTTTCTTAGTATACAAGAGAGATAATATTTATGATTTTTATCCTTATGCCGAATGCTCTGGTCTCATAGGTATTATGGAATTGCACAGCTAAGGGAGTTTGCTGCAAAGAGTAGCACAAAAGACTCACTTTTCATTCAAGATGGTACCATAATGAAAATGGCATGAGTAGCACAAGAAATAAAGCTCTCTGAGCTTCCAGCTTTCCTTGGGGCAAGTCCTTGCATCTTCCAATTGAAGGCTTGCTTCAGGAATATCGGGTCAGTATTTTGAAGATTCTTTTGATGTACATTAAAGCTTAGAAAGTTATTCTTCAGACCATTTAGGATGGTAAGAGTTTCCTCTGCGATCCGTTGATCAAAATCAAATCTTTCCACGTTGGTCAAGACAGTGTATCAGGACGTACCAGAGGAATGACCCTCAGATTCTGAGTCATTTGCTGTCTGCTGTTAAGTTTTTCTCCAAATACCAAAAATAAAGTAGTAGCAACTTCTCAGACCCTGTGATGTGGGTATGACTGTGCAATAATAGGGTGTTGAAAGAGAGGGAATGAATCATAAGTGTGATTTACACTTGAGGACAGGCTCAGGGATGCTGACTCAATACTGGAAAGGATGTTTTCGTATGCACTGACTCTTCTTTCGATTAAATCAAAACTAAATGCCTGAAAAGATCAACTGATTTCTGCTCTAATATTGAGACACCAAGGCCAGTTCAAATAGTAATTATTTACAAATTCTGGTTACTCCAGTATCCCCATCACAGAGAGCAACCAAGAGGCAAAACCCTGTCACTCTGACAAAGACTATTTCATTTCTCTTGACATCCTCATCTTCAACATAGTGTTCAAAAGCACCTTCATTCCTGACTCTTGAGATGCCATGGCTCTGTACAAAGAAGCTTCTTCTGCACTTTTGAAGTCATCTGAATGGAACAGTGGCCTCACTTCCCTAAGCAACTAGGGTAATGGCCAAATGTAATGTAACTTGAAGGCTGGGAGAAAAACAGAGGAGATATTTTCTGTCTGGTTCATTCCTTTCCTGTTTCCTTTGCAGTCTGCTGGTCTTATTCTACTCCATAAATTGAGGTACTTTTCCTTTCACTTTACTTATACTTTTCAACCCCTCTCCCCACAACCACAAGGCCCAATTTGTGTCAATATCCTCTATGTTTATGGTACATCAGGGATCAAGCCAGCTCACTCCCCATGCAAGGAGGCATCTGCGCTCTCCCACTGAGCCACATCTCAACCAATAGCATTTTGAACCGCGATTTGCACAGAGCAGGCGCCACAGTCAGCTTGTGGCCCGAGAATGGCTCAGGCTCCCCAATTTCACCCAAATTCAGCGTCTCGATTAAAACTCTCCCTGCAGTATTTTCCATCCTTGAAACTGGGAACCCCACTCACCCAGACTTTAAAAGAAATTCAATCCTCATGCTGGAAGCTTCGAGACTTAAAAATAATACTTTTGCTCTTCTTTTTTTGCTGCAAAAAGCAAACTCCTTTGCCCAACTTCATGATTTGTCAGCTATGTCAATTTTAGCTTTCCTTATTTCAGTCTCTAATTGAGAAGGACTTTCTTTTTGGTTTTCCATTTAAATTTTTCTCTATTGGTGCGCCTTTTTTTCATCTTAGTTCTATTACTGTGAGACTTACATTCTAAATAATTTCTTACAGCTGTTTTTCGGTGGCTCCTTTGCTGCTGCCAGTGAAGAGCAAAAGGGCTCAAATGGGGAGTGAGGGTGAAGGAACGTAGCTTCCCCCTAGGCCCAGTCTGCAAGGCTTTGCAGGTCCTGTGGCTACAGATGATGTTACCACAGGCAAATTAAGCCTCGCGTAATAACCAGGCTTTTTATCTGGCATTCTGTGGTTGAGAGAATCCCTAGGATCTCAGCCTGAGGATCAAACCAGGCTTCTATTTTCCCATCCTGTTTGTTGCCTCTTTTTGCCTGTTTAAAATAAACTTTTCGTTGTGATCTAAAAATATCTATAATTTTTCAAAATCCTGCACACACACAATTGCAAAAATAATTACAGAACTCTCTATATCTCCCCAGGCCACACACACACCTTCCCTTTGAGTACATCATAATCATGACACATTGATTGCGTCCAGCGTACCAGTATTCCTTCAGGCTTATACTTGGTTCAGATTTTTTTCTTTTATCCCACATAATTTATCTGTCCTGAGTCTCAAACAGGATGCAACCTCAGACTTAGTCATTTTGTCTGTATGGAATACTCTTCGTTATGGTGTGTCCTTTTAATGCCAGCAACCCTCCCTGGAATGGAACTTCTGGATATTCCTGCTTATTTATGGATCAGATTTCAAAATGCCTCTGAATCAAAGCTCATTTGTGCTTTTTGAGCTTGTATCCACTTCTCTGACCTGTAGAAACTCATTCTGTTTAGCACGAACCGAAATGCCTCTTTATAATTACCAAAGCAAAAGCTGCCCAACCATCTCAAGTAATTAAAACAGAGTCCTCAGCACTAACAGGAAGTCGCGCCTCTTTTTATGATTGGTTACCAAATTCCTCTAGCTTTATTCCCAACATCTTCTTGCTTAAATGTCTCTTGATATAAATTTGAGGTCTTTCCTCATGGAATTCTTCGTAATATTTTGGTACTTTGTGTTTATTTAACATCTGTGAGTGCTTACAACAAGCGTGAACCTGCTAAGCACTGTGTACATGTCATCGACATAAAAACAATCCATATCTCATAACAAACCACTTCAAGGTAACCATCTCACCTCCCAAGTGAAATGTAGAGAGTGAATTGAGATTAAGTGACCCTGTTTACAGTCACAGGCTATTATTCGGAATGACCAAGCTAGAATAGAAAAGCTAGTCCCACAGGCAAGGTTCTTAAACAATACAATATACTACCCTTTTAATCCAAACATAGCTTAGCCCACTCGCCCACCACGACATACATATGTTGTGTGTTCAAAGTAATATCAATGCTCGTGTTTAGGTAAGATAGTTTAAATATCTTGCCTTAATATGATACTCTAGATAAAATCCTTGAAGAGTTTCTTGGTGCAAAAATGGAAACCAAAATCCACCAGTGATTCACAAAGAAGTCTTATCATCTAGACTCTTGTTACACATTCTTATTCTCAATTATTTGGCAGTTGTCAATGGTAATTGATCTCTTAAGGCGACCTGGGGGACGGGAGGGGAGGAGTAAATTGTTGAGGTGGAAGTGGGGCACTGGTGGAGGGGATGGGTGCTGGAATACTGTATTACGAGAGCCAATTATGAACACCTTTGTAATTGTATGTTTCACGGTGTTATAATAAAAAATTTTTAAAAAGCAAAAGAAAAGTGAGCATTCTTAAGACTTCCCTTGAACTAAGCTTCCAGGAAGCTCATAGAGGGAGTAAAAAGGGAAAATAAATGAATAAATCGAGAGCCCAAAGAGAAAGGAGCCGTGGTTTATATTCGGCCTTTACTTCATGATTATATCATTTCGTTCTTCCTATAACATTCTTCTTGTCCTGTATTTGCTTAGAAGAAATATTACAAAAGATCTATAACTTGAGATAAACATCATTATTAAAAGCGAAGTGAGACTCCATGGACCCGGTACCTGGTCTCTCCCATCAATACTATTGATTAGTATTGGAGTGAATACTATGCTGGAACATTTGCTTGGCTCACATGTGTGGTACCTAGGGGATTTTGAAGAGCGTCAAAGACAGAGTCAACTCTCTGTGGACGAAGATGCTTTAAAACAAATCTACAGCCATACTATTAATGACGTACTACTACGGGACGGGAGGGAAATCAATGTAGTGTCCTTTCCATCAATGCAGTGAAGTTTAAGCAACAAAATAAATTTCAGAGATACATGATTATATAAGTTCAAAAACGAAAACATCACTTAATGCAGAAAAGTTACTTTAAAATGCTATTTAAAGATATACCAATTTCTCTGGTAGTGGACCAGCCTGCATATACTTAATGCACACCGTTTTCAAATACTTATATACTGATTCTTTTCAATTTAATATAGTTCTTTCCATTCTGAGAATGGTACACAAGCAAAGACCCCAGTTTATTAAAGTTTTACAAATGAATAGATTTCTTCGGGGTTGCAAATTAGCTGAGTCTGGCGTGGGTGGTTCTCTCTCTTCGGGGCAGCTGGCATGGAGCGGAGGGAAAGGGCGGGCCCAAAGCTCCCGCACTCGGGGAGTCCGGCCCAGCCTGAAGGTCTCTCCCCACTCATGAGAACAAACCCTTGGGAACAATGTTGGACTCCGTCAGGATGGCGAGCCCCTAACAGGAGGTCAGCTCCGCAGGTTACTTCCACATGGGGCCCAGCCGAGCAGGCGCGGCTGTGGGTCTGAAGTGGATAGGTCTGGATTTCTTCCGACCCATTTTCTTTCAAGACCCACAGCTCCTTGCTGCTACTTAATGAGGCTAACTCATGAGCCTCGACTCAACGGCCGTCCCAGCTGAGTCCATCATTGCTCAGGGGTTTTCTCTGGCGAGGAAAGAACCATGCTGGCGAACTTCGGAGTGGGTTTGAGCCCTCGCCTCATTACCGAACCTTGAAAGAGACCACACTACGTCGAACCCTCATGTCCTTGCGAGCAGCGCGCGGTATTTTTATAGGATACCAGATTTTATAGAGTTCTTCCCAATTTCTTTCACATTTATACATAATAAACAGTTATGGGCAATGTTTTAACTGATACCAGTAAGCCTGTTTGAAGCCATAGCAAACCACACATCATGCCGATTAGTCATTCTCAACATCAAGACTCCATAGTTCCTCGGAGCCTCCATCCAAAAAAAAACCTGATCTTCCTCCTTTAAGTTTCACAAATCAGTAAATGCTGGGTTGAGAGCCTTCTACTGAGACTTCATACCACCTACAGAGTAAAGCCTGGCAAGCTACTGTGTTTTATTTACTTTTATGCCAAAGATTAGTAACTGTATGGACCTCCAGTTCCATAACCTGAAGAATGGTTTAGGGCTCCTCCTGTCCCTTGAACGAAGTAGATGATAACCCTTGGGTTGCACTTGCTTGTGACAAGACTAATGGAGATGTTACTAGTGCCCACTTGAGCAAATCGATGAACAATGGGAAGACAATGATACAGTGAAATGAATGAGCAAAGCTATAGAAGAAGAGAGGTGAAGGTTGGCCAGCCATGATTATGGAGCATGACCCTTCTCCCACAGGAAAGATCCCATCAATTATTGAAGCACTTTCAAATGATATGTGGAAGAACCTGCCACTGAAGGTGTTGCAGCTGCGGCTGTTGGGCCTGGCTGTGGAAGCAGGTATGTAAACAGGAGACAGGCTTATCTGCACGGGGGCTCTGACCCGTGGGCCCTAGGTGGTTGGTGAGTCTGCCTAAGTAAAGGACTGGGCCCCGAGGCATGAACCCCAGAACCACAGCATAGCCTAGCAAACTACTGTACTGTATTGATATGCCAAAAACAGTAACAATAATGGGGACCTCGTTCCCAACGGGTGGAGATGTTACTAGCTCCCTTCGAGCAAATAGATGGAACTATAGGAAAACAAGTGATGCTGGAAAGAAATTTAACTTATTCCTTTCCAGTACATACTGGACCATAAAATAAATGATTGAATATTCACATTACCTCAAAATCAGCACACTGACTTCTCTTCAAAGGTATTTCACCCCCTAAAAACTGTTGAAGGTAATGTTCTAAATATGTTAGGTTCCAGAAATCATATTTCCATTAGAAAATCACATGACTTTTTTTACTCTATATTATAATTGTTTCAGTATTTTTCCATCTTTGAGCAGAATTTTGTCTATGTATGCGGTTTAACCAGGAGTGGGTGAACAGATCTCTGAGGATATACTGGAAAGATCTAGGGTGGTGATAATAGCCTCAAAAGCAAAGGGAGTGTTTTCTCTTTCTATTTAGAGGCACACCACCAAAGGCTTCTAGAGAGCAATGTGAATAATTTCCATAAAACTGAAATTGTCCAAATAGGTTTGGGAATCTCCAGTCCCGGAGTCAGACATTTGATTTAGTAGAGTTTTAAAATAGTAGTCGCCATTTTAATTTCATGTGCCCAGACTCATGACTCAATTACAATCTCTGTAATTAATATAATCTCCTGTTAGTTTGGAGCTATTGAACTGCAGTCCAGAGGTAACTTCAAAATCTCTGGCAAATATGACGCACCAGATGGTCTCAGGATGTTCGTTTCTTCCACTTGTATCTGAGTCTTTAACTACTTACATGTTCTTCTTAGCAATATATTTCACCAGACTTATGAACAAAGTCAACATTTCTTGAAAGCTATATCAATCCTGACATCTTTATGTGGTTTTGTTATATGAGACACACCACTCTTTATGCTCAGGGCTCTTTCTAGGCTTTCGTGCTCAGAGATCACTAGTGGAGGTGCTTGGGGGGGATCTTTGTGGTGAAAGGAGCTTGGCAGGGAGCCTCATGCCAGATCTATTTTACCCTGAATTTTTTTTTTAATTTCAGGGTAATGAGTATCCAAGAGACAAAAAAATGGTTACTTAAGAATGTAAAAATACCAATAAGTTGTTTTTTGGTGCTGGACACCCCTTGAGAGTACTCAGGGCTCAATCCTTACACTCTTCTCAGTGATACTCACATTTAACATTTTATTATACCACTGTGATCTGTACATTACAGCGTTGTTCATGTTTGGAGGGTTCGGTCTGCACAGTGTTCCAGCACCACGCCCTCACCGGTGCCCAATTCCCATGTCCCCCCAATTCCGGCCCCCGTCACCACCTAAATGCCATGGTTCTTTATCTCACTCTCTCTCTCCCTCTCTCTCTCTTCCTTCTCCTACACATTGTGGATTAATAACTACACTTAGAAACCATCAATTGCATTTTTTTGTCTATATTTAATGCTCAGTTCTATGTTGGTATCAGACCTTACGCCATACCACCCTAAGCAGCGTCCGATCTAGTCAGGGATGCTCTTGATGGGACATAGGGGACCATATATAGCATCCAGGACCTAACTGGGTCAGTTGCATGCATGGGAAAGTGCCCTCCTGCTATATTATCTCTCTGGGTCAAAGAGAACAAGAGTTTTATTTCTGAACATGCAGAAGATGCCAAAGCTCTTTAAATTCATACTATTTGATTATGGAAATACTGGAGCATACTAATTACAATTTAAATTACCATTAATTCTAATAGTTGAACATAAAAGTAGAACTTTCTGAAAACTGCCCTTTCTTCCCTAGCTATGGTTGATAAAACCCAGCATGTTCCTACAAGTGCTGAAAGGTGGAAGGGGCAACTTCTGATTGCTGACAGTCGCTTTAGGGCTTCTTTGAACAGGAATCTTGTGAACTTCAAACAGATCTTGGTGATTTATCAACCGCGAAACAGTGTCCATTTTTAATCCACAATGTTAAGTGGTATGAGTTCAGTTGGGCAGCTTATAAATCATAAAATGAATTGACAAGTATAATTTGTTTTCAGTAATTCCTAAAATCATTATTCTGCCACTCCTATGTCAAGAGGAAGACGAAGGAGAAGGCCGGGAAGATGTGAGGCTATTAACATTTTTAATCCTTGTATCATAATAATGATAAAGCTGTGTTTCTTGATTCCAGGTTGATTAATTATGTTAAACAATCATCGATCATACCATGTGGGGGAAAAAAAGCAAGCACAGCGCCAAGTTAACAAAATAAACTCCTAGGGCTGGGGGAGGGGGGAGGGAACCGGGGACGTTAGTGGTGGGAGATGGGCACTGGTGGCGGGATGGGTGCTGCTACGCTGTATGACCAAAACCCAAATATGAACTTTTAAGTGTATATCTTTATAATTGTAAAAATAAAAAAAATTAAAAAAAAAACAAAAACAAAACAAGCTCCTAGCTGGGCTGATTTCATACTTGATAAGCTTATGAAGAGGCCTTACAAGCATCTTCAATTAATTAAAGCAATGCTAAAGAGAAATAACTATGTTTCTTTCCAATGCTACCTATTTTTGAGAGCAACAGCTGAGCTAAAGGTAAAGTTAACCTATAATAAAAATCTAATTTTTTCCAAGGAAATAAAACTTCCTATATATGCTAGAGTTGAAGGCTTTTGTCCCTATGTGTTTTCCTAGGTTTCCTGCTATAGACTAGCTTTAAACTGAATAAATGTTTTCAATTATAAACAATAAAAGCCATATACCCCCTAACCTATGCACATACACAGGCGCTTTTACAACTATATTGAGTATCAAGACCTGTTTATCCTTAGTAAGAGCACACACACACAAAATTAAACTTTGGTTCACAGTTCCTTTAAATTCATGGTCCAAATTAAATCTGTCAATTCTCATGCAATGTTCATAGAAAGAGGAGGGAGGAAAAGCATTCCCACATATGCTTTAGTCTTCCACTTATTAAGCAGTACAGATCCACATAGTCAATTCCAGACTTCACTCCTAGCAGGGAACTGGGAACAATGGACTAATTTCCCCTAAATATGCTTATCACTCCTAAATAGAAGAGTTTACAAAACCAACAGAACAAACTTCAAACTAAAGTAATTGTTTTCAAGCGTAGAATTGGATTCAAGTCCTCGGAGCTGTTACCCATTGTAGGTTCTGTGCTGACTGGAAAATGTGTGTGCCAAAGCCCTCTCTACAGTTAAATCAGAGACTTCCTGCGTTTACATGGAAGAATCTTCAAAGCCCAGAGAGAAGGTTCCAGTTCAGTATGACCTACTTTCATGCTGCAGACTATATTGCCTCCAGCAAGATTAGTACTTCTCCCCCCCACTTGCCTTTACAGTATTTTCACTTTTGAGTTGATCTTTTACTTTATTCTTTATAATTAAAAGTCTGGCTACAAAGTAAGAGGCATACAAGTTATGTGATGATATTTTTAGATGCCTGGCAAACTACAGGTATAAAGCAGTTAAATGCATGTATTCTTTTCTCTTTTTAGAGTTTCCAAACTAGTTAGTACTGTTTTAATTTTGCCTACTACTCACAAGAATTCCCAGGAAAGCCTAATTCTGTAGACTCTCTGGCCATGAGTTAGTTAAAATACTTGTGCACTCCCATCTACTTCACTAGGTTTGGGATGTCAGATGTAGTCAACCCTTGAAGCTAACTAACAAGTAAGACCACTTGCTTCCACTTTATAAAGCAAGTAATATTTCAAGATTTCTGGGGACTCTCCAGATTAATTTTTTTCAAACCAGAGAGTTTTTTAAAGACTTAATTTTGTTTTTAAGAAAGTTTGCTCAGCACAATCCATATTTTAATTCCAACATTTCTAAAGCATGAATATTTTTTGAGGAGAAAGGTGAAAAGAGAGGAGGAAGTGAGGAAGAGAAGAGAGGAGGTGGGGGAAAAAGGAGGGAAGAAGGGACAGAGAAAAAAAGAAAAAGGGAAGGACATTCTATTAACTGAAAAAATATAATTTCTGACTAACTAGTATTCCTATATCAAAGGATCTGTTTCCTCCTCAACAGTAAGCGGGAGCATTTTGAAATGTTCTTCGTTCCTATGACTAATTACATTTTTGTATTTCTGTTTGAGAGAAAACTCAGCCTGACACTTGCATTGGCTGTACACTCTATCGTTAATGAGGAGTCTTCAATTTTTTTCTTTGGCTTTGCCGCTATTCCATCTAACATTAATAATTCTTTGAATTTTTTAGGAACTTAGTAGCAAGGGAATAGTCTTTGGCGAAAAATGTACTAGAACCAAGGCAAATTGGGTTGAAGTCTAATTCTACACGGGAGGAAAGCTCCCTTAGTAGCCAAGGCTGCCATCTCAAGTGATGCCTTTGGGAAGCGTAGGTGGTCATGGCTGAAATACAGATCTGGGGTCTGAGAGTAAGTATGACCAGAGCCTGAAAGTTGTAGAGGTTGACCCCCGCATCTTGTGAAACCACACTGGGTTTCAACAGTGGAGAAGTATACCAGATCTAAGGATCCATGTAAGGCGTTACCCATCTGCTCCAGGAAGGAAAAGTAAGGCACTGCCTAGGCTTTTTCATTTTTTTGCTTTTTTTTTTTTTTTTTTGCGCGGGGGGTGTCACACCCGGCAGTGCTCAGGGGTTTCTCCTGGCTCTGCACTCAGGAATTACTCCTGGCGGTGCTCAAGAGGGACCATATGGGATATCGGGAGATCGAACCGGGCCGGCCAGGCTGGCCGTGTGGCTGAGCCTACCCGCTGGGCTATCATTATAGCCTCTATTTGAAGCTTACTTACGCCTTACCAACAACAAGCTCACTAACATCCAATGTTAACCTCTAAGTTCTCTATTCTCCTCATAATTTTAGAGAACTATCATGTTACAACAGTGCTGTTTACCTTTTTATGTAAAGGCGCCTGAAACTCTAAGTATCTTATTTATAGTCAAGTGAGGGAGCAGAGGCAAAGGATCCGATGAAGACATCACGTTCCTCCACATGTATCTCACCCAGTCAATGAGCCACAAATGGAACTTACTAAGCATTTGTCTGATGAGCTCATGTCATTAATCAGAATCATCCTAGAACTTTAAGGTCTGATCTGTTCACCTTTTCTTCCAAGCCAAGTGACCGTAAATTGTTCTAAAGAGATATCAGCTATCAATTAAATGGTAGCTTCCCCATAGCATATTTTAAAATTTGTTCTGGACCTCATGATATTTTTGTAATATTCTACACTCCAGCATACCCTATATTGTATTATTTCCTTAGTAAGGAGACAAGACCATTTGGACATTTCAAACTATGCCGAAAAACTTAAATATCATTAAATTTTCCCTCAATTTCCCCCATTGAATGCAAATACCAATTCCATTAGTCCTTTCATAAACCAAAACTATATCACAGAAATCAGTAACAACTCTCTGGAAAATGTACTATAAATGTATCTAATATCTTGTAGTTAAGCCCAGTCAATTGATTACTCAGATTAGTATAATTCATATGTTTGAACCTTGATAAAAGTTTAAATAGATTTGAATATTTATGTAGCTAGGACAATATTAAAATAACAACATTAAAACATGCTAATTAATAAAAGTTTAATTTTTTAATTTTTTAAAATATTTTATTATACTACCACGAGATATGGAATTACAAAGATGTTCATAAGATATTCATATTTGGGTTTGGTCATACAGTGTTCCAGCACCCATCCCTCCACCAGTGCCCATTTCCCACCACCAATGTCCCGATTCCCTCCCTTCCTCAAGCCTAACCTCTATGGTAGGTTCAATAATTTTCTCTTTCTCTCTATTTTATACAGTAACTATGCTATCACTCTTTTCTCTGAACTTACTTTATTTTTCCTTAGAAATCTTCCACTTCACAATGTCTTCAATATGTTAGTAATTTTAGGCTCAGAAAGCCTTTTCAACTCTTCCTGACTTGGTGGGAAATCACTTCCACTTCTGCATCCAAAAGACCAGCCGGTGATTGAGACAAGCTCCCAGCTGATCCCATTTCCAAACTCTAGTAGTTCTAAGCAGACTCGAAGCTATACTGATGTTGAACAAGGATCGACTCTCTGACCAATGGGTCCAAATGGAATGACTTTCTGACTAACGGTCAGAAGGTGAAGCTAGCTAAGGACAAACCCATGCATATGTGATAAGCCAATTTTGACAGAATTGCTGAAAACATGTAATAGAGTAAAGACAACCTCCTCAACAAATGGTGCTGGGACAACTGGGTAATCACTGTATCAAAAATCTGAGCTGGAACCATATCCCGCACACTTTGTACAAACTCAGTTCAAAGTGGATCAATGATTATGAGATCCAGATCAAAATCTATAATATATGTTGACAAAAAATATAGGTAGAATTCTCCAAGATCAGGCCCAAAAAAGTGTCTTTTAGTGACCATTTAGTGACAGGATGCATTATACAAAACCAACAAACTCATAAATAAACTAATAGAACTATATCAAATTAAAAGAGTCTCTCTACATGGAAGAAAACACACAGGCTGAAATTAAAAGGCACCAATAGGATGAGAGAAAAACATTTAAGGTCTGATCCCATCACTTTTTTTCTTCCCAAGCCAAGTGGCAGCAAATTATTCACAAAGATATATCAGCTATCAATTAAATAGTAACTTCTCCATAACATATTTTAAAATTTGTTAAAATTTATATTCACCATATCAGATAATAAGTTGATACCAGAGCAGATAAAGTACTCACAAAGATAAAACAACAACAACAAAATATTCAAAATTCATGTGGCCAAAAATGGGGAGAGAAAAAATTAAACACACATTTCTTCGAAGTCAGACAGATGGCCCAATATGCATATAAAAAACTACTAATCATCATATATTATTAGGGACACCATTTCACTCCAGTGAGAATGGCACGCGTCAACAATATTGAGAACAATCTGTGTTGAGCAGAGATGTTAGGAAAAAAAAACTGATCCAATGCTGGTGGGAAGCTATCTGGTTCAACCCCTAAAAAGAAAACAAGATAGCAATTTCTCAATAAACAAAATTGAGCTACCTTTGATGCAGAAACTCCTACTTCTAGGAAGTATCTTCAGTAGGATACAAAAGCATTCATTCACAAGACATATATGAACACCATTAATCACTAAAATAGTAGAATATTTGGGAAAAAACCTAGATGACCAGCACCAGATTAGTGGATTCACGAAGATTGTGAAGATATACCTATATGCAATGGAATACTATGCAGCTGTAAGGAATGATGAAATCATTCCTTACTGCAATATGGTCAGAGCTGGAAGATTACATTTTAATTGAAGTAACCCAAAAGGACAAACACGGGATATCACCTATATGAGAATAACTGGATGAGGAATTCAATGTAAGAGGAACATTTTGATGAACTCTAGATCATCCTTGACCCCAGAGTACAGGGAACCGCTGAAAGAGATAAGAAATTGAAGAGGAAAGTATTTAGAGAGACAAAAAGTTTTGGAGTGCAGGAATCCAGGAACTCTGGTATCCAGGGTGATATGGAGGGAGGAGGGGAGCTAGCCTATATATCCAAGGCCACAGGGAGTCCATAACACTAAAAAAGGGAGACCCAGGAATACAACCAAACTCAAAATTCTTTCTATCAAGGTTTCTGTCTCAGGGTGTAGGGAAGGGGAGGACAGTGCGAGAAGAAAACTTCAGGCACTGGTGGAAGGTGGACACTTCTGGTAGTGGGATTCAGATTAGAACACTGAATATCTAAATCAATTGTAAATGCCTACTATTAATGAACTTTTGACCTCCATGTAGCAAAATTCCACTTTGAAAATCGTCTTCCTGCATATTTTCTGGTTTTACAAGCATTTTTACAAGTGCTTGTAAGTATAGAGATCCTTATAAAGAAGGGCAGGGTGGCAAAATTAAAAATTATATGTAGCAATTTCCTTGAAACTTGAGCTTAAACCACCCTAGAAATTTCTGGAGTAATAGGAATTTCTTTGGTAAGCTAAAGGGTTCCTGAGGGATTGGGGGTGGGGGGGATGGTTCTAGAGAGCTTTTTAGGATGGCTAGTCATAGACCTTATAACTGAAGGATTAGAACCGGGTCAGACCACCGTGAAGAGCTCAATCCCAGCTTGGCCTCTTATTCAGATTTGCTTGAGGAAGCTGCCAGGGGTTCCCCCTGGGCCCAGAAGACTTCTTGATTTTTTAAACATGCTGATTTATCAGTGGTGTACCCTGATCCAAAGGGACAAAAGCTCCAAACTCTGAACCCTTCAGACCTTCATTTATCTTCCGCCTGACCATTCATAATATTCTCTAAAAATAAGCTTAGTAATTATAATAAAACCTTGACTTATTGGTTGCCTGTCTTTCCTTATGAGAATGCTAAGCACCCAGGGGGCTGGGGTGGGTCTCTTTACTTTTTCACATATCAAAGCTCTTTAAAGAAGGCTTGACATATAGTTGGTAATCGACAACTGACCTTTTAATAAAGCAAACACATGTATTTCCCTATGTGGAAAGTTTGAGTCATAGATACTCCTCCCAATAATCCAGTATTCATTCACCTGAATATAACAGGAACTATAGCATAAAATTCTTAACCCATATAGCATGGATGTGTCTTAAATAGAGAGAGGAGGAGCTAAGGTGAGATGGTGCAGAGAGGGGGTAGAAGATACAGACTAGTCCATACAACAGGCCAGAGGCAAACACGATCAAGTTGGCTGATAACTCACTTGATAGGCAGCAGAGTCATGAAGGGAAGCAAGTTTCTTAAGGGACATTCCAGAGGCATATAATTTATATTTGGATAGCTGAAAATCTATTTGCATATTTGAGTATGCAAATAAGGATATATAAGAGGACCAATCAGAGGGCTGGAGAGATAGTAGAGCAAGCAAGAGCTTTGCCTTGCATGTCACTGACCAGGGCTCCATTCCCAGCATCCATATGGTCTTCTGAGCACTGCCAGGAGTAATCCCAAGTGCAGAGCCACTGGGGGTAACCCCTAAGCATTGCCGGGTGTGAACCAAAAAAAAATAGTAGTACATTTAGGTTAGGTCATTTACTTTGATGCTATATGGAATTTGTGTGTGTGTGTGTGTGTGTGTGTGTGTGTGTGTGTGAGTGTGTGAGTGTGTTTGCTTGTTAAATCAGGGCCTCAACACGTAGATACATAACTGGGCTATATCTAGCCATAATATGCTTCTCTTTGTTGAGAATAATTGGGAGCCTTCACCTCTAATCTATAAAAAAAAAGACTCTAATTACTCTTTCTTGAATTCTTTTCAATAGAAAGTAAGCACTAACATTAGATTCATGATTTTTAATAGTCATAAAATCCAAGAATTTATATAGAAGCCACTGAACCTACTCATTAACCCTACAGACATTTAAAAACTCAAAAATTAAATTCTTTTTATTCCTCACTCAGCATCACTATTTAACTCAAACATGTATTTTGAGCTATCAAATGTGGTACTCAATGTGGCCACCAGAGGGCTCCCCATATTTCCAACTGCATAAACCACAGATTGAAATTATGGTACCTTCCAATAAAGGGAATAATGACTGATGAGTGTATTATTTGCACGAATTTCTTTGAGTGAGATGATCTGGAACCCTAAGCTTACTATAATAGTCACCTGAGAAACAGTCTCACACAGTAGATATTGTAAAAATCAATGCTTTCTCAAAGACCTTGTTCACACCATCTCTAAAGACCAAAAATAATAATTAAGCATTTTAGTAA
>JAJIBD010030940.1:0-50453 GCA_021461705.1 Cryptotis parvus
TGAGACCCTAATCATGAAGAACTTTATAAATGTCTATCACGGTGCTCGAGACCTGGGCCCCTATGAAGCTAGGATGAGAATTGCTATTCGGGTCTCCCAGAGAGGAATCGAAAGAGCTATGCTTGGAATATCACGCCTCACTCAAGTGAGAGAAGGAATCGAATTTCTGACCTCCGTCGCTATTCCAGAATCAGGGATGCTGTCTCGTTTGCCAAGGCATCGAAAATCAGATGGGCTGGACATGTAATGCGATTTGGAGACAACCGCTGGACTAAGAGCCGTTACCGACTGGATCCCACGGGATGTCAAAAGATCACGTGGCCCGCCCACCTACAAGATGGTCAGACTTCCTTGTCAAGACCCTGGAAGAGGCAGTTTGAGGCTCTTCATATTCCTGAATCAACCAGATGCCATTGGGCTACATTGGCGCGTGATAAGTCCAATGGAAATGTTACTGGCGCCCGCTCGAGGCAAATCGATGAATAGCGGGATTCAAGTGATCAAGTGATCACGATTGCTATAATAATGAAAAAATTAAAAAAAATAAATAATAGTTTCCCTGTTCCTTCATAGAGCCTGGCGCCAGGGATCCTTTCACCCAGAAGTCAAGTTGCAGCCTAGTGAATTGTCAATCAATCTTATTAGCTCTCTGAATTAAACTATTATTCTAGTATGAGTCATTTCCCTATTATGAAACTTTAATAAAATTTAAATCCCTCTTTTTTTTTTTTTTATTTTTTGCTTTTTGGGTCACACCCGGCAATGCTCAGGGTTTTCTCCTGGCTCTGCACTCAGGAATTACTCCTGGAGGTGCTCGGGGACCATATGGGATGCCGGGATCGAACCCAGGCCGGCATGGGCCAGCTGCGTGCAAGGCAAAAGCCCTACCCGCTGGGCTATCGCTCCGCCCCTTAAATCCCTCTTATCAAACAGAACTTCTTTGAAAAGAATAGTGCTTCTCCTTCTGGTGACTGTGGACATAGCCTGAGCACTCTACACTGCCCTGCTGTCATGCACCAATTCAAGAAGCTCATGAGTATGTCACTTCAGACTCACAAGCTAGAAAACTCAACCAAATGCTAAAGCACCACACCAATGAAAAGGAGTGTTTCTGTTGGTTCAGTTTTCATTTTGCACTTAGAGTATCCCAACAGGTGAATTTCAGGTGGCATTCCCTAATCACAATTATTGAACTATATAGTTGGTTTTTTGGGAATTATAACATATTCACTATTTCTTGAAATATAGAGCTCTGGATTAAGTGAATTGCCTGGGTAATTTGCACACTTATTTGAAAAACTTTTTCTGGAGAACTATAGATCACTTCAAATGCCCAAGTTAAGAAAATTACAGAAGACAAGGAGCAGAGAGGAAGGAAAGTTTGACTTCGGGATCAGGAGAAAGTTTCATCAACACGGTAGCCATGGAACTGAGCTTGAGAATGACAAGAAGCTCCAAAATTGCTATAGATTAGATGAAGATCATTCATAGGCAAAAAATACAATGGCATGCTTCAGTGCTGAGACAGCTGTTTTCCTACCAAGCATGCTCGATAGGTGGGTTGATTCCAGCGCCAATAAAATCCCGATGGGGAAAGTCAATGTGTGGGGTTGTGTGCTGCTCTGATGTGTAGCTGGGATCTGGCCTCTTGCATTGCTCCTTATACTGTGTACATGAAGTGTTCAGGAAGGTGCGACTGCAGTACCTTTCTTTAGCGGAGGAGAGGAGAAGAGATAGAGGAAATAATAAGGAAGAAGAGAAGGGAAGAGATGGAATGAGAAAGAAAGAGGGTGAGAGTGAAATAGAGAGAGAAAGTCTGAAACCATCCTTGATACTGTAAGGCGGCAGGGCAGGGGCCAGCTGGTTTCTCCCTTAGCAGCCATGTACAAACGGGGAGCTGGGACGCAAGTACAATAAACTGAAATTTAAGCAAATCAAACCTTCTTGGTTTCCCTATTTAACAGAAAGAAATAATGAGAGCATCTACTTCATAGTATTACTTGCAAGGATTAAATATATGCTTTAGAAAAGCTTATTAACATTATGCTAGAAAAAATCCAGTAAGGCTTCAGAAATGCCAACGATCTTCATTCTGGTTGACTTTTGCTGAACTAAATTCTTCCCAGAGACAGTTTTCCTAGTAACAGAACAGGAGCATCTCTGTGTGGATAAGGATGAGACTCATCATGTTTACCCCTCAATCTTATCTAAGAAGTAAAACAATGGGTCATTGATAAGAACTTTGGTATCATGTGCAGAGGTAAAATCCTGTGTTGGAAAATAAAAACTGTCCCTATCGTATTCATAGCTATTGATCCAAAAAAGTCAATAGTAGCTTCCTCTAAGCCATGGGCTAAGCTAGACAGAAGACAGTGATGAGCCTGGGAGCAACAGTTCTTGCTTTCCTGGAGACAAGAGTCTAACTGAAGCTAGAAGATGGGACTGAAGAGAGATGGGACTAACTGGACAATAATAATTGGAGATGGTCACACTGGACTAAAATGGGTATTTAAAGTAGGTAAAGGGATATACATGATAACCCTTCAGTATCTGTATTGCAAACCACAATGCACAAAAGAGAGAGAAAAAGAGAGCAAGAGGAGAGAGAGAAGAGAGAGATAAGGAGAGAGAGAGGAGAGAGAAAGAGAGAAGTGCTCGCCATAGAGGCAGGCTGAGGGAGAGGGGAGGAAAGTGAGACATCGGTGCTGAGAAATGGGAACTGGTGGAGGGATGGATGTTGGAACACTGTGACTGAAACCCAATCAAGAACAGCTTTTTAATGGTTAATCTCATGGTGATTCAATTAAAAAAAGACATGGAAAATGATTGATAGGTTTGATGAGACAAAATCCAGGGTGACCCAGAAGTACAGTGGTCATATTAGTGGTGGAATCCAACTCCCTCTTCACCTCTGCCATAAGAAGTGACCCTATGCAGGGCATTGTCCATTAATTTCCTGGAAGGGATCATAGCTACAGGCTGACATCACTGCTGTGTTGACCTCAGTGCTCTGAGGATGAGAACTTTGAGACAGGAGCAAATATGCACCAGCAAGCAGACTGCTGCTTTCTGGAGCCTTCATATATTCACGAACATGCAGGGGTTATTTTCCTGTTGTGATCAGTTACAGTGAGGGGGAAGGGAGACGCCTGGGAATGGATGTTTAGACAAGCGGCTCTTCATCTGCGGCTGGCTGGAGGCTGACAGAACATGGCACATTTTGGAATATTCACAGACTACAATGCCTCTGCTTCTCCAAATATTTTGAGAACTCTGAAAATCAAATCCAAATCTGTTCGGTTTAATAGAAAATGACAAAGTGATAGGGAATACACCTCCCACGATGATGCACAGTACTATTTTATACCTAGCAATTTCTTGGAATCTACTTCCTTGACACCCTGAAGACAAGGTCTACTAATAAATGAAGATGACTGACAGAGGAAAAGGCTAGACACAGCTTGAACTCTTGCTCACACAGGAAAGGAGCAACACATGGCCAAAGGCAGCAGAATCAGGGAGTTGGTGGTTCACAGAACTAAGTCTGAGGTCCGAGGGGTTGACGAGGCCTTGGGAGCTTGGTGGAGGAACGTGGATAGCCTGCATGTGGGTTCCATGTTGAAATGATGCATGTGTGAAACAACCATCGGCAATACTGCAAATCACAATCCCTTAATCATGATTTAAAAAATGAAAGGCATGTATGTAAAATAAATAAATGAACATTTTCAACTGTTCTCAATCCATTGTGGAATCAGAGATCATATCAGATTGAAATGAAAAAAGGGTACTTTTTCTTTTGCCCTACCCCACCAATTTATGATTAGAAACAAAATTGGTTCATGCTTCTCTTTGGGGTTCTCATTTATTTTTTTTAATTTTTTAAAATAATTTATTATACCACAGTGAGATATACAATTAAAAAGATGTTCATATTTGGGTTTCAGTCATACAATATTTTAGCACCCATCGCTCCACCAGTGCCCATTTCCACCACCACTGTCCCCAATCCCTCCCCCTCCCTAGCCTGCCTCTATGGCAGGTTCTTTTTTAATTAATATTTTATTATACCACCTTAAGATATACAATTACAATGTTGTTTATGTTTGGAGGTTTCGGTCACATAGTGTCCAGCACCGCCCCTCCACCAGTGCCAATTTCCCACCACTGATGGCCCCCCATTCCTCCCCTCGCCTGCTTTCATGGCAGGTTCTTTATTTCTTTTCTCTCTCCCTCTCTCTCTTTTCATTATCTTACATATTGTGGGTTGCAACACATACACTTAGAGGCCATCAAGTGCATTTTTTGCCTGTATTTAATGCTCAGTTCTAGGTTGGCGTTAGCCCTTTCAACATTTATTCGCTCATGACCCCTTCTATGCCTTACTAACCTCTGACTCCCACATGTTTGTGGTAATTTCCACTTGGTAAGACCACCTGATCCATGTTTCACCTTAAATTGGATTTTGGTATCATAATATGTATATATGTATTTATGCCATGCAAAAAATGCAGTCATTCTATATCTCTCTCTTTCATTCTGACTAATTTCACTCAACATGATCCTTTCCATGTCCATCCATTTATAGCAAAATTTCATAACTTCATTTTTTTCTGACAGCTGCATAGCATTCCATTGTGTAGATGTACCAAAAGTTTCTTTACCCTGTCATCAGTTCTCGGGCATACTGGTTGTTTCCAGGTTGTGGCTATTGTGAATAGTGCTGCTATGAAAATAAAAGTGCGAATTGTGTTTCCACTGTGTGTTTTTGGCTTCCCAGGGTATATTCTCAGGAGTGGTATGGCTGGGTCAAAAAGGGAGCTCAATTTCTAGTCTTTGGAGGAACGTCCATATTGTTTTCCAAGAAAGGTTGTACAAATCAACATTCCCACCAACAATGTATGAGAGTCCCCTTTTCCCCTCATCCACGCTAGCACTTGTTGTTTTTACCCTTTTGGATATGGGCCAGTTTCTATGGTGTGAGGTGATAACTCATTGTTGTTTTGATTTGCATCTCTCTGATGATTAGTGATGATGAGCATTTTTCATATGCCTTTTGGCCATTCGAATTTCTTCCTTGTCAAAGTTTCTGTTCATTTCTTCTCCCCATTTTTTTATGGGGTTGGCTGTTTACTTCTTATATAGTTGTACCAGTGCCTGATATATCCTGGATATTATGGGGTTCTAATTTATTATAACGTTTTATTGTGGTATGCACATGGAACATGGGCACTACCTTCGCAATAAAAATTTAAGAGCATCATTACATAATTTTAAGTGCAGTTTATATTTACACTTGCTTCCCCCTGTAGTCTCATACTTTTACTGTTCTCTCTCTCTCTGTTTATAGTCAGAGATTAGGAAAGGTTTAGCCAAAAAAAGCAAGAGGCAACTTTCTTGTTAAAACAATAAGTCTGTGGGGTCTCAATGGGTCAAGGGGAGGGTGTCGACACAGGCGAGCAGGCACTGGGCACCTAACAGGCATATCAAATGCAACAAAAGAAACAGGGTTAGGATACTTCAGAATAAAACATGAAAACCCCTAAAATAAAAATCAGTAAGTCTGTGACTGAGGAGACAGTGTAGGAACTATTAGCCTGACTGTAGTTTGACCCTAGCGCCTTGAGGTTCCCTGCGCACTGCTATGCATAGTCCTGATGGATGCCAGCAATGAAAGACCCAAGAAACACCTCAATCCCAGGTCCCAGCTTCTAACTGTCCAGACTGGTTAGTTGAGAATAACTAGAAAGGGTCCCTTGGTTCCTGAACATCACTCGGGAGATGACCTCCAAATAAAACAGCCAAACCAGAAAGTCTCTGGCCTGTTCCTGTTGTGTCTACTCATAAGAACTGACACCCTGGTGAGTCGTGCACTGGACAATGAGTCAGGAACCATGGACACTGGCCTCAACCTGAAGGAAGTTCCATTAGTTCTGAGGAAGTCCCATAACTTCTGAGTCCAAGTTTACTTACTTATGGCAGATGAATCAAACTGATATTTACTAAGACATATATGCGTGAGTCATACCAGCTCATTCCACATGCAATGGGAGAGCTTATATTCAGATAATAGCAAGTGTTTACAGAGGATGTGAATAAACTGGAACTCTGAGTACTGCTTAACTGCTAGTGGGATTATAAAATGCATAGCCATTACAAAAATAGTCTGACACTTCCTCCAAAAATTAAAAATAAACTTATCATACAACCTTGAAATTCCACTTGGGAGTCATATAGATCCCCAAAGAATTTGCAAGCAAGAACAGAGACATATATTAGTCCACATATCACAGCTTGGCCAGGCATCTAAGATGTAGAGGTCACGTGTAAACACTCTCCTGGGGAGAGGAAAGCCCGCCAACAACAAATAATTATTTTGGTCCCATTGGCATTAATGTCAAGGTTGAGAAAGCCTGAAAAATGTTGAAATAACAGTGGTAAAAGATCAAGTCAATAGCGACCTGTTCCTAGAAAATGCCTTTCACACTGATAAACTCAAAGTAATCTCAATCTAGATGGTAACGGTAATGCTTCAAAGGAAATGTAAGTGGACTAGCCAACTTCAAAGTCTTGCTCTCAGAAGATAGCTACAAAAAATGGGTTACATAAGAGGGAAATCATTTTGACTTGCTCTAGAAAATTCTTTTTCAAAACTTTATAAACATTCCCAGCACAACTATAATCTTTCAAATAAAACTTTCAGAGGCATCTATTATCTCCCCTGTTAATGACTTTCAGCATTGCAATGCTTTTCATTACTGCTCTTTGCGAGGAACACAGAATACCTTCACAGTTTTCTGCTTGCCATAGAGGAGGGACAACCATTTGGGGTGATGATGTTTCTTGCCTGAAATTAATTATCCCCTGGTGAAATGCTCTTGTTCAATTGCTCACATCAACTGAAAACAAAGTAGACCTTAAAAGAACAATTCCACAATAAGGCCTGGGTTTTACCTTCTCAAATAGGATAACTGAATATAACAGAAGGATATACTCCTCATTTTATTTATTTATTTATTTATTTATTTTATTTTTTTGGGTCACACCCAGTACTCCTCATTTTAATGTGACCAGTTGGCTAACAAAAGTATTCATAAAAGGCAAAGGAAAGTTGGAAGTGTCACAAGTTGACACGATCTAGGAGCTGCATCCATATACTTGACCCCCCACTGAGTATATGCTTTTAATAGAACATCATCTCAGACATGGAAGAAAAATCTTGTCCTCTCATGCAATTAAGAGAGAGGAGACACATGGTCATGAAACATATGAAAAATGAACTCTCCAAACACCACTCAAGTCATATTCATAGAACACACACAACCCACACAAACCATTCACAAGTTGGTCTGCATCGTCTTGACTATCTGATCACAAAGTATTTCTGTCTCCAACCTCCTGTTTAAATGTCCTCCAAGGGCTAGAGGATGGAAAAGAAGATCGATGGTCTCCTCATGTAATATTTTTATTAATGCCCACCAACAAGGTGCTTATCACATAATGAAGATGATAAGATTTTCTTTCCCTCCAGGAGTAGCAACAGTAGACGGAAGGGTAGATGGCAAGGCGAGGCTGTCAGAGACCTATAGCATCCCTCTGCAAATGCTCCACTTCAGTTTTGTGGGCACCAGGACCACCTTTCTGTCATTGCTTTACTCCCAGATGTTTTTTTAATCAGCACTTCCCTCTGACTTTTAATTCTCAATACTTCCCATAGATTTCTAGGCACATAATTCCTTGTACACAGTCTTTAATTGCTCAGACATCTAGAGCACTGCCTGGTTTCCTAAACAGACTTGACCAATTCATAGTATCAGATCACCACTGAATATCTGGTAGGTGTGACTCACCTAACGGTGTTCAAAAGACTCCACTCAACTGACAAAGAAAAGCTGGTACCTTTCCACAGATTTTACTAAGCTAATGTGTGGCTAAGGAGTCACACAATTTATTGCTTTCCCTTTTAGTTAATGTGCATGCAAATGTTCAGCATCATCCTTCCTGGGAATCATCCACTCAGCTCACTCATTCCCACACACACATTTAAGTACAAAAAATCGAAATAATCCATCAACATAAAACTTAGGACAACAATGATAAATTGATTGCATCTCAGGTGGGGAATCTTTAAAGAACTGGCATAAAAAAACAAACAGAAAACCTCAACGGCAACTCATCCTTAAAGTAATGATCCTAAATTAATTTTGAAAGAAGCAGGAAGGATTATAAAGCTTCTATGGCATTTGATGAAAGATGGGCCTCACACTCGTTTGGCAGCTTCCTTCTTCTTGACTTCTGCGGTGTCTGTATTCTGAATTATTTGGATGTTACAGGGTAGTGCAACTTGTAGAAAGACCCATCTTGACTCTATGATAGAGACATGGCGTATTTCTGTAGGTGCACCCCATTCATCACAAAAGATACCAATGAATGGTGCCTCTGACTTGAAAGTCTCAAGTCTAACAGATTTGTCAGGCCTGGAATCAACTTAAGGAAAGAGAATTTAACAGACTGTCAACCCACTGTGGGGCGGGCAAGTGGGTACAAACTGCCATTTATGGAAAAAAGAACAAATCAGAGATCAGTGAACATTTATTTTATTATTTTAAAAAATATTCTGAGCTATGGGACCGGGGCAATAGCCCAGTGGGTAGGGTGTTTGCCTTGCACGCGGCCGGCCTGTGCCCGCCTGGGTTGGATCCCTGGCATCCCATACGGTCCCCGAGCACTGCCAGGAGTAATTCCTGAGTGCAGAGCCAGGAGTAACCCCTGAGCATCGCCGGGTGTGACCCAAAAAACAAAAAAATAAATAAAAAAAATTAAAAAATAAAAATAAAATATTCTGAGCTAGCAGAACTAAGTCATGCAGAGTTTCATTAATTTTTCTCACGATCCTAGCTAATGTGAAATGTAGTTTGGTGCAGTGATATTACTTTCTGGTTCTTGCTAACAGCATGATATATTTGAAACATTTATTTAAGCTGAGCCTATTTATATGCAATAATGCAACCACAGCTTTATTGAAGGGAATGGAAATTAAAAGTGAAAAAAAAAACTAATCCACAGTGGAAATGTACTAAGACAAAATAATTGCATGACTGTTTATATATGAATTTATGAATATGTATCATTTCCTCAATAAAGTTTAGCAGAAATATAGATTGGGAAAAAAGTAAGTCCTTTTTATGAGCTTCTAAAGCTCCTAATAAGAATCTCCTGTTTGGAAGCTTTACCTCCCAAAATTTCCTAGAGTTGCTTATGAAGATTAATAATCCCCTATCTTTGTTGGAGAGAGGGCGAAAGTCACACTTGGTCCAATCATGATACCATCAGTTAATAAACACAGGCTTTAGACTACTTGATATTTGGTTTTCTTATGAACTTCCTGTAGAATATTAGGCTACTTAATATTCAGATATAACCTTTGTAGGTATATAGGGGTCAGAGCGATAGCACAGCAGGTCGGGCGTTTGCCTTACATGTGACTGGCCTGGGTTTGATCCCGGCATCTGGCACCCCTTTTGGTCTCCTGAGGACTGCCAGGAGCAATTCCTGAGTGCAGATCCAGTAGTAACCCTTGAGCATAGTCAGGTGTGACTATGCTCCCCCAAAACCCAGAAAAACAATAACATTTGTAGCTATATAGGGTACCTGAAGTCAATGAATTATATAAAAGGACTTGGACATATCATGTATACACCTATATAAGTGATTACATAATTCTGATGTTCAGAAAAGGATCATGATATTGATCTATATGTTACTAATAAGTTTTAGGTAGCTTCATTATGTGTCAGAACTTTTGTTCCTTTGTTAAGTATCACTGTATCACTGCCTTCCCGTTCATCATCGATTTGCTCGAGCGGGCCCCAGTCACATCTCCATATGTCTTGTCTCATGCTAGTAGCTCCCAAGGGCATCTGCTTGCTCCAGATGTTAAGTACAGAAAAAAATTACCTAAGTGAGAGGGAAATACTCAAGATAAAGTAATATAGCAGATGGAAGATCGAGACCAAATACAAACAACAAACTTTGGACCAAGCCGAAATGCTAATATCTTTCTCCCCACTTCATAGTTTGTATTTTTTTCTCTACCACCTCTGACACGAATCCCTCTTCTTTCCATGGGTTGCTCCTTGGTTTGTGTTTCAGCCACTCTTGATTCATGCCTTACTTCTTGAACTCTCACTGAGATCAAATGATTCCTCAGTCCATGAGAGCTCAGGGAACCGTTTTGGTGCTTCTAAAGTCTCGATTACCAATCTGCTGACAAGTTTTTCAAAGGTCTACTATGCAAGAATAGAGTATTTCACTTCCCCAGCTCTATTTGTGATCTCTGGAAAAGCAGTCCTCCAGGGGCTGTAGAAACAGTAAAGTGGGTAGGGCCATTGCCTTGAATATAGCCAACTCAGGTTTGATCCCTGGAGCCCTCCAGGAGTGGTTAATGAGCACAGAGCCAGGAGTAAGCCCTAGGAACCTCAGGGTATAGCCCAAACCGCACCCCCTGCTCCAAATAAAAGTAAGTCCTCTGTCTTATACCTAGTGGCTGTTTTTTTTTCTCGGAAGGCTTTGGGATCAAGCTATGAGAGCACTTACTCTGGTGTTGATATGTCTTTTTGATAGTCCTTGAATCAAGCTTCTACACATTGGTGATGATATTTTAAGTAAATATCGTTTTCTTCAGAATCTGGAGATGAACACTGATCCTCCCCTTTTTTTTAGGGGAACAACTATAAAGCAACCAGGACCATTGAATATGAAATTTTCTTTTGATTAAATGTATATCACTATTAACATTAATTCCTAAAACTAAAACCTATTCTTTTCAAATTGCTGTTATTCTAGATATTTTAAGGCATACACACACATACACACACTATATTTCATATAGTTGACTTTTACAAAGATAAAATTGAAACTTACTAAATCTGAGTCACTTATATATATAAGATTTGAATCAATTTTACACAATTATGTAAATGGAAATTTTTATGAGTCAGTCATTTAAAGAGAACTTATCTTGTCATATTTTAATCTCATGCAATATTATGTCAATACATCATGTTAAAATATTTTTTTGGAGTGCCATGAATCAATCGAATAACAATTCATATCTTACCTGGCTAGGTCCTGCCCCTCAAGGTTGCAGTTATGGCTGCGGTGTCCTGTTGCGTTGGCAGGTGGCAGACAGGAGGCAGGCTTGTATACACACACAGGGTTCTGCCCCTGTGGGCCCTGGATGGTTGATGGTCTGACATAGAAAAAGACTGGGATAAACCCAGAGCCATGGCAGAGCCTTGTAAGCTACCTGTGGTGTATTCGATATGCCAAAAGCAGTAACAATAATGGACTTTGTTCCCCAGCGAATGGAGTTGTTACTGGTGCCCACTTGAGCAAATTGATGATACATGAGAAGACAGTGACAGTGACAGTGACCTAGTTAGGCCATATTTGACACACAGGTCAAACATGAGGGAGACACATTAAAAAATCTAGGCATTGTGGCTCAGTACAGGGTGAAAGTATCTAGAAGTGTCAGGAGAATCACCATATGGCTAGTTCTCTCTGTTTAAACGACCATCTTACATCACGAGAAATTTGTGGGCTAGTTCAGCTAAAATTGAGAAAGTTTGTCTGTGAAATCTTCCTACTCTTTAAAACTTCTATTTAAAAAGAAAAAGCTTAATATGAAGCATGTATGCTTAAGTAACTCATATTCCATTCCACTGCCTAACATTTGAAATTAACTTACCATTTCAGGGAATGAGTTTAGGGAACTTAATTTTGGTTCCTGTCCAAAAATTATTGTAATCTTATCAGTTCATAATTTACTGGAGCATAAACAAATTCTAAAAGCTCTAGAAGCAATTCAGTTTAATTGTGTATGCAGCACAGTGTTAGATCACATTCTCTATATACACGTGACCCTGGATTTAATTCATGATTACACACACCACACACACACACACACAATAAGAAGACTAGTTGAGTTTTTACTGAAAAACAAAACAAAAAAATACACATACACACAGCCATAGAGGAAATAATCATTTCTAGAAGGGGATTTAGTGATTACAAAGGCTGTTCATTTTAACATAGCAATTAGAATGCATTAAACAAATAGGATCTTTGTTTGACCTGATCATAGTCTGTGGTACTCAAGATTTACTGGTGACTTTGTGCTCAGGGATTGCTCCTGCAGTGCGCCGGAGGCCATAAGTAATATCAGGGATTGAGCTCATATGCACTGCTAGGACATAAGCACCTTACCCACTGTATGGTCTTTCCAGCTCCTAATCAATGAAGTCTATGAGACTGTAAAAACAAACAAATAATGATGAATGGTTGGAATAATGAACAGGAAACTAGCAGATGCAAGCAAAAAGTTGTTGATCTTGGTAAAAGTCTAGCCTAGTTTTAGAACAACCAATTAAATGAAAAACATCTCAAGTGTCAGCAAGAAAATAGTACAAATAAATGAACATGTTTTTGAAACAAATTTATTCTGAGCTGCATTTGGCAGTACTGTGCCAAAAATCTATCTTCAAAATAATTTCACTTACATCAATGAGTAACAAAAAATCTACCTCATTTAAGAATATTAAAACCGAAAGGCTTTTTAGACTTTACACAGGCATACATACAATGACTGCATCTACCACAAAAACAATCAAGAAGTCTAACAACTGGCTTAAGAATGTGCTAGAACCCACGTGCACATCATATATCTGACACGGGGTCCATATCCAAAATATGTAAGAAAAAAAATTTCAACACTAAAAAACAGCAACCCAATCACAAATGGGCAGAAGATCTGAAAAGAGACGTCTTCAAAGAAAACACAGCACATGTTCAATGTACAGGAAACTCCGCCCACCATTTCTCATCACTAGGGAAGTGCAAGCCAAAGTGACAATGAGATACTGCCTTGCACTGGTGAGAATCACCATTGTTGAAGAGACTGGAAACAAACTGTGTTAGCAAAGATGCAGAGAAAAGAAAGCACTGGTACCCTGTTGGTGGGAATGTAAACAGATGTCTCCTCTATGGAATGGGGATCCCTAACAAAAAAATAGAGATGCAAACACATATGATGGTACTAGCGCCTGGAGGCATTTATCAAAGAATAGCATTAAGAGTTTCAGTAACACTATGCTCCAAAGAGCCAAACAGAATCAACCTAAATGCACACCGGGTAAAGAAACAAGCTGAGACGCTCAAAAGAACAATAACCAGCTATTTTAAATGATGGATGCGTCTCTGCGGACAAACAGATGGAACTTAAGACAACTGTTAAGTGAAATGAGTAACAACTGTGTTAAGTGAAATTACCTGCTAGTTTCATGCAATACAGGAATATAAATAATCAGAGCAACTGAAATGCAAGAAACAACAAAAAAATCAATGCAAAGAAATAATTTAGAATTCATTGAGTTCTAGTTGAACAAAGCTTTGCAAGTGGCCTGGGTCTAAACTCTCGCATCACACAGTCCCAGGAATGCCAACAGGGAGTGGTCTCTGAACACCGAGCTAACCTGAGTACAGCTGGGTATGCTCACAAAACAAAACAAAAACATGAAAGCTAAGTGACAGCTGTGCTGGTTACCAGAGAGCAAGAGGAACAGAGTGATTAGCCAGATGTTACAGATGAAATAGAGCTGCAACTGTTAGACACCTATAGAGGTATCAAGGTTGTATCCCTGAAATTCCATAAAAGGAAAAATAAATGTAAAAGGCAGATAGACTACTAAAGATTTACATACATTAATTTAATAGTTTCAAGAACTCCATAAAGAAGATGAATTTATTGCAACGATGCTTGAAACAACTCATCAGCACATTTAACCAAACCAACTGGTGAACAACACAGCTAAAATAGAACAGTGAATTGATAACGTATTGCTGTTATTATTATCTTTGGTGCTCATCAGTGCTCAGAGGCCACTCCTGGTGTTCTTGGGAGACCATGTAGGTGTGGATCAAACCTAGACAGGTTGCTTGCAAGGCAAACACCCTACCTGCAGTACTTCTCTATGGTTCTGAATTGGCAGTTTCCACCTCTTTTTTTTGTTTGTTTGTTTTTGTTTTTCCCAAACCTATTTTATGTCTACTACTCTGCAGTAAACTGAAACTCTCATGCCACTGTTTAGGACCCTTGACCCAATCTGATAATATGTCACAAATACTCACATCTTCACAAAACAATCCTACTACCACTTTGGTATAACATATTTCTTTCTTAGTATGCACAAGAGAGATAATATTTATGATTTTATCCTTATGCCGAATGCTCTGGTCTCATAGGTATTATGGGTAAAAGGTTAAGGAGTTTGCTGCAAAAGAGAAGCACAAAGACTCACTTTTCATTCAAGATGGTACCATAATGAAAATGGCATGAGTAGCACAGAAATAAAGCTCTCTGAGCTTCCAGCTTTCCTTGGGGGCAAGTCCTTGCTGCATCTTCCAATTGAAGGCTTGGCTTCAGGAATATCGGGTCAGTATTTTAAGAAGATTCTTTGATGTACATTAAAGCTTAGAAAGTTATTCTTCAGACAAATTTTAGGATGGTAAAGAGTTTCCTCTGATCCGTTGATCAAATCAAATCTTTCCACGTCGGTCAAGACAGTGTATCAGGACGTACCAGAGGAATGACCCTCAGATTCTGAGTCATTTGCTGTCTGCTGCTCAGGCGCAAGTTTTCTCCAAATCCCAAAAAATAAAGTAGTAGCAACTTCTCAGACCCTGTGATGTGGTATGACTGTGCAATAAATAGGGTGTTGAAAGAGAATGAATCATAAGTGTGATTTACACTTGAGGACAGGCTCAGGGATGCTGACTCAATACTGGGAAAGGATGTTTTCGTATGCACTGACTCTTCTTTCGATTAAATCAAAACTAAATGCCTGAAAGATCAACTGATTTCTGCTCTAATATTGAGACACCAAGGCCAGTTCAAATAGTAATTATTTACAAATTCTGGTTACTCCAGTATCCTTACATCACAGAGAGCAGCCAAAGGCAAACCCTGTCACTCATTCTGACAAAGACTATTTCATTTCTCTTGACATCCTCATCTTCAACATAGTGTTCAGAAGCACCTTCATTCCTGACTCTTGAGATGCCATGGCTCTGTACAAAGAAGCTTCTTCTGCACTTTTGATCATCTGAATGGAACAGTGGCCTCACTTCCCTAAGCAACTAGAGGGTAATGGCCAAATGTAATGTAGCAGAGAGCTGGGAGAAAAACAGAGGAGATATTTTCTGTCACGGTTCATTCCTTTCCTGTTTCCTTTGCAGTCTGCTGGTCTTATTCTACTCCATAAATTGAGGTACTTTTCCTTTCACTTTACTTATACTTTTCAACCCCCTCTCCCCACAACCACAAGGCCCAATTTATGTCAATATCCTCTATGTTTATGGTATCAGGGATCAAAGCCAGCTCCTCCCCATGCAAGGAGGCATGCGCTCTCCCACTGAGCCACATCTCCAACCAATATCATTTTGAACCGATTTACTGGAAACGGGCTATACAGTCAATGGCTTGTGGCCCGAGATAGCTCAGGCTCCCCAACCTACACCCAAATTCAGCGTCTCAGTCAGAAACTCTCCCTGCAGTATTTTCCATCCTTGAAACTGGGAACCCCACTCACCCAGACTTTAAAAAGAGAAATTCAATCCTCATGCTGGAAGCTTCAAAGCCGTTTCAAGTAATACTTTTGCTCTTCTTTTGCTGCAAAAAGCAAACTCCTTGCCCAACTATTGATTTTGTCAGCTATGTCAATTTTAGCTTTCCTTATTTCAGTCTCTAATTGAGAAGGACTTTCTTTTGGTTTTCCATTTAAATTTTTCTCTATTAGTCGCCTTTTTTCATCTTAGTTCTATTTACTGTGAGACTTACATTCTAGAATAATTTCTTACAGCTGTCGCCGGTGGCTCCCTTTGCCTGCTGCCAGTGAAGAGCAAAGAGACTCAAATGGGGGTGAGGGGGTGAAGGAGCAGCTTCCCCTAGGCCAGTCTGCAAGGCTTTCTGGGTCCTGTGGCTTCTGATGTTACCACAGGCAAATTAAGCCTGCGTAATAACCAGAGCTTTATCTGGCATTCTGTGGTTGAGAATCCCTACCGGATCTCAGCCCAAAGATCAAGTAGGCTTCTATTTTCCCATCCTGTTTGTTGCCTCTTTTTTGCCTGTTTAAAATAAACTTTTCGATGTGATCTAAAAATATCTATAATTTTCAGATACAGCACACTGCTAGCACAATTGCAAATAGTACAGAACTCTCCTATATCTCCCCCCAGGCCACACACACACCTTCCCTTTAGTACATCATAATCATGACACATTGATTGCGATCAACGTACCAGTATTCCTTCAGGCTTATACTTGGTTCAGATTTTCTTACATTTTATCCCACATAATTTATCTGTCCCTGAGTCTCAAACAGGATACAACCTCAGACTTAGTCATTTTGTCTGTATGGAATCCTCTTCGTTATGGTATTGTCCTTTTTAATGCCAGCAACCCTCCTGGAATGGAACTTCTGGATGTTCCTGATTATTTATGGATCAGATTTCAAAATGCCTCTGGAATCAAAGCTCATTTATTGCTTTGAGCTTGTATCCCTTCTCTGACCTGTAGAAACTCATTCTGTTTATACAAACAAAGATGCCTCTTTATAATTGCAAAGCAAAAGCTGCCATCATCTCAAGTAATTAAAACAGAGTCTCAGCACTAACAGGAAGTGCGCCTCTTTTGCAGTTGGTTACCAAATTCCTCTAGCTTTATTCCCAGCATCTTCTTGTAAATGTCTCTTGTCTCATTGAGTCTTCCTCATGGAATTCTTCATCAATATTTTGGTACTTTGTATTTTTATTTAACATCTGTGAGTGCTTACAACAACGCGGAACCTGCTAAGCACTGTGTACATGTCATCGACATAAAACAATCCATATCTCATAACAAACCATACAGGGTAACCATCTCACCTCCCAAATGAAACGTAGAGGGTCGGTGAGATTAAGTGACCTGTTTGAGTCACGAGAGCTATTCAGAATGACCAAGCTAGAATAGAAAAGCTAATTCCACAGGCAAGGTTCTTAAACAATACAATATACTACCCTTTTAATCCAAACATAGCTTAGCCCACTCACCCACACCGACATACATATGTTGTGTATTCATGTGTGCTCGTGTTTAGGTAAGATAGTAAAAATACCTTGCCTTAATATGATACTCTAGATAAAATCCTTGAAGAGTTTCTTGGTGCAAAAATGAAACCAAAATCCACCAGTGATTCACAAAGAGTCTTATCATCTAGACTCTTGTTACACATTCTTATTCTCAATTATTTGGCAGTTGTCAATGGTAATTGATCTCTTAAGGCGGCCTGGGGGACGGGAGGGGGAGGGGTACATTGTTGGTGGAAGTGGGGCACTGGTGGAGGGATGGGTGCTGGAATACTGTATTACGAAGAACCAATTATGAACACCTTTGTAATTGTATGTTTCACGGTGTTATAATAAAAAATTTTAAAAAAAAGAAAAGAAAAAGTGAGCATTCTTAAGACTTCCCACTGAACTAAGCTTCAGGAAAGCTCATAGAGGGGTAAAAGGGAAAATAAATGAATAAATGCGAGAGCCCAAAGAGAAAGGGAGCCGTGGTTTATATTCGGCCTTTACTTCCCTTAGGTATATCATTTTCGTTCTTCCTATCCCATTCTTCTTGTCCTGTATTTGCTTAGAAGAAATATTACAAAAGATCTATAACTTGAGATAAACATCATTATTAAAAGCAGAGAGTGAGACTCCAGCAGACCCCGGTACCTGGTCTCTCCCATCAATACTATTGATTAGTATTGGAGTGAATACTATGCTGGAACATTTGCTTGGCTCACATGTGTGGTACCTAAAGGATTTTGAAGACGTCAAAGACAGTCAACTCTCTGTGGACAAAGATGCTTTTTAAAACAAATCTACAATATACTATTAATGATACTACTACGGGACGAGGAGAGGAAATCAATGTAGTGTCCTTTCCATCAATGCAGTCAAGTTTAAGCAACAAAATAAATTTCAGAGATCCTTGATTATAAGTTCAAAAACGAGAAAACATCATAATGCAGAAAAGAAGTTACTTTAAAATGTGCTATTTAAAGATATACCAATTTCTCTGGTGACGGACCAGCCTGCATATACTTAATGCACACCGTTTCAAATACTTATAGCACGATTCTTTTCAATTTAATATAGTTCTTTCCATTCTGTAGAATGGTACACAAGCCCAAAGACCCCAGTTTATTAAAGTTTTACAAATGAATAGATTTCTTCCGGGGTTGCAAATTAGCTGAGTCTGGCGTGGGTGGTTCTCTCTCTTCCGGGGCAACTGGCATGGAGGCGGAGGAAGGGCAGGGCCCAAAACTCCACTCCGAGTCCGGCCAGCATGGTCTCTCCCCACTCATGAGAACAAACCCTTGGAACAATGTTGGACTCCGTCAGGGGATGGCCGAGCCCCTAACCAGGAGGTCAGCTCCACGGGTTGCTTCCACATGGGGCCAGCCGAGCAGCGCAGCTGTGGGTCTGAAGTGGATGGGTCTGGATTTCTTCCGACCCATTTCTTTCAGACCCACAGCTGCGCTGCTCGGCCGCCCCATGTGGAAGCAACTCATGGAGCTGACCTCCCGTAAGGGGCTCGGCCATCCCCTGGCTGAGTCCATCATTGCTCCAAGGGTTTGCTCTCATGAGCGAGGAAGAGACCATGCTGGCCGAACTTCGGAGGGAGTTTTGGGCCCTGCCCTTTCCTCCGCCTCCATGCCAGTTGCCCCAGAAGAGAGAGACCCACCTACGTCAGACCCTCATGTCCCTTGGCGAGCAGCCGCGCGGTATTTTTATAGGATACTGAATTTTGCATAAGGTTCTTCCCAATTTCTTTCACATTTATACATAATAAACAGTTATAGACATGTTTTAACTGATACCAGTAAGCCTGGCAAGAAGCCATAGCAAACCACACATCATGCAGTTAGTCATTCTCAACATCCAGACTCCATAGTTCCTCAGACCTCCATCCAAGAAAAAAACCTGATCTTCCTCCTTTAAGTTTCATCAGTAAATGCTCGGGTTGAGAGCCTTCTACTGAGACTATACCACCTACACGGTAAAGCCTGGCAAGCTACTGTGTTTTATTTACTTTTATGCCAAAGATTAGTAACTATTATGGACCTCAGTTCCATAACCTGAAGAATGGTTTGGGCTCCTCCTGTCCCTTGAGCAAGTAGATGCCCTTGGGTTGCACTTGCTTGTGACAGGACTAATGGAGATGTTACTAGTGCCCACTTGAGCAAATCGATGAACAATGGGAAGACAGTGATACAGTGAAATGAATGAGCAAACGCTGTGGAAGAAGAGAGGTGAAGGTTGGCTGGCCATGATTCTATAGACATGACCCTTCTCCCACAGGAAAGATCCCATCAATTATTAAGACACTTTCAAATGATATGTGGAAGAACCTGCCACTGAAGGTGTTGCAGCTGTGGCTGTTGGGCCTGGCTGTGGAAGCAGGTGGCAAACAGGAGACAGGCTTATCTACACCCAGGGCTCTGACCCGTGGGCCCTGGGTGGTTGGTGGTCTGACATAGTAAAGGACTGGGCCCGGGGCATGAACCCAGAACCACAGCATAGCCTGGCAAACTACCTGTGCTGTGTTCGATATGCCAAAAACAGTAACAATAATGGACCTCATTCCCAACGAATGGAGATGTTACTGGCTCCCGCTCGAGCAAATAGATGAACAATGGGAAAACAAGTGATGTGGAAGAAATTTAACTTATTCCTTTCCAGTACATACTGGACCATGAAATAAATGATTGAATAATAACATTACCTCAAAATCAGCACACTGACTTCTCTTCAAAGGTATTTCACCTCCTAAAAACTGTTGAAGGTAATTTTCTAAATATGTTCGGTTCCAGAAATCATATTTCCATTAGAAAGTCACATGACTTTTTTTTTACTCTGTATTATAATTGTTTCAGTATTTTTCCATCTTTGAGCAGAATTTTATCTATGTATCGGTTTTAACCAGAGTGGGTGAACAGATCTCTGGGGTGTACTGGAAAGATCTAGGGTGGTGATAATAGCCTCAAAAGCAAAGGGGGAGTGTTTTCTCTTTCTATTTAGAGGCATACCACCAAGGGCTTCAGAGCAATGTGAATAATTTCCATAAAACTGAGAATTGTCCAAGTAGGTTTGGGAATCTCCAGTCCCACATGGTCTGACATTTGATTTAGTAGAGTTTTAAAATAGCGCCATTTGCATGTTGATGTGCCCATGACTTATGACTCAATTACAATCTCTGTAATTAATATAATCTCCTGTTGGTTGCGCTATTGAACTGCAGTCAGGGTAACTTCAAAATCTCTGGCAGAAATGAGCATTAGATGGTCTCAGGATGTTCGTTTTCTTCCACTGTATCTGAGTCTTTAACTACTTACATGTTCTTCTTAGCAATACTATTTCACCAGACTTATGAACATGGTCAACATTTCATGAAAGCACATCAATCCTGACATCTTTTGTGGTTTTGTTATATGGTCACACCTGTTGTGCTCAGGGCTCTTTCTAGGCTCGTGCTCAGGGATCACTAGTGGAGGTGCTTGGGGGATCTTATGTGGTGAAGGAGCTTGGCAGAGCCTCATGCAAGATCTATTTTTACCCTGAATTTTTTTTTTAATTCAGGGTAATGAGTATTTTGAGACAAAAAAAAATGGTTACTTAAGAATGTAAAAATACTAATAAGTTGTTTTGGTGCTGGACACCCTTGAGAGTACTCAGGGCTCAATCCTTACACTCTTCTCAGGGATACTCTTTTTTTTTTAACATTTTATTATACCACTGTGAGATATACAATTACAACGTTGTTCATGTTTGGAGGTTTCGGTCACACAGTGTTCCAGCACCCCGCCCTCCACCAGTGCCCAATTCCCATGTCCCCAATTCCCTCGACCCCTCCCACGTCCTGCCTAAATGGCAGGTTCTTTATCTCCTCTCTCTCTCCCTCTCTCTCTCTTCCTTCTCCTACACATTGTGGATTGCACTACGTACACTTAGAAACCATCAATTGCATTTTTTGTCTGTATTTAATGCTCAGTTCTATGTTGGTATCAGACCTTATACGGCCATACCACCCTGAACGCCCGATCTCGTCAGGGATACTCTTGATGGGACATAGGGGACCATATGTGGCATCCAGGACCTAACTGGGTCAGTTGCATGCATGGAAAGTGCCCTCCCTGCTATATTATCTCTCTGGGTCAAAGAGAACAAGAGTTTTATTTCTGAACATGCAGAAGATGCCAAAGCTCTTTAAATTCATACTATTTGATTATGGAAATACTGGAGCATACTATTTCACAATTTAAATTACCATTAATTCTAATAGTTGAACATAAAGTAGAACTTTCTGAAAACTGCCCTTTCTTCCCCTAGCTATGGTTGATAAAACAGCATGTTCCTACAAGTGCTGAAAGGTGGAAAGGGCAACTTCTGATTGCTGACAGTGCTTTAGGGCTTCTTTGAACAGGAATCTTGTGAACTTCAAACAGATCTTGGTGATTTATCAACCACGAAACAGTGTCCATTTTAATTAATCCACAATGTTAAGTGGTATAGATTCAGTTAGGCAGCTTATAAATCAAAAAATGAATTGACAAGTATAATTTGTTTTCAGTAAGTTCTAAAATCATTATTCTGCCACTCCTATGTCAAAGGAAGACGAAGGAGGCCGGGAAGATGTGAGGCTATTAACATTTTTAATCCTTGTATCATAATAATGATAAAGCTGTGTTTCTTGATTCCAGGTTGATTAATTATGTTAAACAATCATCGATCATACAATTGGGGGAAAAAAAGCAAGCATAGCGCAAAGTTAACAAAATAAACTCCTAGGGCTGGGGGGAGGCGGGAGGGAACCGGGGACGTTGGTGGTGGGAGATGGGCACTGGTGGCGGGATGGGTGCTGCTACACTGTATGACCAAAACCCAAATATGAACTTTTTTAATTGTATATCTTTGTAATTGTAAAAATAAAAAAAATTAAAAAAAAAACAAAAACAAAATAAACTCCTAGCTGGGCTGATTTCATACTTGATAAGCTTATGAAGAGGCCTAAAAGCATATTCAATTAATTAAAGCAATGCTAAAGAAATAACTGTGTTTCTTTCCAATGCTACCTATTTTTTGCTGAGCAACAGCTGAGCTAAAATTAAATTAACCTATAATAAAAATCTAATTTTTTCAAAGGAAATAAAGCTTCCTATATATGCTAGAGTTGAAAGGCTTTGTCCCTATGTGTTTTCCTAGGTTTCATGCTATATAGCTGGCTTTAAACTGAATAAATGTTTTCAATTATAAGCAATAAAAGCCCTTATACCCCCTAACCTATGCACACACACACAGACACACACAACTATATTGAGTATCAAGACCTGTTTATCCTTAGTAAAGCACACACACACACAAATTAAACTTTGGTTCACAGTTCCTTTAAATTCACGGTCTAAATTAAATCTGTCAATTCTCATGCAATGTTCATAGAAAGGAGGAGGAAAGGCATTCCCACATATGCTTTAGTCTTCCACTTGTAAACAGTACAGATCCACATAGTCAATTCCAGACTTCACTCCTAGCAGGGAACTGGAACAATGGACCTAATTTCCCCTAAATATGCTTACCACTCCTAAATAGAAGAGGTTACAAAACCAACAGAACAAACTTCAAACTAAAGTAATTGTTTTCAAGCGTAGAATTGAATTCAAGTCCTCGGAGCAGTTACCCATTGTAGGTTCTGTGCTGACTGGCAGAGATGTGTGTGCCAAGCCCACTCTACGGATTAAATCAGAGACTTCCTGCGTTTACATGAAGAATCTTCTAGCGCAGAGAGAAGGTTCCAGTTCAGTACTGACCTACTTTCATGCTGCAGACTATATTGCCTCCAGCAAGATTAGTCTTTCCTCCCCCACCCCCTTGCCTTTACAGTATTTTCACTTTTGAGTTGATCTTTTCCTTTATTCTTATAATTAAAAAGTCTGGCTTCAAAGTAAGAGGCATACAAGTTATGTGATGATATTTTAAGATGCCTGGCAAACTGCAATTATAAAGCAGTTAAATGCATGTATTGCTTTTCTCTTTTTTAGAGTTTCCAAACTAGTTATTACTGTTTTAATTTTGCCTACTACTCAGAAGAATTCCCAGGAAACCCCTAATTCTGTAGACTCTCTTTTCAATAAGGAGTTAGTTAAAATACTTGTGCCTAAATATACTTCACTAGGTTTGGGATGTCAGATGTAGTCAACCTTGGAAGCCAACTAACAAGTAAGACCACTGCTTTTCCATTTTATAAACAAGTAATATTTCAAAAGATTATTCTGGGGATCTCTCCAGATTAATTTTTTCAAGCCAGGGATTTTTTTTAAAGACTTAATTTTGTTTTTAAAAGTTTACTTGGCTAATCCATATTTTAATTCCAACATTTCTAAAGCATGAATATTTTTAGGAGAAAGGTGAAAAGGGAGGAGGAAGTGAGGAAGAAGAGGGAGGTGGGGAAAAAGGAGGAAAGAGGAAAGAGAAAAAAGAAAAGGAAGGACATTGTATTAACTGAAAAAATATAATTTCATGACAAACTAGTATTCCTTTATCAAAGGATCTGTTTCCTCCTCAACAGTAAGCAGGAGCATTTGGAAATCATTCATCGTTCCTATGTCTAATTACATTTTTGTATTTCTGTTTGAGAGAAAACTCAGCCTGACACTTGCATTGGCTGTACTCTCTATCATTAATGAGGAGTCTTCAATTTTTTTTTCTTTGGCTTTGCCGCTATTTCCAGGCTAACATTAATAATTCCTTTGAATTTTTAGGAACTTAGTAGCAAGGAATAGTCTTTGGCGAAAAATGTTAAGGAGCAAGGCAAATTGGGTTGAAGTCTAATTCTACACAGGAGGGAAAGCTCACTTAGTAGCCAAGGCTCGCCATCCTAAACGATGCCTTTGGGAAAGCGTAGGTGGTCATGGCTGAAATACAGATCTGGGGTCTGAGAGTAAGTCTGAGCAGAGCCTGAAAGTTGTAGAGGTTGACCACCACATCTTGTGAAACCACACTGGGTTTCAACAGTGGAGAAGTATACCAGATCCACAAGGATCCATGTAAGACGTTACCCATCTGCTCCAGGAAGGAAAGTAAGGCACTATTTAGGCTTTCATTTTTTTTGCTTTTTTTTTTTTTTTTGCGGGGGGTGTCACACCCGGCAATGCTCAGGGGGTTTCTCCTGGCTCTGCACTCAGGAATTACTCCTGGCGGTGCTCGGGGGACCATATGGGATGTCGGGGATCGAACCCGGGCCGGCACAGGCTGGCCGTGTGCAAGGCAAATGCCCTACCCGCTGGGCTATCATTCTGGCCTCTATTTAGGCTTTCTTGCACAACACCAACAACAAGCTCACTAACATCCAATCTTAACATCTAAGTTCTATATTCTCCTCATAATTTTAGAGAACTATCTTATGTGCAACAGTGCTGTTTCCCTTTTTATGTAAAGGCACTTGGAAACTCTAAGTATCTTATTTATAGTCAAGTGAGGAGCAGGGGCAAAGGATCCCGATGAAGACATCACGTTCCTCCGCATGTATCTCACCCAGTCAATGGACGCAAATGGAACTTACTAAGCATTTGTCTGATGAGCTCATGTCATTAATCAGAATCATCTAGAACTTTAAGGTCTGATCTGTTCACTTTTTCTTCCAAGCCAAGTGACCGTAAATTATTCTAAAGAGATATCAGCTATCAATTAAATAGTAACTTCCCCATAGCATATTTTAAAATTTGTTCTGGACCTCATGATATTTTTGTAATATTCTACACTACAGCATACCCTATGTGTATTATTTCCTTGGTAAGGAGACAAGACCATTTGGACATTTCAAACTATGCCGAAAAACTTAAATATCATTAAATTTACCCTCAATTTCCCCATTCGAATGCAAATACCAATTCCATTAGTCTTTTCATAAACCAAAACTATATCACAGAAATCAGTAACAACTCTCTGGAAAATGTACTATTAATGTATCTAATATCTTGTAATTAAACCCAGTCCAATTGATTACTCAGATTAGTATAATTCATATGTTTGAACCTTGATAAAAGTTTAAATAGATTTGAATATTTATGTGGCTAGGACAATATTAAAATAACAACATTAAAACATGCTAATTAATAAAAGTTTAATTTTTTAATTTTTTAAAATATTTTATTATACTACCATGAGATATAGAATTACAAAGATGTTCATAAGATGTTCATATTTGGGTTTCGGTCATACAGTGTTCCAGCACCCATCCCTCCACCAGTGCCCATTTCCCACCACCAATGTCCCCGATTCCCTCCCCTTCCTCAAGCCTGCCTCTATGGTAGGTTCTTTATTTTTTCTCTTTCTCTCTATTTTATACAGTAACTATGCTATCACTCTTTTCTCTGAACTTGCTTTATTTTTCCTTAGAAATCTTCCACTTCACAATGTCTTCAATATGTTAGTAATTTTTAGGCTCAGAAAGCCCTTTTCACCTCTTCCTGACTTGGTGGGGGAAATCACTTCCACTTCTGCTTCCTAAGACCAGCCATTGATTGAGACAAGCTCCCAGCTGATCCCATTTCCAAACTCTAGTAGTTCTAAGCAGACTCGAGCTATACTGATATTGGAACAAGGATCGACTCTCTGACCAATGGGTCCAAATGGAATAACTGACTTTCTGACTAACGGTCAGAATTGAATAGCCAAGGACAAACCCATGCATATGTGATGAGCCAATTTTTGACAGAATTGCTGAAAACATGTAATAGAGTAAAGACAACCTCCTCAACAAATGGTGCTGGGACAACTGGGTAATCACTGTCAAAAATCTGAGCTGGAACCATATCACACACTTTGTACAAACTCAGTTCAAAGTGGATCAATGACCTTGAGATCAGATCAAAATCTATAAAGTATGTTGACAAAAAATATAGGTAGAATTCTCCAAGATCAGGCCCTAAAAAGTGTCTTTTAGTGACCATTTAGTGACAGGATGCATTGGCAAAGCCAACAAACTCATAAATAAACTAATAGAACTATATCAAATTAAAGAGTCTCTACATGGAAGAAAACACACAGGCTGAAATTAAAAGGCACCAATAGGATGAGAAAAAACATTTAAGGTCTGATCTGATCACTTTTTCTTCCAAGCCAAGTAACCTTAAATTATTCTAAAGATATATCAGCTATCAATTAAATAGTAACTTCCCCATAACATATTTTAAAATTTGTTAAAATTTATATTCACCATATCAGATAATAAGTTGATACCAGAGCAGATAAAGTACTCACAAAGATAAAACAACAACAACAAAATATTCAAAATTCATGTCCAAAAATGGGAGAGAAAATTAACACACATTTCTTCGAGGAAGTCAGACAGATGGCCAATATGCATATAAAAACTACTAATCATCATTTATTATTAGGGATACCATTTCACTCCAGTGAGAATGGCACACGTCAACAATATTGGGAACAATCTGTGTTGGCAGAGATGTTGGGAAAAAATAACTGATCCAATGCTGGTGGGAAGGTTATCTGGTTCAACCCCTAAAGAAAACAAGATAGCAATTTCTCAATAAACTAAGAATTGAGCTACCATTTGATGCAGAAACTCCACTTCTAGGTATCTTCAGTAGGATACAAAAGCATTCATTCTAAAAAGACATATGAACACCATTAATCACTAAAATAGTGAATATTTGGAAAAAACCTAGATGACCAACACCAGATTAGTGGATTACGAAGATTGTGAAGATGTACATATATGCAATGGAATACTATGCAGCTGTAAGGAATGATGAAATCATTCCTTACTGCAACATGGACAGAGCTGGAAGATTACATTTTAAGTGAAGTAACCCAAAAGGACAAACACGGGATATCACCTATATAGAATAACTGGATGAGGGAATTCAATGTATTAGAGGCATTTTGATGAACTCTAGATCATCCTTGACCCCAGAGTACAGGGAGAACAGCAGAAAAGATAAGAAATTGAAGAGGAAAGTAAGAGACAAAAAGTTTTGGGTGCAGGAATCCAGGAACTCTGGTATCAGGGTGATATGGAGGAGAGGGCTAGCTATATATCCAAACCACAGAGTCAACAACACTGAAAAAAGGAGACCCAAAATACAACCAAACTCAAAATTCTTTCTATCAAGGTTTCTGTCTGAGGTGTAGGGAAGGGGAGGACAGTGGAAAGAAAACTATGGGCACTGGTGGAAGGTGGACACTTCTGGTGGTGGGATTCAGATTAGAACACTGAATATCTAAATCCAATTGTAAATGCCTACTATTAATGAACTTTGACCTCCATGTATAAAATTCCACGAAAATCATCTTCCTGCATATTTTTTCTGGTTTTACAAGCATTTTTACAAGTGCTTGTAATTATAAGTCCTTATAAAGGGCAGGGTGGCAAAATTAAAAATTATATGTAGTAATTTTCCTTGAAGCTTGAGCTTAAACCACCCTAGAAATTTCTTGAGTAATAGGAATTTCTTTGTTAAGCTAAAGGGGTTCTGAGATTGGGGGTGGGGGATGGTTCTAGAGAGCTTTAGGATGACTAGTCATAGACCTTATAACTGAAGGATTAGAACTTCGGGTCAGACCACCGTGAAGAGCTCAATCCCAGCAGCCTCTTATTCAGATTTACGTGAGGAAGCTGCCAGGGTTCCCCCTGGGCCCAGGGAGCTTCTTGGTTTTTGAAAACATGCTGATTTATCAGTGGTGTACCCTGATCCAAAGGGACAAAAGCTCCAAACTCTGAACCCTTCCAGACCTTCATTTATCTTCATGTGACCATTCATAATATTCTCTAAAAATAAACAGTAATTATAATAAAACCATTGACTTATTGATTGCCTGTCTTTCCTTATGAGAATGTAAGCACCCAGGGGGCTGGGGTGGGTCCTCTTTACTTTCACATATCAGCTCTTTAAAGAAGGCTTGACATGTAGTTGGTATTCGACAACTGACCTTTTAATAAAGCAAACGCATGTATTTCCCTATGTGGAAAGTTTGAGTCATAGATACTCCTCCCAATAATCCAGTATTCATTCACCTGAATATAACAGGAACTTGTAGCATAAAATTCTTAACCCATATAGCATGGATGTGTCTTAAATAGAGAAGGAGCTAAGGTGAGATGGTGCAGAGAGGGGGTAGAAGATACAGACTAGTCCATACAACAGGCCAGAGGCAAACACGATCAAGTTGGCTGATAACTCACTTGATAAGGCAAAGTCATGAAGGGAAGCAAGTTTCTTAAGGGACATTCCAGAGGCATATAATTTGCATATTTGGATATGAAAATCTATTTGCATATTTGAGTATGCAAATAAGGATATATAAGAGGACCAATCAGAGGGCTGGAGAGATAGTAGAGCAAGCAGGGCTTTTGCCTTGCATGTCACTGACCAGGGCTCCATTCCCAGCATCCATATAGTCTTCTGAGCACTGCCAGGAGTAATCCTGAGTGCAGAGCCAGGAGTAACCCCTGAGCATTGCCGGGTGTGAACCAAAAAAAAAATAGTAGTACATTTAGGTTAGGTCATTTACTTTGATACTATATGAAGTGTGTGTGTGTGTGTGTGTGTGTGTGTGTGTGTGAGTGTGTGAGTGTGTTTGTGTTAAATCAGGGCCTCAAACACTTAGATACATAACTGGGCTATATCCCTGGCCATAATATGCTTCTCTTTGTAGAGAATAATTAAGAACCTTCACCTCTAATCTATAAAAAAAAAGACTCTAATTACTCTTTCCTGAATTCTTTTCAATAGAAAGTAAACACTAACATAGATTCATGATTTTTTAATAGTCATAAAATCAAGAGGAATTTATATAGAAGCCACTGAACCTACTCATTAACCCTACAGACATTTAAAAAACTCAAAAATTAAATTCTTTAATCCTCACTCAGCATCACTATTTAACTCAAACATGTATTTTGACTATCAAATGTGGTACTCAACGTGGCCACCAGAGGGCTCCCATATTTCCAACTGCATAAACCACAGATTGAGAGTATGGTACCTTTTAATAAAAGGGAATAATGACTGATGAGTGTGTTATTTGGCAGATTTCTTTTAGTGAGATGATCTGGAACCCTAAACACTATAATAGTCACCTGAGAAACAGTCTCACAGTAGATGTTATTAAAAATCAATGCTCTCAAAGACCTTGTTCACCATCTTTGAGACCAAAAATAATAATTAAGCATTTTAGTAAAGAAATAGGAAAGCTGAGAGTAGATAAAGACCAAGAAGTAGAAAGTGGGAAATGTGGTTTTCACAGCTGATTTCTAAGCGCCAGGATGGAGACATCTCCTTAAACTAAGGAAAATGACTTACTCCAAAGATATGAGAAAACGTCAGGACAAAGTCACAGAAACTTAATGTGAGAATCAGAACTAGAAGCTTGTCTTAGACAGATAATTTCTAGATGGGAACACTAAAATATCTCATAAAAAGTGTCAAATATCCCAAGTTAAGGCCAGGGATATGGTGATGGTAGTTGCCAAATAAAAAGTGACGATAGAGGCAACATTAGTAAATCCTGAAAGTCAATTTCTACTAGTAATTTTTAGATATGACCGAGTCTCTCCAAAATGAGGTACACAAAGTCAAACACAGATCCCATTCCTGGGTGGAGAGACTTGCCGTGCATTCTCCTTTGGTCTATATGAACACAGAGAGCAACTTTCAGTCTTACAAAGTTCTATGGCTAGTTATGATGCATTAATGCTAGTACACAAAAACAGATAATTATGCTTATTTTCTGCCCTGCTCTAGACAAATGTTACGTTTCTAAAGTTACAGATATTATATCTGGGTAAACAGAGATATGGGGCCTGCACAGCCATATTCGCAGATTACTCTTCTCTTATACAGTGGTTTCTGGAATTGCTCTCAGGTCACCAAAGAGAAGTGATAAAAAAGGTAAGAATATGGGTTGGAATGATAGTACAGCAGGAGGGTGCTTTCCTTGTATGCTGCCAGCCTGGGTTGCATCCCTGGTATCCAGTATAGTCCCCTAAGCATTGCCAGGACTTAGCCCTGAGCATCGCTGGGTGTGGCCCAAAAAACAAAGCCCAAAACCAAGGAAACAAACAAGAAGAAAGGCCAGAATACAGTCACCCTGGCTCTTGTTCTCCCTCATAAGGTAATAGCCATTTTCTTGGTGGATTTGTTACTGACAGGCTTACATTAACCGTTGGGTTCCTTTTAAGAGATTTAAGGGATCCCTTAAAGGGATGGCTTTCTACTTAAAGGGATGGCCAATATCCAAATTATGGGGAAACAAAAAGTTGGAAGAGTAGTTGAGTAGTCAGTTGAGACTGAGTTCTCAGTCTGGAGTGCATGAATTGGAGGAGCAGAGAGCCTAGCAGGATAGAGAGTTAGAGGAACAGAGAGAAGGGTTGGCTGAGCTTGGCTATGGGCAGGGCAAGGAAATAGTCTGAAGAAAGTATTAAAGGGAATTCAAAACCTCTGGACTGGTTTTGTACCTGATACTATCAGTTAGTCAGCCACACAGCTGTAAGCTGAAAATTAACAATTTTCTTAACAACCTAAAGGAATGGAGTCAGGAACTTGAAAGTCTAGAGGATAAAGGAAAAGAACAGAAACAAATAAAAAAAAACACCCTTAAACGTCAGCACTAACTGAAGAATGGTACGAGTGAAAAAGAGTAGTACACATGCTTAAAAAAAAACAAATACACAGTTTGTTCCTGAGACTAGAATCTACAAAGTATTCAAGCTGGCTCTCCTGAACTGTGCAGACAGCTGTCAGTACTTTTCCGTTTCCAGTAAGAAAATTACCAGTCAGAAAGATACGCATGTTAAGTAAGTGGCCATTGAACTGGAGAGCCATGGGCAGCACCATTAGGACAGCCATCATAATGTCATGGGCTAATGAGTCAACAAAGCAATGTGTAAATAAATATCTGGTGCTCACCAATGGTGTAGAACCGCTTCAGCTCACTCCTCCGGGAAGGATGCTTCTGCGTGTTTGCCGTGTTGTTCTGCTCTTCTTCAATGATGGGGGTCTTGGTGCAGGGGGCTTACTGGCCTGTGGCTTTTGCTTTCCGGCAGCCGCCAAAGGGTTGAAACCTGGAGCAGTAATATCCACCGACTGGGACTTTTTCTTCAACCTACAGGCAAAGAAAATCACATGCTGTGATCACTGACTGATTGAGAGACATTTCCTGTATTTTAGTGTTTCTGGTTTGTTGATCTCCATCATATTTTTCTTCTACCACTGTGTTATATTTGACCTTGAAATGAAACAGAGTCTCCTTAGAAATGATAGACCTTCCTACAATATTTTGCGTTCTTCGGATATTTTTTAATCTAGCTGGGGAACATCCTTCTTCTACCTAATCAGCTTGGAATGATTTCCTTGACATGTGTTTAAGAGGAGACAAGGTGGTAATTTTCTTTTCTTTTTTTTTTTAATAGCAAACTAAAACATGCTGTCAGACAAAGATAATGCATTTGGCCATTGCTTTTAGTTCTGAAAGAAACACTTTTAATGCTGTAGTAAAACGCTTGTTAGAAATAAACAACAACAACTCCCAAAAGGGATAATGAAATGATTATTTGAGTGATAGAGGCTGTTAGTGCTTTCCTAAACAGGAATGACTAAACAGCCTCTAACGACTTTTAGCTGTATATATAGAGGATTTACATTCTTCCTCCAAATGCTTTCAATGGCATTGGCGATGTGGAGAATGTCTATATTTTAGTGGGTTGATATAAAATCTACTATGGAAAGCCATGCACCATCTAGAAAACATGCTCTCCACTCAGGCCTGAGAAGACTTCTCTTGGTATAGAAGTAATTGATGAATAATCAGAATTGAATTCAAACACTTTAAGCTGTACAGCTTGATATTTAAATGTAATTAAATGCTAAGCTGGCTGATTATTGGTCCTTAGCACATCTGGAGATTAAAGCAAAATGTTACTTTGCAAGTCTGAAGTCCCCCGTAGAAAACTAGTTAGCAGTTTTATTAGAAATAGTGATAATAGCAGAACATTTGCAATTTACAAAAAAAATTTCTACCTCTTCATCTTCTTTATTTAGGCTTTACCAGTTTATTAGCTTCTATAGTCTATCCCAGGACAAATCCATGCACGCTTACACATGCAACTTTCAGAAGCTTTCTAAGACAGATACCATGATAACCTCAACAGTCAGCAGAGAGAGTTATTTATAAACCATTCTCATAAGGATCAATGAAGTTAAATTTATTCAAGCAAAAGCTTTATTAATAGAATTGAGTATATCAATGAATAAGAGATTATTTCACGATAGCAGTATTCACTACATTGTAGTCTTTAAATATCAACTCTGATTTCTCTCATATCTATTCAGTAGACATGAAAATGGACTTGCATTATTCAGATTTTCAAAAACTCATTTTAAATGTAATGAGAAATGTAAATAAAACCACATGAAACCTATAACATACTCAATAGAATGGCATGCCTGTAACATTAAAGACATAATACTCAGTCTATCAAAATGGTGCAACTGCCTTGGAAAAATGTCTAGCAAGATCTGCTTAGCTCTAGGCAAGAATCTCTGGATTCATCAATTCTCAGTCTATATCTGACACAAATATTGTGCATATAAATGTATATATTATCGCAAGAGACAGTCAAAATATTACAGAGACCCTATTTGTATTACCAAATACTCCCAAACAATCCAAATGTCTATGCACAGCAGAAATGAGTAAATATATTTTGAGATATTTAGAAAATTAAAATTTATATATCAACACAAACAAACTAAAATTACTTATAACAACACGAATGCTTTTAATACAAATAAAGTTGGGCTAAAAGAGGACAAGACAGAAAAAAGCAAATACTACATACTTCCATTTCTGTACAGTTCAAACAGAAGCAAGACTGCTTGAAATATTAGAACGTGAGCAGGAGGGGCCCGAGCAATAGCACAGCGGGTAGCATGCTGCTTTGCACGCAGCTGACCCAGGTACAATTCCAATCATCCCATATGGTCTCCTGAGTACCACAAGGAGTAATTCCTGAGTGCAGAGCTAGGGAATCACCCCTGAACATCATAAGGTATCACTCAAAAAGCCAAGAAGAAATGTGGACAGGATAAGCGTAACAGAATTGTTACATTAATGCAGCTATTAAAAAGGTTTCTGCTATTCTAGCAGTGATTTGCTTGTTGATTTATCTTCTGGTTTTGCCAGGATGAATCTGCTTGCCAAAAATCTAGAAATATATGATTCTTACATATATGGCATTTCTAGGCACATACTATACTATATTTTCCATAAAAACTGACTGACCTTTGATTTATTGATTTGTAACAAAAGTAATAGATATTTACTGCATGACTAATTTTAACAAAAAAGGAGACAGAAGTTGATGAATGAATTATAAGTTTCAAGCCCCACAACGATGACCAAAATAGAATGGATCTAAAGAGAAACAGTCCCCACTAGGAATAGCTTTCCCCCTTCTCATTCCCTTGCTTTCAGTGAGGAGAAAGGAATGAGTTACTCAGCCCTGGAATACCTGCAATTTCTACCTATTCTGTCCCATCTGCTATTATGAGCATCTGGGGTAGAGGAACCAAAACAGAAAAAGCATCCCCGTCATGGGGTGATCATTCGCATACAGAAGGAGATTGGTATAAAATAATAAAGAACAAACAAGAAGGCAAAAATGCAGCAAATTAAAATGAAACAGTAAATGATAAGGAAGAGAAGTATGCATGTGTACTCTTCCAAAGGGGCCAGCAGTGACGGGGAACACACTGATGAAGAATTGCTGAAGGAAAAGTCACCAGCAGATCTGCAGAGCAGCATTTCAGCAAACAGGAGACTTGGGCCTTTGTATTATAGTAACACGGTGGCTGAGCACGGGAGATGGTGCTGGGAACCACAGAAAAGAATAGCATATATCACATAGCCTCTCGGGGCCATTAAAACAATCACTTCAAGAGAAGGTTTTGACAAAGGAAGGACTGGATGGTTACACAGGGATATAAAACAATAAGTATGCTTCTTTACTGTAATTAGGTGTGAGGGTATCTTTTAAGGAACAGCCATTAAGTGATACAATGGCATCATCCTTGAGAATATAACAGGTGCCTCACACACAGAGTCTACTTTGGATTCATGTCTTAATCTTACCTATAGCACCATTCTGGGTCTAGTGCTAGTTGACTAGAGCTACATGTTACAAATGGCATCAAGTTTTCAATGAAGCTGCGTGGAAGATTGGAACACTGCTAGTAGGTGGGCAGAGCTGCTTAGAAAAAAGACTGATTTGCACGTTCTTAGAAAGCAGAATTTGTGAGTAACTAATGTACTCCCCAAGGAGTCTAAAAATGACTACTGTGGTTGACAAGGAAACCTGCTAAATGCTACCTTCAATTTCCAAATTTCACGAAAGGGGATGTCTTTGTGCATTTTAAACAACCCTCTTAATTAAATGTGCTAACTGTAAATATAGCATAATGGAATATGTAGGTGTACAGGAGATAAAAATACCCATTGATAGCAAATGAAACATCACAAATAGAGAAAAGAATATTCTCTTCATAGGCACCAAAATGATCTTTATTAATATGCTTTGCATCTCCGAATGGAAATTAATGCCAATGTCTTAGTGGAGGGAAGAAAATGTGTAAAAGGAATCTCTCTCTCTGGCATGGAAGCAAAAGGCTGACATTTTATCCTAATTTTGCACAGAAAAGTAATCGTATTTTTAATGACCAACCAGTATTACTTTCTTTCAGCATGGTAATTATGCTGTATATGTTTCTAAAACTCGATTTCTTCCTTCAAACATGGGGATAAAATATACTCAGAAAGGTTCTGAGATTAAGTAAATAACTTCTGTGGAAACACTTAGCACAGTACCCACACATGCTCTCCAGATAACACAATTCTGTTGCACTTATGTGAGAGGAAGTGAAAGAATGTCATCACGTTGCCTCAACTTTGAAGGAATGCTGAGGAAATTATATCAGTATCACAGAATCCTTTCTTGCGGCACCAATACAGCAAGCCTGAAGCTTTGCATGGGATGCTTTGCATTCTGAGGTGGATTGTGCACATTCTGGAGAATGAGTTTGAGGAAGGAGCTTCCAAAGCTAACAAGAGCACAAACCCAATGGGAGTTGGTACTGTGAAGTGCCAAGGGAAATGTCTTCCCAGCAGATTCTGCATCATTCAAATCAAGATTGATTTGAAACCATCTTTTGTTTGACTTTGAAATCAAAGGAAACCCATCAAATAGACAATTTTTTCCCCCTACACTTGGATGGAACTGATTTCAAACCAAAAAAAAAAAAAAAAACTTAGCGTAGGAAAGACCAGAAAACCATGTAAGAATTGGCAGGTATTTGCCATTCCTTCTCTGCAAAAACAGGGTTCATATCGACTTTCATTAGTTTTCCAAGGAGGAAAACCCTAGCCATCTGATGGTGAAGTATGAAGCCATAGAAAGTAAAGGAAAAAAGAAGAAAAAAAAACACTTAACACCAAATTAAGTAGAGGGAAAAAAGAAGAGAAAACACTCAACACCAATTTAAACATTCTTGTAGCAATCAGGTGATTTTATTTTTTGTGTACTTTGAATTTAATAGAAACATTAGAAAAATAATAGTTCATGCTCTGAATAATAATCTGAGTAGAATACATGATTCTATGGCTTATATGAGTTAACAGATAACAAAAATTCAGGTCGAGTGCCAACACTGGAGTAAATGTACATCTCCACTGCTTTGCACCAAGGTGTTGTCTCAGCGATTTGGGCCAATCCTCTATTTTAAAGGCCTTCATCATGAATAAGCTTTTTAGAATCTTTCTATATGCATCCCTTTATTATAATGTGTATCATGTGTCACCTTTTTGCAAGTATCTATCCCTTTCCTTTCATTTTACAGGGTTTTCAATGTTTATATCTAACCTTCTAACATCTTCCATTTAAGTCATAATCAAGCAGTTCTTTTCATCTATTACCCTATCATATTTTAACTCTTTTAATCATTTTGTAGTCTGTCTCGATACTGCATGAGAAAATTTATCTTTAACCTAAACGAAATTCTGATATGATTTAAGCACTTAAAATATGTTTAGTTCTTATCTGCAATTACTTCTTTGACCCAGTGAAATTCAATTTGTGCATGAATTACAACTAATTGGTAGAGTTTTAAGTTCTATAGTTATTTGGAAAATCTGAGTCTTCAGCTGTCCATTTACTGTAGTTTCAGGATGCTCTAAGCAACAGTTAAGACAGTTCACTCCAAGGGCAATGGAAATATGTTCTAAGCCACAGGAATTTAAGGTGGTATAATATTGACATGCACAACCGTATTTTCATATAAGTGACTATGTACCTCAATAATAACAGCAGAGTGGTAAAGAATATGGACATGAGGCTCCTATCCCAAGTACAGAATCCCTAATCTGGCATTTATTAGTTTTGTGATCTTGGCTAATTTTCACATCCTTTGTCTGGCAAGATATTTTTCTTATGTAACATTCCAGTATTTACAGTATCCATGCCACAAAATTGACATGATAGCTAAATTAACATTTATAAAATTACTTATGATAGTTGGTAGGTGGTAGCATCATGTAAGTTTCATCTAGAAAAAACAGCTGCACCATTGAACAGTTGTTGAGCACTTATACTAAATATAGGTCACATACTATTTACACATTAGTTTATTGATCAGTAATCCTACAAGGCAGATATGTTTTCTACTTGCAAGAAGGACCAACTAAGGCGTAGCGATAACACTAGGAATTATGAAAGCTGGAATTCAAACACAACATTTTGACCAAAACATCATCACACTTGGCAATTAGGGAGAGCTTGATTTCAGCTATTAACAGTTAGCACCTATGTGACACGGAAGGGCATAGATTGTCTAGGCCACTTTCTGAACCAAGACAGTTTTCATACTCTTTGCTTTACCCAAGAATTGCCCTGAGCACACAGTGAGTTGATTATATGAAAGCATTTTTATAACGCTTCACAGAAATGTGCAGTAACAAGTAACTATACACATCCACACTTGTCCACTCATCTGTTGTATACCTACCTACATATCCCATAGTTTTATGTAAATGGTTATGCCCTCAAAGATCCAACACTTGCCATCCTTTCCAGTAACTTCCAGCAAGAACCATCTGTGGTTTGCACAACTCATTACTGTTAGCAAAGCTGTCTCCTAGCTTCCTAAAAGAGCTAATGTAAGGATATTTTCTGAAGCTCTAAAGCTGCTGAGAATGCTGATTTCCCAAGTAGGATCCTGTGGCTGCTGCAAAAAATCTCAAGTCACTCAAAAAGAGCATTTGAGAACAAATGTGAAGCTTTTTCACATTGCAAAATTAAGGGCTTTTGTTACCCCTCCTGTACAATCTGATGAAAAATCAGCAGCTAAAATAACCCCACATACAATCAGCAAAAAAAAACAAACCTATTCATAAGTTTAACCAGAAGAATAGACAAATTGGGAAGCCTAGGCATTAATACAAGAAAGCAATCCCTTAGGATATAGAATGTTCCAGATGTAGCTTCTTCTCTAATCCTGCGCCATATTATTTGTGTCCCTAAACACAAGGATTAAGACATAAAATCTCATTAATGCAGACCAGGAAATACAAATCTTTTTTAATTCCAAAACAATGCAAAATGTTTCAACAGAAGTACGCTTCTGGAGGTTAAATAGGTATAGAGACAATGAGACAGTAAAACTAGAAACTTAAATATTAAAGATATGTTTAGTCCTATATTTATTTTGAGAAATTTAAGTATTTTTAATCACTTAGAGAAAAGAGAATTCAAAAATAAGTTACAGGTAAAATGTTAAGTTGGAATGATTTCCTAGGAATTTTTATAATAAATGCAATAGAATTTAACTATATAAAGGATAAGGACAGTGTATAGTACATTAATCGCAAAGCAGTATGCATGAATTTATGTTATTCTAATTTTATTCTAACATGCTCAAAATTAAATCTGTATTCTACAGAGATTAATACACTCTGACATAAAAGATGAATATTTCACAATGATCTTTCATGAAAAATACGTGGTAGTCCTTGAACTTTTTATTTCCCTATGCCTCTACCAGTACAAAAAAATAGTAGGAGAGAAGCATTTTCTATGAGGAGCCTTTATAGAAAGGTTTCAGCTCAATCCTACATTCATAAAAATTACAGTCAAGTCTTTATCTATTATATTCATATGACTTAGCATAGATATATATTAGTACAATTATATAGTTATTGGCACTAAGCAAATAAATTGTTCACTGAATGGTTTAATTTTTGAAAAAAAAAATAAAAGATGATACAATAGTATAATCAGGTTTATATATAAAAACTCTTCAGGGCTGGAGAAATAGTACAGCAGGTTAAATATCTTGCTTTGCATCCCATAAGGTACCATAAGCTCCGTGGGGAGTAATTCCTGAGAACAGAACCAGGAGTAAGCCCTGAGCACCATGATGTGGCCACAAAACAAATAAAAAAATATTCAAAAATAAAGTAAAATGGTGACTTAGGAGAGTTGAGAAGCATACAATCAATTCAATTGATCAATTCAATTTATTCCCATAATTTAGCTTTCAGCTTACCCCATTTTGGAATTGTTATAGAACTTGTATATAAAAGATAAATCAGTCTATCTTAATTATCAATACTATGGAAAATATGAACAGTACCCCATACTGTAGTCCTTAAACTTGGCCTCTTAATTTCTCAGAAGAGTAAGTCTCACATAAACTGGCATCCTTTCACAAAATATACCAGTGGAAGTATGAAGAAATAAAGAAAAGGAAAGACTCTGGAACCAAGATCTAGATTCAAATTCAGAATTTATCATGGTTAAGCAACCTAATGGTAAAATTACTTCATTGATTAGAATGATCTATGTCCAGTGAGTACTTAAGTAGAATTTCTCACATTATACCTCTACAAAGCAAAACTCTAATTATAGTAAAATTGTTGCTTTTCTTTTTTATTCATTTTTTAATCATACCACTGCATTGCTCTCACTCACTCTGAAATGACACACATTTGCAATTTAGTTCAATTTTTTTCCCTTGGATCTTCAAAAGCTTTTCAACCAGAGAATTCTGAAAGCAGAAACACATATGAAAACCCAAAGACTAGGGCTGGCAGGATTTGAAAGTCAGATTCTTGTAACGTCCAACAGTCTTTTACAATAACTCATAGAGAAGATTATCTTTTATTACCTTGGATGAAATGATTTGTAACACAGCATCGCCACATCGGTTGTGCTCCATTTATACATTTTAGGAAGGAATCAGAATAAATAAAGACTATTTTAAGACATGAAGCCCCTCACCGACATTGCTGATTAAATAAATCTGTTTTTGAAAGGACCTGTTACAAAGCATCATTGATATAAAGCATTTGGGCGAGGTAATTACCACGTAGTACTGCTATTCGCACAACATAAGGCAACTCCACACTTAATCAAAATGGCTTCAGCAATCAATACTCTGTGCCAAAGACAATGGCCTGCAGTGAAAGTATTAACATAGCACAATGACCTCTCATCTTAATTTCCCCAAATGAAGGCATGAAAGGAGGCAGAGAAGATAAAGAAAAACGTATTTTCTTTAAGTAGGTCTCTCACATATCAGTTAGGAACTCAAGGAGAAACGTCATCGGTTAACCCATTGCTTCTTTATTGATTGAAACTAAACCATCCTATTCACTAACATGAAACAATCCTCACCGTCCTCAATGCTTTTGAAAGAAATTAACTTTTGGTTTTAAATATAAGATTGGAGTTTTGGTTGTACTATTGATTAAAAAGGATTTTCTGTTATGCAGATAAATGCAGTCATTCTGTATCTGTCTCTCTCCTTCTGGCTAATTTCGCTCAACATAAACTTCTCCATGTCCATCCATTTATAGGCAAATTTTATAACTTCATTTTTCCTAACAGCTGCATAGTATTCCATTGTGTAGATGTACCAAGTATGACCAAAACCCAAATATGAACTTTTAATTGTATATCTTTGTAATTGTAAAAAAAAATAAAAAAGGATTTTGTATCCTGAAACGCACTCACAAATATACAACCACTTAATCTTCGATAAAGGAGCAAAAAATATTAAGTGGAACAAAGAAAGCCTCTTCAACAAATGGTGCTGGGAAAACTGGGCAGCTACATGTAAAAAATGAACTTAGACCCTCCTTCTAACGCCATGCAACAAAAGTCAGATCAAAATGGATTCTAGATCTCAACATCAGACATGAATCTATAAGGTACACCGAAGAAAACATAGGAGAAACGCCTATGACATCGAAACGAAAAGTATCTTTTAAAGACGACACACCGCTGACCAAGCAAATGGAAGCAATGATAAACAAATGGGATTATATAAAATTGAAAAGCTTCTGCACCTCAAAAAGAAACGGTGACCAAGATACAAAGACAATCCACAGAGTGGGAAAGGATATTCACCCAATACCCATCTGACAAGGGGTTAATATCCAGGATATATCAGGCACTGGTAGCACTCCACAAGAAGAAAACAGCCAACCCCATCAAAAAAAGGGGAGAAGAAATGAACAGAAGCTTCCAAAAAAGAAGAAATTCGAATGGCCAAAAGGCATATGAAAAAGTGCTCTTCATCTTTAATCATCAGGGAGATGCAAATCAAAACAACAATGAGGTACCATCTCACCCCACAGAGACTGGCACACATCCAAAACAGCAAGAACAACCGGTGCTGGCGTGGATGTGGGGAAAAAGGGACTCTCATCCACTGCTGGTGGGAGTGCCGACTGGTCCAGCCCTTTGGAAAACAATATGGGCATTCCTCCGAAAGCTAGATATTGAGCTCCCATTTGATCCAGCAATAGCACTCCTGGGAATATACCCTAGAGACCGAAAAACACATAGCAGAAACACTATCTGTACTTCTTTATTCATCTCTGCGCTTATTCACTATAGCTAGAATCTGAAACAACCTAAATGCCCGAGAACAGAGGACTGGCTAAAGAAACTGTGGTTCATCTACACTATGGAATACTATGCGGCTGTCAGAAAGGATGAAATTATGAAATTTACCTGCAAATGGATGGACATGGAGTCTATCATGCTGAGTGAAATTAGTCAGAAGGAAAAGGACAGATATAGAATGACTGCATTCATTAATAGGATATAATAGATACCAGTGTTTTAATAAATATGGGAAATGGTAATGGCAGATTAAAACTCACCACTGAATATACACAAAGAGACTCTAAGTGATAAACTCTAACTATCTGCAGGGCTAGCCACAATGTGTAAAATAAGAGGGAGAGAGATGCAGAGACAGAGAGAGAGATAGAGAGAGAAAGAGAGGAAACTGGGGTACCTGCTATTAAGGGCAGCGGGGGTGGGAGGGGGAGGGGTACATTGGTGGTGGAAATGGGGCACTGGTGGAGGGATGGGTGCTGGAATACTGTATTACCAAGAACCAATTATGAACACCTTTGTAATTGTATGTTTCACGGTGGTATAATAAAAAAATTTAAAAAAAAAAGGATTTTGTTTAACACTCTCCCATTTGGATTTTGATCACTCATCCTCGCTGTGAAGTGCGATGCTCAGTTCTCATACTACCCCCTCCATGTGAAATGTGGCACAGCTAAAAATCTAATGCACCTCAAATCTAGGTTCCTAAACTTGCCCCCTATCTTTCTATCTCCTCTATCCCTGCAGATGGCATCCCCTCACCCCCATAGTGACCGGAACACTATAGGTGATTTTTTTCCAGGACTCTTCACCTCCAAATTCATCACTAGGTTCTCCCTATTCAGCAATATGATGTGATCTTAAACCTCTCCATTCTACCACCGACTCTCTAGCAATTAATTCTCTGGATTACTGCTGTGGCCTTCATATTCTCTCTACAGTTAGATTTTCCTCTCCCTTCCTATTATTTATATAGAAGCATGAAAAGCAATTTTTTCAGCATAAAGGAGATATATTTGTCCCTCTAATTACAACAGTTCAATGGTTTTTCATTGTGCAAGGAAAAGTGTCCAAAATACTTTCATGGTCTATGAGGATCGTCAAGGCTCTATTATTGACATCATCTTAGGCTACTCTTCTAGCTTATCATTCAATTGCCTTGGAATCCCTCAAGCTTCTCAAACAAAGTTCTGTCCTTCTTCAGGACCTTTGCACAACTTTTCCTTCTGAATACAGAGCTCTACATTGTTCATTACTCCCAGTTTTTTAAACTGCTGAAAACTATCTTCCACAAGAGCAAGTAGGTCATCTATCATCTCCCATTCTCTACCCCAGATTATCCTTTTTATTTTTACCCTTGCCCGTGATTATTGTTGGTGCTGCTGTTGCGATAACAGGGCCACGCGCATTCCAGCTCTGATGCTTACACATCAGGTGTTGGTACTCACACACAGGGCTATAGCGCTGTCTGAAGGTTGTACTCCTTTAGATGTTGTGCTTACACACCTACTCTCAGGGGCCGCCCTCTCTATCTGAAATGCTTACCCACGCTTTCTGTGATGTTTACTCATGTACTTCTCTTGGGGCTGCACCTTGCAGAGAACCCCTTAATTCAAATCAGCTCTCCTCCTGCCTCTAGCCTCTCTCTGCTTTGCAAAAGAGGAACAAACTTTCTGTTTTCCAAGCTCCATCTTTAGAACTGGCTACACAATCTGTGGTGCCTTGAGAAAAAGGAAAATGAAAGATCTTACTGAAAAAATTATTAAAAATTCAAAATAGCTGCAGAGCCTTAATCAAGTGCAAGTCTTCCTATGTTCAGACCCTGTGAATGTTGAGGTGGCCACCCATCATGGCTGAGAGCCAAGTTGCCTAAAATAAGTGATTTGTAATTACAGGGGCGCATATGGTCCCCAGTGGGTCCTTAAGATATTCTTAGGGGGCTATAGGTTAAAAATCTCGTAAATAAGGGGCCATCACACATTTTTGGGGACAAATCAGTAGGACAGAAGGCACAGGAAAGAAACAAGACCAGAAATTCAGTCACCATTGGAAAAAGGTTTTAAAACATCAGCTCAACACAACGTCTCAATTGATTTTCCAGAGTACAACTCGGTAAAATTGATGCTTCAGCACCTAAGAAGCTTGTATAAGGAAACACTTCGAGAAATATGGGCCAGCTTGTGAAAGCTGTTTTTATTGATCTGTACATCCTATCTTTGCAAGTCATAGTTCAACCTCAAAGTATTACAGATTGGAAATAAAAACCCTGCCTTAACTTCCCAGCAGCTAAAACGTCCTTAGTTGAAGTTAATCTTTCCATCTGTGCAAAGGTGATTATTGGAGCTAAAAAGAGTATTCTAGGCAGATTCAATTTTATCAAAACTGGGTTGGGGAGATAGTACAGTGGGTAGAGGCAATGGCCGGGCTGGTAGCCTATCTGGGTTCAGTCTCTGGTACTGCATATATTGTCCCCAAGCCCCACCAAGAGTGATCCCTGAGCAGAGAGCCAGGAGTAAGCCCCTGAACACTGCCAGATGTCGACCCCACACCAAACTAAATCAAACAAAATTCCTATCTAGTTAATCCTTGTTGTCTCACATCTTCACAGAGAAAAGATTTCAAGCCATTTTTCACAGCTTTCAGGAGCCTCCTGGCATGGTCCTGACAGCAAAGTCCTCTCCCCAGCCCTCCCCTCCTCCTGTTCTGCCTGTCCTTCCCTTTCTGCTCTTAGAAACTCCTCTAGCCGTAGAGCTTCCATAGAAGGAGATGCCAATAATGGAAAACCTCACTTCCGGTTCTTCACCATCTAAAACTCCTCTTGTGGATTATGATAAACATCATGATAAAGCATGATGGTACAAAAACGATCATTTATAATTATAATTTATAATTTCTAACTCCCGCATGACTTTACTGAATTTCTGCATTTTTTAAAAAATTTCAGATCACTTACCACTGATTTATTTTTGGGTAAGAAAAATCTCTTAACCACTTCATTAAAGAGGTGAGAACTTGATGAAGTTTGTCAGCCTTTTTATTGATTGGTCAGCTGTCCTTTTATATTATTATTATTATTATTATTATTATTATTATTACGGTAAGCCTGGCAAACTACCCGTGTCATATTTGATATGCCAAATACCAGTAACAATTATAGACCTCATTCCTATGACCTGATGGAATGGTTTGAGGCTCTTTATGTTCCTGGAGCAAGCAGATGCCCTTGGGCTCTATTAGCATGAGACAGGACATATGGAGATGTTACTGGTGCCCGCTCGAGCTAATCAATGATGAACAGAAAGATAGTTATAGTGATTATTATTATTATTATAATCATTATATTATTATTTTAGCACCATGAGTTGTGCATTTACAAAGCTGTTCATGACTAAGTTTCAGTCATGCAATATTGCAGCACCCATCCCTCCACTAGTGCATATTTTCAGCTGTCCTTTGGGCAAAACAGCCACAGTATAACCTACACAAGGACTTCATCCTACATTAGCTAAGCAGGGAACACTATACACAAAACATTATATTTCAATGACAATTTTCTTGCTGAGGTTTTTAAGTTGAAGAAAACATTGTTGGGCTTTTCATCATCTGAAAATGACAACTTAGCTGAAAAAAAATTGTTAAATACTGAAGAAAGATTGACATCTTAAAAGTCACACTATATGTATAGCTTCTACCTTGTTTCTCCTAGATAGCTACTTATTTTTCACTCCCAGGCAGTTTCTCAGGAACTCATTTAAAAATCTGCACACAATGACAATTTCCATCATAAAAATTCCCAGAGCACTACTGCCAGCTGCTAGATATTAATAGTCACTTAGGATTCTGGGGTCACTGGCTTTGATCACAATCAGCAAATGAAAGCTTAATGGCTATAGATTCAGTATTCATTTTTTAGCCATCACAAATACAGCTTCATTATTCAGACAATGATTTACAATTACATGTCACCGCTAAGACAGTAACAGAAGGGCAGAGTTTTAGGAAAGAATGCTTTTTTCCAACACGTATTTCCTTTTAAATTTTAAGCACATTACTAAAATCAGAGCCCAAGGATTACTTCTCTAATAATAGCCATCAGCTAAGAAGTATCTTCCTTGCAGAAAACAATATGAATGTTAGGGAAAATCCTACCCATTGTTCAAAAGTCAGCAAGAAAAGGAAAGTTGTGAAACTTGTTCATAATTCTATAAAGTAGTCAGCTTATTAAGGACATGAGCAATTTGGAACAATATAAGTCCACTTGGTATTTTTAATTTGACTTCGCCAAAGAAGCAAAGTGTCATATAAACATTCGGGAGCATGTAGAGAAGAAACATTTATTTATTTATTTATTTATTTGTTTGCTTGTTTGTTTATTTATTTATTTCTACTGACAATATAGAATAAAAAGAAGCAAAACAACATTACATGAAGGTCTGAGTCACCTTTGGGTAGGAAAGAGAATTAAAAGAAGATATTTTCTACTAAAATATGTATTCTTCCTCTGATTTATGATGATCCTCACTAACAAGTCCTTGTCATAAAAACTTAAAATAAAATTTTTTATGACAATAATATTATTAGCCCAAAGTAGTAATTAACAAGCAGTGAAGTTGGCAATTACCTTCAAGGAAAAACCATAGTTGTAAAAGTCTATGATTCAATACATAGTTTTAAATATAAAGATATGCCCATGCTTTAGCAAAACAACAACAACAACACTGTACCCTGTTAGGTCTTTGTCAGACTGAGATGATGAATTTAACTATGGTCAAATGAAGCTGTCATGGGGAAAGCATCACTACAAAGGCCACAAATGTTCAGTGGGAATGAAGATAGTACATTTACCCTGCATGCACACAACCTGGGTTTAATCCCTGGCACCCAATATGATCCCCTGCAAGGAATGATTCCTGAATACAGAGCCATGAGTATGTCCTGAGCACAGCCAGGAATGACTCAAGAAAAAAATAAAAGCATTGAAAGCATTTTCTAAGAGACAGATGCAATGAGTCTGAGATACATTATGTCACACACAAATACATATACACAGATTCTAAGGTATGAATATAAATGGAAAAAGTAATGCAACCATGACTTAAATAACTGTTTTTAATTAAAGACTAATTTAAATAACTTTACTCTTATGGTCATGATCTGAAGGATTTTGGATTTCATAAATATATATTTAACTTTCACTTGATTGAAGCAAAAATATGTAGATTGCAAACTATCTTGTAATACTTGTTCATTATTAGGCATTTTTTATGATTTCTGTAGCTTGTATATTCCACCATATTTTTTTATTATATCTGAATTACTCTCTTGATAGTTTTGTTTTTAAGGCAGAGTGAATGAACTAGGTTTACAAGCTAATCCACATATGGAGTTATGATCTAGGTAGTGTATTTCTAGAGCACATTTTAAAAAAGAGCAGAGGGGCCGGAGCGATAGCACAGTGGGTAGGGCATTTGCCTTGCATGCGGCCAACCTGGGTTCCATCCCTGGCATCCCATATGGTCCCCAGGCACTGCAGGAATAATTCCTAAGTGAAGGGCCAGGAGTAACCCCTGAGCGCCACCAAAAAAAAGCAAAAAAAAAAGAAAAAGAAAGAAAAGAGCAGAAATGTAACATCTGGCATTGCTACAATTGTAGCATTTTAAAAGAAAGCTTCTTTCACTAAAAATTCTAGGAAAGGCAATTCATAGGAAACCATATGTACTCACTTCCAGGAGTTCCCCTTAAAGTAGGTGGTATCAATTGCTAACGGACAATTATCAGTACATTTCCAGCAGGGAATAATATGAAGAAGACAAAAGTCGTATGTCCAAAACTGGAGATCAGACAGGACACCTGAACTCAGTCAAAACATATTCTACTCTTAGAATGACTTTTCTGAACAATACACAGAGTAAAATTGGTGTAATATAGAGCTACAAAGTTGGTAAACACTGGAATGTGCATTCCATAGTAAGGAAGTGAAGCATTCTCTACCAACAGATGTCTGATTCTACTCAGTGATGTTCAATGAAGATACACATTTTCTTAAGAAGGATGAGTGGGGGGAAAGAAATAACAAAATCTCATTCATTTACAGATTTAATTATCTACTTCTGCATTACAATGAAATTAAAAATATTAGGGTCACTTAATAAGAATGTAATATTTTAATGACAGATTTCAATCTTCATCAAAATGCACAGAGATGACATAGTACTTAAAACTCTAGTTGACATTTCTAAGAAATATCAGTAAAACCTGATATTTACTTGAGCCAGGCTTTCTTTATTTTTATAAGAATATTAGTTCAGCTTTTACTGCGCACTGCTTTTATCTACATTGCATAGCTTATCATCTGAATTTTTGAAATAAAAAGAAAGATTACATTTTACTAAGAGATAACATGTTCATTTGTGTATCCCTATTTTAGAACTATTACAGTCTAGTACTTAGTACACTATAGCAAACAATAGGGGGTCAGAATTATCTCAATTCATCACAGGGAATGCTCTTGAATGCCTACTAAAGCCCCAAGTTGGTGGAAGATACTACTGAAAATAGGAGAGGGTTATGGTTTAGGCACTTCTCATCATACCTTAGAACTTAGCTCATTATCAGGACTGAATTCAACTCACACTATAAAGACCTAGTGTGTGTGTAAAGATCATGAAAACATTAAGTGTTTTAAATTGGAGGAAAGCCATTTTTTTAATTGTTTTATTTTTACAATTACAAAGATATACAATTAAAAGTTCATATTTGGGTTTTGGTCATACAGTGTTCCAGCACCCATCCCGCCACCAGTGCCCATCTCCCACCACCAATGTCCCGGTTCCCTCCCCCCCCAGCCCCTCCTCCATGGCAGGTTCTTTATTTCTTTCCATTTCTCTCTCTTTCTCTTCCTCCAGAATATGGATTACAGAACATACATTAAAGGGTTGGCATGTGTATCTTTTGCCTCTATTTAATGCTCAGTTCTAGGTTGGCATTAGTACCCTCGACAATTGTTAGCACACTGTTCCATTTACTGTCTTACCTAGCCTCTGAATCCCACACGTTTGTGATAATTTCCACCTTTGACAAGATCGCCTGATATATGTTTCACTTGACATTGGATATTGGTATCATAATATGTACCTATATATTTATGTTATGCAGATAAATGCAGTCATTCTGTATCTGTCTCTCTCCTTCTGGCTAATTTCGCTCAACATAATCTTCTCCATGTCCATCCATTTGTAGGCAAATTTTATAACCTCATTTTTTCCTAACCGCTGCATAGTATTCCATTGTGTAGATGTACCAAAGCTTCTTTATCCAGTCATCGATTTTCGGGCACTCGGGTTGCTTCCAGATTCTGGCTATTGTGAATAATGCTGCTATGAACATAAAAGTAGGGATGGTGTTTCCGCTGCGTATTTTTGGTTTCCCAGAGTAGATTCCCAGGAGTGGTATGGCTGGGTCAAATGGGAGTTCAATTTCTAGTCATTGGAGGAATGTCCATATTGTTTTCCAGAAAGGCTGTACCAGCCGGCATTCCCACCAACAATGGATGAGTGTCCCCTTTTCCCCACATCCACGCCAGCACTTGTTGTTGTTGCTCTTTTGGATATGTGCCAATCTCTGTGGTGTAAAGTGGTATCTCATTGTTGTTTTGATTTGCATCTCTCTGATGATTAGTGATGATGAGCATTTTTTCATATGTTTTTGGCCATTCGAATTTCATCCTTGCTGAAGTTTCTGTTCAATTCTTCTCCCCATTTTTTGATGGGGTTGTTTGTTTTCTTCTTGTAAAGTTCTACCAGTGCCTGATATATCCTGGATATTAACCCCTTATCAGATGGGTATTGGGTGAATATTCTTTCCCATTCTGTGGACTGCTTTTGTATCTTTGTCACGGTTTCTTTTGAGGTGCAGAAGCTTTTTAGTTTCATGTAGTCCCATATGTTTATCTTTTCTTCTAGTTGCTTTGTTAGTGATGTTTCACCTTTGAAGATGCCTTTAGCTTCAATGTCGTGGAGGGTTTTCCCTATATTTTCTTCAATGTACTTTTATGGATTCAAGTCTGATATTGAGATCTTTAATCCATTTTGATCTGATTTTTGTGCATGGTGTTAGACACAGGTCCAAATTCATTTTTTTTACATGTCGCTGCCCAGTTTTCCCAACACCACTTGTTGAAGAGGCTTTCCTTACTCCATTTTAGACTCGTTGCACCTTTATCAAAGATTAAATGATCATGTGTTTGAGGTTGGGTGTCAGGATACTCAATTCTATTCCATAGGTCCACAGGTCTGTTTTTATTCCAACACCATGCTGTTTTAATTACTACTGCCTTGTAGTACAGTTTGAAGTTGGGAAAGGTGGTGCCTCCCATCTTATTTTTCCCGAGGATTGCTCTAGCTACCCTTGGGGGTTTATTGTTCCATACAAATTTCAGGAGCGCTTGGTCAATTTCTTTGAAGAATGTCATGGGTATCCTTACAGGGACTGCATTGAATCTGTATAGAGCTCTAGGTAGTATTACCATTTTGACAATGTTGATTCTCCCCATCCATGAGCAGGGAATATGTTTCCATTTCCTTGTGTCCTCTTTTATCTCTTGGAGCAATGTCTTATAGTTTTCTTTGTACAAGTCCTTTACACACTTGGGTAAGTTGATTCCTAGGTATTTGATTTTCTGTGGCACAATTGTGAATGGAATTGTTTCCCTTAATATCCCTTTCTTCTCTTTCGTTATTTGTATATAGGAAACCCACCGACTTTTGGGTGTTGATTTTGTATCCTGCCACTCTACTATATGCGTCTATTGTTTCTAGGAGTTTTTGGGTAGAGAGTTTAGGGTTCTCTAGGTATAATATCATGTCATCTGCAAATAATGATAGCTTGACTTCTTCCTTGCCTATCTGGATGCCCTTGATGTCCTTTTTCTTCTCTGATTGCTATGGCAAGTACTTCCAGTACTATATTGAATAAAAGAGGTGAGAGGGGGCAACCTTGTCTTGTCCCTGATCTCAGGGGAAGGCTTTCAACTTTTCCCCATTTAGAATGATGCTTGCTGTGGGCTTTTGGTAGATGGCTGTAACTATCTTGAGGAAAGTCCCTTCAATTCCCATTTTCTGGAGGATTTTAATCATGAACGGGTGCTGGATCTTGTCAAATGCTTTCTCTGCATCTATTGATAGGATCATATGGTTTTTATTTTTTCTCTTATTGATATGATGTATTATGTTGATTGACTTGCGAATGTTGAACCATCCTTGCATACCCGGGATGAATCCTACTTGGTCATGATGTATAATCTTCTTGATGAGTCTTTGGATTCTGTTTG